>NW_021024896.1:1722688-1823471 GCF_004153795.1 Camellia sinensis | reverse complement strand
TACACCAAAGCCCCAAACTTTCACAAAATTACCAAACCAACCCCAACATCTCAAATACTAAAATTTAAAGACAAAGCTCATAGTAAGGAGTAGGTTATCCCTACCTCAAAAGATGACTCCCAACCGAGAAGACGAAGAAAACGGAAGTGCTCTAAACCACAAACTTTTCATAAAAGGTAGCTCGACGATCAACAACTCTTTTGTAAAGGCCAAAGGTAAGCAAATCACTCCTACTAGATCAATACCTAGAGAGAAGGTAGAGTCCTAGAGTGAGAAGCTCAACAGTGGGGTTTTGGAAAAGTAAGAAAGAGAAGAGAAATGGAAAAAGTGATTTGAAAAGTCAAAACACGGAGCTTTAACCCAGTCGCCCCGCTCGAGCGTTCAACGCCCCTCGAGCATCACTCACAGACTCCCGCTCGAGCTCAATATCCTGCTCGAGCGGCGAATACACACTTCCAGAACTTTTACAGAACCAGGTCTCCGCTCGAGCGTCAACCCTCCCGCTCGAGCGTCACACACAACAACTCGCTCGAGCGTCAAAACTCCCGCTCGAGCGTACAACTCTGCAGAGGAGATACTGGAAGATGGAAAACTACACTCGAGCGTCGAAAACCCCGCTCGAGGCGGACAGACAACAACACGAGGGCTCGCTCGAGCGTCAAATCCCCGCTCGAGTGTGAAGGCGAGGGCCAAAATCTGGGCAACTACTCTTGGTTTCTAAGTCCAACCAACCTGTATCAAACTCGCCCAACACAACCCAAGACTCGAATGCAAGGAGTAAAGGATGTAAACAAGATATACACGGCAACCGACTCCACGGAACCTAAGTCCAGATACAACAGTTAAAGAAAAGGGGAAACCGGGATCGCTATATAGGCCATTAGTCGTTAACACCTACGATCATCTTGGAACCATCTTGGTTGACCTCCACCTTCACCTTGGTATCTTGGCCGAGATGTGCATCATCTAGGCCGAGATGTTTATCATCCAAGATCTTTGATCCTTGAACCGTGTAGCTTTGTTGTGCATCTTAGCCAACACCTAGCCATCTTATTCCTTGACTTGTACAACCCAGGCCGAGGTGTGGCACACCTAGGCCAAGTGTCACCACTTCTAGCCGAGGTCAAGAAACCTTACTTGTCCGAAGCCTATGTTTTGATCCAGGATCCTTGTCTTGTTGGAGTACCCATGCCACCTTACTTGTTATACACACTTTGACCTACTCTTGTCTTTTTGTTCTGGCACCTTTTTAAGGAGATTTGATTAGATGATGCCATGTGTCCCAGTAGTGGTTTAAGCCAGTTAGCAGTTAAGAAACCCATATCATTTTCCATATCCTTGCCTTGTAGAGAGAGAAGCTCTAGGGAGAAGAAGAAGTTCTTAGAATGAGAGAGCTAGACTTTCCAAGCTTGATCATTAGAGTTGAACCATTGGATTTGTTCTTTGAGGTTAAATTCTTGATCTACTCTTGTTGTTATTTATGTTAATCTGATCACATTGCATGATCTAACATGATTCATGAGCCATGCATTGATTTAAAGTTTGTTTTAGAAAGAGAAAAGTAACGTTCTTGTGTTCTTGAAGGGAAACCATGTTTTGATCCAAAAGTTTGTACCAAGCTCCATGTTTTTGTGTTTGTCTTTAGAAAATCTTCAAATATGGGTACCCAGGTCCATGTTTATGAACTCATATCATGAAATCTCAGATTTTGAATAAGAAGTTATGATTTTTGGCATTCATGTTGTTCAAGAGGAAACCCAGATTTCCAGAATTCGCTATTTCCCTAAGTGTGGTCACCAAGACCCACTCTTGTCCAGACCTCACACCTACACCAAGCATTGCATCTCACCTTGGCTTACCTTGCATGATCACTTGCACCTTAGTCTATCTTGCATGCACACCTAGGCCGACCACTGTACACCTTTGTCGGCACCTTGTAACATCTCGACCAAGGAGACCACACTTCGGCCAAGACCTCCTGAGTTCACCCAGCTAGGCCATTTTGGCCCAATTCATCTCTATGCATCCATTCCAAGACCTGGTTTGTACCCAACATGCTTTTCCAAGAAGAAAAACATTGATTTAAACTCCCAGCACATGTTTTACTTGTTTTGACTTGGTTTTGGAAAAAAATGTTGGGATGTATTTCATTCATTTGAAGCTTGTTTTAAAAGTGCATTTCATAACCATCTTTGAGCATATCTTCTTAACTTCTTGAAGTTCATTCAATGGAATTGCTATGTGATTGTAGGTCTTGGATCTTTGCCTTAATTCCCTACATCCGAAGAGCTATTATGAGTGGTATTTTTAATAAAGTTATGTTATAATGTTTTGATGAAAGTTTTGCTTTGTTTTGGAAAAGTATTTGATCAAGCATGAATGATTATCCCTTACTTTTGTTATCAAGTATTATGTTTGTTTTGATGACATTCTTGAAAGGTCCTTGTGTGCTAGGGGACTTTAATACAACTAGTACCCTTGTTTGAGATATCTCCCTTGCCACCGACGGGTGAGCTTGTCTAATCGATTTTGGGTCGGTTATTCCCTGTTTTGTCAATGAATGTCATCCCTTGTATTATGTAGATGTTAGTAAACATCCTTTGAAGCTTTAAAAGACTTGATTGATGAACTTGGTTCGTCCCTTGTTTTGTTACAAGTTATGATATGTATTGTTTTGGCAAAATCTTAGATATCATTCATTCGAACCTTTATTACTTATATCGTTCACTGAGTTTTCAGCCCACCCCTCTCCTTTATATATATATAGATGATGAGCAAGAAGGCGGTGTCGCCTAAGCTTTATTGGAAGATGTGTTTTGGCTTTCCCTTTTTGTAGCATCTTGAAGATTATGCTTCTTGGCTTTATAGTTCATCTCTTTTGTATGTTTTGGCTTGAGAAGCCTTTTGATCAAGATGTAATATTTACTTTATTTTATTTTGTTTCCACGTTGTAAAATCATGTTAAGATGTATGTCATTCCATGTAACCTATGCACAACTCTTATGAACTAATTTGATTCAAATTTGTGCTTCCGCACATGTATGCCCCATATGTATACTCTGTTTGTGTGAATCCTTGTAAGTTGGCCTTAGGTAATGTCGGATTACTGGCCATCATGGCATCATTCTTTTAGGGGTGGAATATGGTCGTGATAAATTGGTATCAAAGCATAAGTTCCTTATAGTACGTTTATTCACACACTCTTGGTCCTAAAGAGCATAGAATTTCCCCTATAATGATGTTAGAATTGCATCATATTCCCTGCTATTTGACAAGGTGTAAATTATTTTGGCATGTTTATTTGCTACTTGTCTATTTGTGCATCTTGTTTTAAAGTCACATTTTGCATACTCCTAGCATCATGAGAAAGGGAAGACGTCCAATTAGACGAGATCATTCTGAGGATAGGTTGGACAGATTGGAAAGGTTGGTAGAGGGTTTGACCCTTGAGTTGAGGCAAGCAAGGCAACGAAAGACTAGTACCACATCTACCCAGGCTAAGTAGACAAATGGCCAAAATGCAGTTCCACCTCCACCTCCTCTAGTACCGCAAGTGCCCTCACAACCAACTTTATATGGGGACGACACGTTAACCTTGATCAAAGAATTTAAGAAAATGAATCCGCCGAGATTTCAAGAGGGTATAGAGCCATTGAAGGTAGAAGCATGGGTTTTTGAAATGGAGAAGTTATTTGAAATATTTCCTAGTACCGACACCCAGAAGGTGTCATTGGCAACATTCACACAGGACAACGATTGTAGCTCGACTTTTTGTGCTCCCTTTCGAAAGAATGAATAGCCCGTACAGTTCGAACTCCACTCGTAGTTCTGATTCTGATTTCACAAGTGAATGTGAAATAGTGAAAACATAAAAAGAGTCCAAATCTAGCAATTCATTTTTGGAAAAATCAATGTTTTGAATCAAATGCCAAAAATGGACTGTTTTGCCAGATTTACAAAGTCTCCACTTGAATATTTTGTTTTGGGAAATTTAGGAAACTCGAGACTCGTGCCAAAGGCCGTTAGTCCGTCATCACCAAAGTGTCTTGGTTCGGGAACTTAGGTACGAGAGGGAAAGGCCATTAATTGAACACCCCACTTGCCCGATCCAAGATCGACCTCTACTAATCATGATGTTATTCTTATTTACATTATATGCTCTTGTTCTGGTTATTAAACTAACTTTACTATGTGATGCATTCAAGTATAGATTAATTTAGCAATCATTGGAACATTTGATTCGCATTTGTTTTGAAATTTTTTTTTGAATACGTACCACTTGAAAAAGTGATCGCATATGAACATTATTCAAATTATTCTAATTCAAGCAAATAGCCTTCATCTATAGGCATTCAAGTAGTTTATCAATTAAGTAGTTAGCCTCATGGTAAGCATGCTAGGTATAGCAATAATCACACTCATGCATCATGCTAAAACAAATAAAAGCTTACCTCGTACTCCAAGCCAAAAGAGAAACTAGTTAGAAAAATGCATGATTCCTATGCAACATGACTAATGCAACACATGCGATATGCAATTACTAGGCTGGATTACCAATATGATATATGGATCAATTTGATAACATGCGGTTAAACACGTATTCAAAGAAGTATTAAAATAACGATGCGATTAGAATGATGAACCGAGACTCAATGTATGTAATACAAGTGGATATGAAGTATGCTAACGAAACATGATGCCTTGAACTAACCATCATAAGCTGGGAAATAAAAGGGAGAAAGACATGAGGTTAGAAAACATATACATTATTACATATTTATCCTCACGCAGGAGGGTCCGAATCAATGTTCGATAGTCTAAATTAAACTAATTATTACAGAACCAAATGAATTAATAACTAACTAAATAATGAGTTACAAACCCGAAGATGCACAATGCTCACATGTGCAACGTCCAGAAGCAACCCTCTCTGCCCAGATTGTTCTGTTTTCACTTTTAGCCACTGCCCTCTGTTTCTGCACAACATGTAGTGACCCAATTTTTTTTTTTAAGTAGCCAATGCATAATTTAATTGAGCAAATTTTTGAATTTGAGTGCTGTGTAAATTCTGTGGGAAAACAGATCGGTTTTTTATTTTTTAAAAATAGTTCTCGATCTCAAAAAATTATGAAATTTTTATATGTTGTTCCCATATGAGTCTAGCACGTGGTATAAACATTTCAGTATTAAACGATGAGTATTTATTTTATGAAAATTCACGAACTGATTCGTTTTCAGTTTAATTTATAGCAGAATTTTGTTATTTAATTTTTAATGTTTAGATCACGATTTGGATAGATTTGTTGGGTCTACTTTGATATGTAATTGGACGGTGTTTGGCTTATGGGTGGGAATTTAATTCAAGACTCATGATTTAGATTTAATTTAATTTAAGTTTGTTTAATTAATCATATTTAACTGTTTGGTCCTTTTTTATTATGTGATTGGTAGTAACCACCTTTGGAGTTGTCATTATTTATTATATAGGATAATAATAAATATTTGTTAGTTGATTTTATGGTGTGTACCATATGGTGAAAAATTATATATTTTTGTAGTGAATAAAATGTGTATATATTTTGTGGTGAGAAAAATATTATTTTTTGTGGTGTACAAAAATATTATATTTTGTGGTGAGAAAAATTATATTATTTTATATTATAAATTCTGAGATATTATTACAAAAATTATATATGTATATATATATTTGGGAGACAAACCCATGTGGGTGGCCCCACTTTTTGTCTCATTGCCATCATTTCTTCTTCCTTTCCATTTCATTTCATTTGTTTGGCTTGGGTTGTAGACCCTTTGCCTCTCGATCCGTTTCTCTCCTTTTCTCTTTCCTCCATTTATGCTCAAGCTTTGAGCTTCAAATGGGAGTCCTTAGAGTGAGATTTTGCAAAAACTTTGTAAATGAAAGTCTACGAGCTCATCGTGATCTTCGCAATGGTAATCTCGAATTTATGATCGGGCAAGATCTACCTTCCAGATCTGCTCTTCTTCATTATTTGAGATAAGACTTTCTTCATATTTTTACATTAAAGCTATGTTAGAGTTATTTTGAGAAAATATATCATTATAAGAGGTATTGCATATATATATATATATATATATATTTTTCAGATTTTTGTTAGGTAATTTTTGGAAGAATAATTATGTTGGAATGTTAAGAACAGTGGTATTTTGAGGTTGATTTAGTAAGACCACCTTGTGTTGAAATTTTGTTGCTAAAAATCTGAAATTTTAATTTTAATAGTTGTATGGATTATATCTACATCATATTATGATTAGATGATTTATTTTAAGAAATATTAAGTTGAAATATTTTTTTTATCTTTGATTTGAAATTTATTTTTGAGAAAAATAAATTTATGTTGATGAATATTGAGTAAATGCTTAAGTTGGGATTATAGAGTTGTTTTGGGATTAAAAACTCTAAAAGTGTTATATTCATGATATTTTAAAAAAAGATGATATGTTGATGATTAAGTTGTGTTTATTTTTATGAAAATAAAAATGTGAAATGTGGACTTTCAAACTCATAACCTTGAAAATTTTACTATTGGACATATTTCATAATTTTTTATGTAAATATCATGTTGGTTAAGTAAATTTAGAAAAAGTTGTGAAATTGTTATTGGTAGAGAATTTGGTAAAAATATTACCCCTTTGAATAGCTTGGCATGAAAAATGGTTATGTTGAAATATAGTTATGTTTAAGGAATGAGGCATGTGAAGTTAGGTTTGGTATCATTTATTTGAAAATTTTTGAATATAATAAACTTATTAATTTAGTGGATTAAATTAGTTTTGGTTAAAAGGTTATATCCGTTATGGTTAAAAGTGTGTTATTAAAACTATACCATAACTTTTAACATAGTAGGATGGAAATGGCAATATTGAATGAGTAGGGATTTCCTTTGAGTTATATATATGTTTTTGCAAGATCTAGATGATTTTTGAAATCATCCTTCGATTTGTTTTGAAAATTGCTTGTTGATTCATGAAGATGAGAGAATCTTTTTTTTTTTTTTTAAAGTGAGTTTACTTTCTTGTTCCCTTTAAAGTAGAAATTGAGGGTTTTCAACTATGAGGATTGAATAGAGATATTTTTGGTGACTTTCTTTCAATAAATGAAGATGAGTGGTTTTGGTGAGAAAACATAGAAATTGGGGGTTTTTAAGAAAGATGTTGACAATCTTTGAAGATGTTGTTATATTTATTTTTTGTGCCAAAAAAAATGATGTTTGAAAAATTGTTTATTTGTTTACATATAAATGATGGTTTTCATGGAATATGAGAATTGTTGAAGTTTTGGAAATTGTTGTTCAAAATGTTGATATAGTCTTGAAGTGACTAAATGGTTGAGATTACTCTAAGTGTGGGAATTATGTTGTCCTATGGATGAATTGGAATAAAAGTATTTATATTCATCTTGCGAAATTATATTTAAATGAGAACTAAGAATTTTGATCACAATGGGAATGTTGTGTGGAAGTATTGAAAGTGGAAGAAATATTGCAATGTATTATTAATCATTGCATTGGCATATCAATTCATTTGATAATGATGAGTTTTGAAATTTGATTCGAAAACTTTGCATTGAGAAAAGAATGTTGGGAAACAAGTTTTCATGAAATGATTTTTGGGTAAATACGGTGGTAAGTCTTGAAAGGTGGTGTAGATGATAGGTGTCTAGCCTTCCAATTAATACTGATAAAAATGATAGATTACAAGTGTCGAGCCTTCTACTTAATACTAGTAAAAATGACAAATTAGTAGTACTTGTATAGTCTACTTGCAGACACCAGCCCAGGGATTGCCTGAGTTGTATTTACCATCTTGGAATTTTATTGAAATTGTTGGATTAATGTGTTTTCAAAATGGCATTGTGCGTAAGATTTTCAAAAGGTGAGAAAAATATTTTGAGCATGGCATGGTATATGCATTCATCTCATAAGACTGTATAAAATGGATTTGATGAATTGTTTAATTATTTGATTCAATTGATAATGAAATAATTTAATGAATTGAAAAGAATGTCATGTTGCTATTAAAACATGTTTATTTATTTAACTTATTGTAGTTAATTAAATAAATTGGATTTAAGAGATTATGTAATAAATCATATGGTTTTGACATGATATAATTTCACGTATATGTATGAGTATTTTGGTACCCGCATATCTTCTAATGTTTTAATATGAGATTACTTGATGAGCTAGTGGTTGCTCACCCCCTGCCTGTACATGTGTACAAGGAATGCTTTTTGGATTTGAAGATCAAACAATGGGTTTTACCATTTCATAAGTATAATGTAGTGATGGATTGTACTACTTCATTTGTTGTTTGGCTGAGTGCTATTTTTTTTTGTAAAAAGTAGTGTCCTCTCTTTTATTGTAAGTCTTACGACATTTCTTTTATTTGTATGTAAATATCATTGTTGTATAACGAGAGGGAATATGTATATTTAATTATTCATCATTTCATCCAAGGATGTAATGTTATTTGTAAATGGACTTAATTAATGAATATTGGTAAGGTTATCCGAGTAATAAAATACGGGGCGTTACACATGGGAAAGCCTCGAAAGAAGGTTAAAATTGATTCCAAAACCATCAATGAGCAAATTGATTGCTTGATGATCTTGAATACAATTTTGGACAAAAATCAATGAAATGTAATGAATATGACCACCCCTTCCTCTTGTCATGGAGTGAACTCAAAGAGGGTGGTAGAGACGCTTCAAGAATCATCAAAACGCCATGAATTAGTGTATGATCATTCTTGACTCAATTAACTTGGCATAACGTCCGGCCAAGCCTAAGTAATTTAAGCCATCTTCTTTAAGTGTGTTGATCACTTTTAAATCAATTCTTTTAGTCATTGTCATTCATTAATTTCTTTGTTCATGGTGATGTTCAGTCCTCTAAAAGGAGGGAAGCATCAAATGAGAAGTAATTCTCAACATGAAAGAAAGATTACACCGTTGACAATGAATCTTCGTAGAAATTAAGCCATTAAGTGAAAAACTCTAGTTCATGTGTTGAATAACCATAAACCATTTGAAACAACTCTCGAATGAAATAAAATGAGTGACAACTTGATTATTAAAATGAGATTATTAAGGTGCCGTTTGGTAACACTTACGTTTTTAATTTTCTGTTTCTATTTAAAAAAATTTTAAAAACTCAAATAAAAACCTGTTTGGTAAAATTTTTGATTTATAAATCAGTGGTCTCAGTTTATAAATTTGGCCAAAAAATGAAAACACAAAAAATGTGTTTCCGTTTTGAGTTGAGTTTTTTTTTTTTTTTTTTTACCACACAACACTAGCCACCACCGCCACCATTTTCCACCACCGTCTTCCGCCACCACCACCAGCGGCCTGCCTTCACTTCTATCATTGCATCTCTTACCAATTCATAATGGCATTGTTAAAAAATGTCTCCAATTTGCGAGCCTTGGGAGTTCTTTTTAAGTCGGTTAGAAATAGAAGCCATGAAGTTTTTAGAAGAGACTCCTGAAAACACCTTACCATACCAAAGGCTAAGTTGTTTTGCTTCTTCCTTGTTACCTCTTTCCATGCGTTGTATACTTGATAACCCTCCAAGGTGGCCTTAACAGATAAATTATTGCCTGTATCTAGAAAATATTAAATGTCTTTTATATTATGAAATCTTAATATCAAGGACCTTAAAAAAAACCCTATTTTTTATTAAATACTATTAAAAAGTCATTAATAGTTAATTTTCAACGACAGTTTAAAAATTGTCACAAAAATATCACTAATTATAAGTTTTAGTAACAATTTAAAAAAATCGTCACAAAAAGTTACTAATTTAAAACTTTCAGTGACATTTTAAAAAATGTTACTAATTGTAAGTTTTAGCGACATTTTATGAAAACCGTGATAAAAAAAAGTCACTAATTGCCAATTTTTAGCGACATGTAAAAGATCAACACAAAAAAATTATTTTTAGCGACGATTTTACTAAGATTTATTTTCAATAGGATTTGACGATTTCACTCCACCACCATCACCACCGGCCACCTACCCGCCACCACTCACCACCACCCGTCATCCGCCACCCACCTGCCACCACCACCCACCATCCGCCGCCACCACCACTACCACCACTCACTTGCTACCACCCACCACCCGCCACCGTCACCCACCCACTCACCCACCATCACCACCCACCCGCCACCACCTACCATCACCAGCTACCTACCATCCACTGTCACCACTTTTCACCGCCGTCTTCCGCCACCACTTGCCGCCACTAGCCATTTCTCATTCTTTTTTATATTTTTAAATTTTTTTAAACATTTTGTTAATTACCAAACGCGTTTGTAGTTTATGTTTTTCTAAAAATAAACAAAAATCAGTTTATAAAATTTTTGTAAATATAAACTGAAAACGTAAATGTTACCAAACACACCCTAAATAAGGAAATTACATAAAGAAAAAAGCTCAAGCTTAGGATAAACATGCGACAAGCTATACAGGCAAACTTATGAGACAAAAAGCAAACTAGTCAAAGCATAAGCTATTTAAATAAATTAAAACAGTCCTAAAACAGCCCATAATAGGTGAAAAACAGTAGCTAAAAGCAAGAAAAAGTAAGTTAAAAGAGTAGAGAAAAGGCTATGGAACAAAGCCTAAGGAGGGGTGGCTAACCCCTCCAATATCAAGACCTCAAATCATGTTTTTGGGGCCTCAATTCAACTCTGAAAATCAGTATATAAAGGCAAGAAAAATAAAAGAAAAGAGTACAAGAAGATGAAAAAAGAAGGTGCAAAATTCTACCTTTGAAAGAGAGGTAAGCCCTTTGTTGACAAACTTGATTCCAACACCCTCAAGCTTGAGTTATGGTTTTCAAAATCTCAATCAAGTTGCAAGTCCAAGCTCAATGTTGATATGGTATGGATGGATGATATATAGATTATGAAAATAGGAAGATGAAAGAAGGATTTCAACTCTTTAGTTTCTTATACTTTGATATATCTAAACCTTGAAATATATCACACTCTTCAAACTTTCAACCTCTTCACCTCAGTCCAGCAGCTTCGTATTTATAGAGACTGAGCTGCAGATCAAAATATCTGCTGAAATAGACAGCTGGCAGATACTTACACAATCTGTTTCAAAAAGTCAAGATGCCCAGCCGGCCATCACTGAGGCACAGCCGGGCCTCAGTGCATTTCCACTGTTCCTCTCTTTCAGGTTCAATGCAGGTTGGTATAATGTTCAAAACTAAGTTTCTAGGGTAGAAATGAAGTGGATATGACAAGTTGGGATTGTTTAGAGCTTGAAATCGGATTTCTTTGTTGAGATTTCAAACCATTTACACAATGTAACTTTCATCATTGAGTGTTCGGAACTAAGTCTTACGAGTGGTCAAAATTGGGGTGTCTACAACGATGCTCGTAGGTGGTGGATGATGATTCAAGAAGGTAATCCGGGTTTGACTTGGGCTAGATTTTTTGAGTTATTTTATGACAAGAATTTTCCCCTTAGTGTCCGAGATCTCAAGACCACAGAATTCCAAACTTTGACATAGGGTAATAGAACAGTAGCTGGATATGATCGTATTTTCACCGAGTTGGTTAGGTATGCACCTCACACTGTCAATACCGAATATAGAAAAGCTAGGAAGTTTGAGAGTGGGCTTCGTGGACTAATACAAGATCGAGTTAATATGCTCAACATTCCGACTTACGCCGGGGAATTGGACAAAGCCATCCTAGTAGAAGCTAACTTGAACATATATCAGTGTTCAGGAGAGATCCAAAGGAAGAGGCAGAATTATGATAATCACCGAGCACCCTTTAGTGCCAAGAAAAGTTAACATGACATTATGACTGTCTTGTAGAGTTGGCTGCGTATGTAGAGATTTCTGTACAAGCCGAGGAGGAGAGGCTTCGGGGTTCGAGGCCTAGGGACCAAGAGTCTTAGGGAGACTATAGGCAGAGTAAGAAGAGCAGGGGTACCTTTTCATTCCAGCCCCAATTACAGCAGTCTAAATCTACTTTTCCGTAGCTTCTCGTGTTTCAAGTGTGGCCAACCGGGTCACAAAGCCTTCTCATGCCCACAGAAGAAAGGAGGGCAGTTAATATTACCACTATCTAACCAATCTCAAAGTCAGTCTCAGTCTTAGAATAAAGGTCAAGGGTTTAATTGTTATCAGTGTGGTCAATCGGGGCATATGAAGAGAACTTGCCCACAGTTGGGAGGCGCATTTGGCACATCAGGGTCGAGGCAGACTCAGAGCCACCAGTAGGCTCAATCAGTCCAAGCTTCACGAGTTAATCAGGGAGCCGCATCGGTTCAGTGAGTACAACAGGACTATGCTCCGATAGGGGAGCAAGTCAATCAGGGGCCACAGGGGCGCGTGTATGCTGTTACCGTGCCAGAGCAGTTGCCAGAATCCTCAGTTGTGAGAGGTATTTTTGTTGTGTCTAATTCTTTGGCTAATGTATTGATAGACACGGGTGTGTCTCATTCATTTATATCTACTGCATTTGCTTCTACATTGGGGTTAGAGGTAGCACAGTTAGTGCCTCCACTCAGAGTAGAGTCACTTGTTGGGGGTACAATTGATTTAGACCAGCGTTGTCGTGATTGTGAAATTGAAGTTGCCGGGCGTCAACTTCCCTTTGCTTTTATGTTGATGGATATGTCAAGTTTTGATGTCATTTTAGGCATGGACTGGTTATGTTCTTATCAAGCTGTGATTGATTGTTGCCGTCAAAGAGTTACAGTGTGTACTTTGAGTGGTGATCGTTTCTATTTTCTAGGGAACCGAGTTGATAGAGCCTTGTCGCCAGTTATTGACCCTCGTAGTAGGAGCAAGCTTCGTGGCCTTCTTGCAACTCTCTTGGATAGTGAGAGTGACGGGGCTTGTGTTGAGTTACCAAGGGTAGTTTGTGAATACCCGGATGTCTTTCCAGAAGATCTTACTAGTTTACCACCTCATCGGGAGATCGAGCTCTCCATTGAATTAGTGTCTGGCACGACACCGATTTCCATGTCACCGTATAGATTTGCACCCACCGAATTGCATGAGTTGAAGATTCAACTCCAAGAACTTTTCGACAAGGGCTTCATTCGCCCTAGTACATCGCCTTGGGAAGCACCGGCTCTCTTTCCAAAGAAGAAGGATGGATCATTGCGGTTGTGTATTGATTACCGCAAGTTGAATCGAGTTACCATTAAGAACATGTATCCTCTACCTAGAATAGATGATTTGTTTGACCAACTTAGAGGGTCTCGTTGCTTTTCAAAGATAGATTTGAGGTCGGGGTATCATCAGTTGAGGGTTCGAGAGGAGGACATCCAGAAAATGGCCTTTCGCACATGTTATGGTCACTATGAATTCCTTGTAATGCCTTTTAGGTTGACTAATGCACTGGCTTCCTTTATGGATTTCATGAATAAAATTTTCCAGGAATACTTGGACTTTTTTGTAGTTGTCTTTGTGGATGACATCTTAATTTATTCAACCTCCGAGGAGGAACATGAGGCTCACTTACAGGTAGTGCTTGAATTGCATAAGGAGCACCGTTTGTATGCCAAATTTGATAAGTGCGAGTTTTGGCTCACCAAGGTGAAATTTTTGGGACACGTAGTGTCGAGTGAATGAGTGACTGTAGAATCCTCAAAGATAGACGCGGTACAGGATTGGGAACAACCCAAGAATGTTTTTGAGATCCGGAGTTTCCTGGGGTTATCAAGGTACTATCGACGCTTTGTAAGGGACTTCTCTAGACTAGCTGCACCTTTGACTAGGTTGACTAGAAAGGGTATCAAATTTGTGTGGAGTGAGGCTTGTAAAAAGTCATTCCAAGAGTTTAAGACTAGATTGACTACCGCACCAGTTTTGATAATTTCGGAAAGGGGTTTGAATTACACTGTCAATTGTAATGCGTCCGGGGATGGACTTGGCTGTGTCTTGATGCAAGAGGGAGAAGTTGTGGCCTACGGATCACGACAATTGAAAACTCACGAGAAAAATTACCCCACCCATGATCTAGAATTAGCAGCGGTGATTTTTGCTTTGAAAATTTGGAGGCATTACTTGTATGGTGAGAAGTTTGAAGTCTTCTCCGATCATAAGAGTCTAAAGTATTTGTTTTCTCAAAAAGACTTGAATTTAAAACAACAGAGGTGGATGGAATTTATAGAGGATTATGACTTTGAGCTACACTATCATCCAGGGAAAGCCAATGTGGTGGTCGATGCTTTGAGCCGAAAATCTGTGAGCAGTTTGGCAAGTGTGGCCATTCAGGAATAGGATATGCTAGATGTTATTGGCAAGTTTGATTATGCTACCTTGTTTACTTTGAATGCTCAACCTATCTTGGTTAGTATGGTCAGAGAGGCACAATGAGGAGACCGTGATGTGGAATCAATCCGTGTTAAGATTTCCAATGGGAAGGAAGAGAAAGGTTTGAACGTTCACTCGGATCTGAGTGTACGTTACCTAGACCGTTTATTTGTACCAGAATCTTGTAGAGAGGAAGTACTTTGGGAGTTCCATCACTCACACCTTGCGGTACACCCGGGAGGCACTAAAATGTATCATAATCTTAGTCGTCAGTTTTGGTGGAGGGGTATGAAACGGGATGTCGCTTTATTTGTATCAAAGTGCCTTACTTGTCAACAAGTGAAGGTCGAACACCAAAGAACAGTGGGTTTGTTACAACCTTTACCAATAGCCGAGTAGAAATGGGAGCATGTTACCATGGATTTTATTGTTGGGCTTCTTAGAACAGAATGATGCAATGACGCCGTTTGGGTAATTATTGATTAGTTGACTAAGTCTACCAATTTCATTTCAATGTGCACCAGCGACTCAGTTGAATGCTTAGCAGAGTTGTACATTAGAGAGATAGTTCGACTTCATGGAGTCTCTGTGACTATTGTATTGAATAGGGATCCTTGTTTTACTGCCCGATTATGGCAAAGCCTTCAAGAGGCATTGGCAACTAAGTTGACTCTTAGCACCACTTATCATCCTCAAACCGATAGACAGTCGGAACGTACCATTCAGATTTTGGAGGACATGCTTAGAGCTTGTGTCCGTGATTTTAAGGGGCCTTGGAAAAGGCACTTACCATTGATTGAGTTTTCTTACAACAATAATTACCAAGCTAGTATTGGGATGGCACCATTTGAGGCCTTATATGGCCGACCTTGTAGATCACCGGTTTGTTGGTTTGAAGTGGGTGATGCACCATTACTGGGTCCGGAAATTGTTAGAGAGACAACTGAGAAAGTTGTTCTCATTTGGAAGAGGTTAGCTACGGCCCAAAGCCGACAAAAGAGTTATGCCGATAAGAGGAGATGACCTTTATCTTTTGAAGATGGTGACTATGTGTTTCTAAAAATCTCACCAAGGTGGGATTTGATGAGATTTGGTAAGAGTGGTAAATTATCTCCAAGGTTCATTAGGCCTTTTGAGATCTTAGAGCGAATTGGGGAAGTGGCATACCGGTTAGCTTTACCGCCACAACTTTCGGGAGTTCACAACATATTTCATGTATTTATGCTTAGGAAGTATGAACCCGACCTTTCTCATGTTCTTGATTGGGTTGACTTAGAGGTAGATGAGGATGCCTCTTACGAAGAACAACCGGTTCAAATATTAGAAACCTGGGAGCAAGTGCTACGGGGTAAAACTATACCGTTTGTAAAGGTGTCGTGGAGACACCATGGGGTTGAAGAAGCGACATGGGAATGGGAGGCGGAAGTCCATTCCAAATATCCGGATTTATTTGAAAATGCTTAAGTTGCTTTTCTTTGTAATATTCCCCAGTGTTAAGGGAAACGTATTTAAAGTTGTTAACCACATGTTGATATGCGCGTTGTTGTTTTAAGCATAAGGTTGTTTAGAGTTGGCATTAGTTTTTGGGAAATTTCATGTTTATGCATATTTGGGAGGTTGTTGTTAATAAGATAACCATGGTGGAAATGGTGGAATTTCGTTGAGAGTTAGTATTGTGATTTGAAAATGAAATAGCGTGGCTTTGATCGCTAGAAACCCCTTTGTTTGGGTAGTTTGATTTGAAATTTTGGGAATGAAATTCTTTAAAGGGGGAAGGTTATAGCAATCCCGATTTCGATCCTTCTTGTATGTTTTGCCACTTCGACTGGGCCGGTAGGGGATCGAGCTGCCCGGTCAGCTCGTGGGGGTCCAAAGGCAATGCCCTGGCGAGGGTCGAGCTGCCTGGTCAGCTGGCGGGGGTCTAGGGGGCAGCGCCCCTTGGCGTGTCTTGGGGCAGCGCCCTGGCGGTATTGAGGGGCAGCGCCCCCAAAATAAAAATGCAAAATACATTTGAAGTTGCTTGTCCGCTCGAGCAGCCGTTTATGCGTTCGAGCAGAGAATGTTTGGTTTTAGAAGTTTGACTTGTCTACAAAAGTATTGGGTTAGTGTATTTGACGCTCGAGCGGACCATGTTATATCAGTTCATAAATATGATATTTCATATCACTTTTTCAGTCCTCTCTCTCTCTTTAAAACTCTCCAGAATTCTAGATCGGGAGCTTCTCTCTCTAGAAGTCATCTTCTCTTTTTGATTTCTCCAAATCCATTGGGATTTAGACCTAAGTTCTTCACTAAAGTTGGTTATCATCAAAAGGACTTTGTTGTGTACGGTGAAGATCGAGTTTCGACACCATTGATTTTGGGGGATTCATCTCATTTCTTCTTCAAAACTTGAAGTATGGATTTCCTTTGAGTTATATATATGTTTTTTGCAAGATCTAGATGATTTTCGAAATCATCCTTTGATTAGCTTTGAGAAATTGATTGTTGATTTCAAGAAGATAAGTAATTTTGAAAGATGGTTTATTTTCTTTTCCTTTTAAAATAGAAATTGAGGGTTTTGAACCATATTGACTGAAGAAAGATGATTTTGGGGAGATTTTTCAAAATATTTTGGAGATGAATGATTTTGGTGAGAAAACCCAGAAATTGGGTCTTTTTTTGAAAGATGTTGAAAATCTTTGGAAGATGTTGTCATATTTATTTTGTGTACGAAAATGAATGGATGTTTTCAAAATTGTTTATTTATATATAAATGACGAATTTTGTGAAAAAAATGAGAAATATTGTTTATTTTTGAAATTGTTGTCAAAATGTTGATCTAGTCTTGAATTGACTAAATTGTTGAGATTGCTCGAAATGTAGGAATTACGTTATTCTCTTGAATGAATTGGATGTAAAAGTATATATATATATATATATTCATCTTGTGGAATTGTGTTGAAAAGAGGATTAGGAATTTTGATCACAATGGTATATTGTGTGGAAAAATTGAATATGGAAGTAATGTTGCATTGCATTATTAATCATACATTGGCATTTCAATTCATTGGACTATGTTAACCTTTGGAAATTTGTATTAAGAAAAGAATGTTGGGAAATGGGTTTTCATGAAATGGTTTTGGGGTAAATACGGTGGTAAGTCTTGATAGGTGGTGTAGATGAAATTGTTTAAGTTGACCTGAGTGTCCTTGGTGAAAGACTAGAAAGTCGCGCGGACAGGTGTTGAGCCTTCCGGTTAATACCGGTAAAAATGACAATTGGTAGTACTCGTATAGTCTACTTGCAGACACCGACCTAGGGATTACAAGAGTTGTATTTATCGCCCCTTGAATTAAATTGATAAATTTTGAACAGTTGAAGTTACATAACATCATTGAGCATGATTTTCAAAAGATGAAGATGTGTTTTATTTTCAAAAAGGCATTGCATAGCATGGCATGTGCATTCATCTCTTGTGACTTGTATAAAATGCATATACTTTGTTAAGGATTTCCTACTGGGCTTTATGCTCATCCTACCGGATTTTTGTGCAGGAAAAGATGTGGTGAATCCGCCTAATTGAGGGCGTGGAAATGTGTGTGTTGAGAGCACTAAAGTTCTCATTTGCTGTGATCCTATTTGTAAGCCAAGGGCTATGTATGTGTGGGTTTGAATAACCAATTTGTGTAACCGGGCTTAAGCCTTGGAAGATTGTAAACCCTTGGGGGTGCTTATTTGGTTATTTACTTGTTGAATCAATGTAATATCATATGAGGAACTATTATTATTATTATGTAATACAAGCATGGGAAGTTATATTTGGTTTTTCCTTTAAGAGAGTCACGATTGTTGCATTATGATTTGGGCTAGAAACTTGGGGCGTTACACGCTAGTTAAGCTCATATAGAGAGAGGTGAAAGTTCTGCCTTGAGCTCGGGTTGGGCCGGCTGTTTGTAGGCTTGTATTGGCAAACAGGTCGGCAATTTTTGGAGTGACGGCAACGGAATTGATTTCAGTGGGTTCATGAATAGTGCTACTGCTAGCCTTGGTACTCCCGGAAAACACCCTCCTTGTTGGTTCACTTGTTCTAGGAATAATCCCTCTGTTAAATGCACTCTTAATCTGAACCCGTAATTCATGTAATTTTTTTAAAGTGAACAGTGGAGCGACTATTAACTTCTGTAACATATCATGCTCAAGGTTCTGCACCACTATCCACACTTGGTCCCTCTCAGAAGGTTGATCTGTCATTTGTGCTGCCTTTGCTCTCCACCTTGCAATAAATTCCACAAACGGTTCTTCATGATTTTGGTGGGTTGCTTCAAGCTCTTAGGTGATCATTTCAAGTTGGGTATTGTAAGAATACTAATTGACAAATACATCAGCCAAATCTTCCTAGTTTTGTTTCACTTTATCCTCCAACTTGGCGTACCAAGTGGCTACTATACCCAACAGGGTTCTTCCATACAGAGAGAGTTTCTGAGGCTTAGTTAGACTCATCAGTTTCAGGACGTCCAAGAAAAGCCAGATATGTACCATAGGATCTTCAGACCCATCGAAACGGTCAATGTGTGGCACTTTGAATCTGTCTGGGAGTCTTACGGCAGCCTCGGTGTACCCATCTTCAATGTCAGGAATGGAGTTAAGTCCCTGTGCCTTTTTTGAATTGCTTCTCAAGGTTAGCAATTTGTAACAAGGTCGAGTCGAGATCATTAATATCAAGGAAATAAAGCCCCTCATTAGGCTGCACCAAGGGTCTAAAAACTTGAGTTTGAGCCAACTCTTCTCGGGGATCCGGACCTTACAAATCTTTAGTTGGCAGAGGTAGATCAAAGTTTGGCTGGGGCCAATATTAGATGTGTGGTAGATGCCCCAAATGGGCGTTGCATTTCAACATTGGTTATCTAGGATGGCAATTCCCTGGTTTAACGCCGTTATCATGGCCACAAATTCTTTTGGACTCTGTGTCATCACAGGTCTGCTGAGTTGGCAATCGGGGAAATGGATGGGCTGGGCTTTTGCTGAGTGGATTTTTCTAGGATTTGGATGGACTGTGATGGTTTGAGGCGGGTATTGCTCCTTCTTTGGCTCAGACACACCTGGTATTAAAAACAAATGCCTGTCATCAGATCAGGATACCGAGTATGCCAGTCAAAGCAAAGAAATATATAATTTTTGGCCCTGGTTCGGGTTTCGTTGAAAAGTCACCCATATCAAACACAAAACCCTGGATTTCGACCCAAATTCTAATTCTGATATGACCCTCAAGTTTGAAAAGAAGCGCCTCAAGATTAAGACTCTCCCAAGATTGTATCATACATTCCCAAAGATTTCACATTTTGCACAAAACATTCAAAACACCCCTATGAGAGGTTAGGGTTTCCCTGTCCTATTTTTTGGCATGAACTAGGGTTTCACCACTTCAATCAAGCGATTTCACGCAATCCAGCATTCAGGTGAGCGTCTTCTCCTAGTTTGGAACAGTCACTAAGGTTTTACTATATGCAGCTAGGCCAAATGGTCAAAGAGGATACCTCAGCAAGACTACCTAATATACCTCTCGCACCTAACACCGAGAAGTGAAAAGATGATCAAACGGTATAGCGATAGTCTAGATCCAAGGGTTGTGTCCCCAACATGGCAGAGCCCACAATCGGTCAGCCTTTTGGCAAGCTTTTGGGCAAGCCTCCGGCAAACCGTCCAGGAATAGTAGATGGCAAACACAGTGACTGTAACGTCCTAAATTTTTAGCCCAAATGATAATACAACAATCACGGCTCTTTCAAGGAAAGCCGAATATAAATCTCCAAACTTACATTACATGATATAATAGTTCTTCATGCAACAATACATTAATCCAACAACAAGTAAATAAACAAATAAATACCCCCAAGGGTTTACAAGTTTTCAATGCTTGAGCTTGGTTACACAAAGCGGTTATTCAAACCCACACAAACACAACCCTGGGCTTACACATAGAGTCACAACAAAATAAGACCATTGTACTCCCAACACACATACTTCCACGCCCCTAGTTGGGTGGGATCACCACATCTTTTCCTGCACAAAAATCCCGTAGGGTGAGCATAAAACCCAGTAGAAAATTCTTAACAAAGTATATACATTTTATACAAGTCTCAAGAGATGAAATGCACGTGCCATTCTATGCCATTTTTGAAGATAAATCACATTTTCATCTTTTGAAAACCATCATGCTCAATGATATCATGTAATTTCAATTGTTCAAAACTTAACAATTTATTTCAAGGGCGATAAATATGACTCTGGTAATCCCTAGGTCGGTGTCTGCAATTAGACTATACAAGTACTACCATATTGTCATTTTTACCGGTATTAACCAGAAGGCTCGACACCTATCCGCGCGGGTTTTCAGTTTTTCACCCCGGACTCTCAGGCCAACTTGTTCAATATCATCTGCACCACCTATCAAGACTTACCAACTTATTTACCCCAAAACCATTCCATGAAAACTTGTTTCTCAACATTCTTTTCTCAATGCAAGTTTTCAAATCAACTTTCAAAGTTTAATGTAATCAAATGAATTGATATGCCAATTTCACAAGATGAATATAAATACTTTTATTCCAATTCATCATCCAAGGAATAACACAATTCCCTCTTCTCAAGTATTCTCAACAATTAGTTATTTCAAGACTATTTCAACGTTTTGAACAATAATTTCCAAAATGAACAACAATCCTCATATTCCCTGAAATTCATCATTTATATAAATATAAATAACAAATTTTTTAAATATCCATTTATTTCGACACACAAAATAAATATAACAATATCATTCATGAATTTTTAGTCTCATTTAAAAAAAATTTCCAAATTCTAGGTTTTCTCACCAAAACTATACAACTCAAATCTTTTGAAAGAAAACTTTCCAAAATCATCTTTTCTTCAATCAATGAAGATCAAAACCTATAAGATCATTTTAAAAGAACAAGAGATAAATCCACTTTCAAAATCGCTCAGCTTCTTGATTCAACAATCAATTTTCAAAACTATCGAAAGATGATTTCAAAAATCATATAGATCTTGCAAATATATATATATATATATATAACTCTAAGAAAATCCCTACATCAAGTTTTGAAGAAGAAATGAGATGAAACCCCCAAAATCAACGGTTTTGAAACTCGATCTTCACTGCACACAACGAAGCTCTCGAGAAGTTAACCAACTTTGATGAAGAACCTATGGCAGAACTCTAATGGATCTTGAGAAATCAAGATTTTAATTTGGCGTAGGGAAATGTAGATAGAAGGGAGAGGAAAGGGTTTTTAGAGAGAGAGATATACAAAAGTGATCTGAAATATCAGATTCACGAACTAATATAACATAGTCCGCTCGTGCATGGAAAGCCCCAGTCGAGCGTCAAATAGACTTTCCCAGTACTTTTGCAGACATGTCAAACTTTTGGAACCAAACATTCTCCGCTCGAGTGCATAAACGGCCGCTCGAGCGGACAAGCAATTTCTAATGTATTTTTCATTTTTGCTTCGGGGGCGTTGCCCCTCAACCCCGCCAGGGCGCAGCCTTAGGACCCGCTAAGGGGGGCTACCCCCTGGACCCTAGCGAGCTGACCGGGTAGCTGGATCCCCGACATACTCAGAGAAGTGGCAAAACTGGGATCGCTACAACCTTCCCCCCTTAAAGAATTTCGTCCCCGAAATATCAAATCAAACTATCCAACCAAAGGGGTTTCTAGTGATCAAAACCATGCTATTTCATTTTCGAATCACAATACTAACTCTCAACAACCTTATGCTTAAAACAACGCACATATCAACATGTGGTTAACAACTTTAAATACGTTTCTCTCAACACTAGGGAATGTTGCAAAGAAAAGCAACTTAAGCATTTTCAGACAAATCCGGATATTTGGAGCGGACTTCCGCCTCTCGTTCCCACGTCGCTTCTTCAACCCCATAGTGTCTACATAACACCTTTATCAACGGTATAGTTTTGCCCCGTAGCACTTGCTCCCGTGTATCTAATATTTGAACCGGTCATTCTTCGTAAGAAGCATCTTCATCTACCTCTACGTCAGGCCAATCAAGCACATGAGAAGGGTCAGGCTCATATTTCCTAAGCATAGCTACATGAAATACATTGTGAACTCCTGAACGTTGTGGCGGTAAAGCTAACTGGTATGCCACTTCCCCAATTCGCTCTAAGATCTCAAAAGGCCTAATGAACCTTGGAGATAATTTACTACTTTTACCAAATCTCATCAAACCCCGCCTTGGTGAGATTTTTAGAAACACATGGTCATCAATTTCAAAAGATAAAGTTCGTCTCCTTTTATCGGCATAACTCTTTTGTCGGCTTTGGGCCGTAGCTAACCTCTTACAAATGAGAACAACTTTGTCGGTTGTCTCTCTAACAATTTTCGAACCTAGTAATGGTGCATCACCCATTTCGGCCCAACAAACCGGTGATCTACAAGGTCGGCCATACAAGGCCTCAAATGGTGCCATCCCAATACTAGCATGGTAACTATTGTTGTAAGCAAACTCAATCAATGGTAAGTGCCTTTCCCAAGGTCCCTTAAAATCAAGGACATAAGATCTAAGCATGTCCTCCAAAATCTGAATGGTACGTTCCGACTGTCCATCGGTTTGAGGTTGATAAGTGGTGCTAAGAGCCAACTTAGTTCCCAACGTTTCTTGAAGGCTTTACCATAATCGGGCAGTAAAACGAGGATCCCTATTGGACACAATAGTCATAGGGACTCCATGAAGTCGAGCTATCTCTCTAATGCACAACTCTGCCAAGCGTTCAACTGAGTCGCTAGTGCACATCGAAATGAAATGGGTAGACTTAGTCAACCTATCAACAATTACCCAAATGGTGTCATTGCCTCGTCGTGTTCTAGGAAGCCTAACTACAAAATCTTTGGTAACACTCTCCCATTTCCACTCGGCTATCGGTAAGGGTTGTAACAAACCCGCTAGTCTTTGGTGTTCGGCCTTCACTTCTTGACAAGTAAGGCACTTTGATACAAATAAAGCGACATCCCGTTTCATACCTCTCCTCCAAAACTGATGACTAAGATCATGATACATTTTAGTGCCTCCTGAGTGTACCGCAAGGCGTGAGTGATGGAACTTCCGAAGTACTTCCTCTCTACAATATTCTGGTACGAACAAATGGTCTAGGTAACGTACACTCAGATCCGAGTGAACGTTCAAACCTTTCTTTTCCTTTCCATTGGAAATCTTAACACAGATTGATTCCACATCATGGTCTCCTCATTGTGCCTCTATGACCTTACTAACCAAGGTAGGTTGAGCATTCAAAGTAAACAAGGTAACACTCTCTCCGGACTCACCCAAGTGCAAATCAAACTTGCCAATAACATCTAGTATATCCCATTCCCGAATGGCCCCACTTGCCAAACTGCTCACAGATTTTCGACTCAAAGAATTGGCCACCACATTGGCCTTCCTTGGATGATAGTGTAACTCAAAGTCATAATTCTCCATAAATTCCATCCACCTCTGTTGTCGTAAATTCAAGTCTTTTTAAGAAAACAAATACTTTAGATTCTTATGATCGGAGAAGACTTCAAACTTCTCACCGTACAAGTAATGCCTCCAAATTTTCAAAGCAAAAATCACCGTTGCTAATTCTAGATCATGGGTGGGGTTATTTTTCTTATGAGTTTTCAATTGTTGTGAACCGTAGGCCATAACTTTTCCCTCATGCATCAAGACACAACCAAGTCTATCCCCGGACGCATCACAATAGATAGTGTAATTCAAACCCATTTCCGAAATTATCAAAACCGGTGCGGTAGTCAATCTAGTCTTAAGCTCTTGGAATGACTTTTCATAAGCCTTACTCCACACAAATTTGATACCCTTTCTAGTTAACCTAGTCAAAGGTGCAACTAGTCTAGAGAAGTCCCTTACAAAACGTCGATAATACTCCGCTAATCCCAAGAAACTCCGGATTTCAAAAACATTCTTGGATTGTTCCCAATCCTGTATGGCATCTATTTTTGAGGAGTCCACAGTCACTCCCTCTCTAAACACTACATGCCCCAAAAACTTCACCTCTGTTAACCAAAACTCGTATTTTTCAAATTTGGCATAAAATTGGTGCTCACTACGTAAACCCAGCACTACCCACAAGTGAGTCTCACGTTCCTCTTCAGAGGTTGCATAAATTAAGATGTCATCCACAAAGACGACCACAAAACGGTCCAAGTATTCCCGAAAAATTCTATTCATCAAATCCATAAAGGAAGCCGGTGCATTGGTCAACACAAAAGGCATTACAAAGAATTCATAGTGGCCATAACGAGTACGAAAGGCCATCTTCTGAATGTCCTCCTCTAGGACTCTCAACTGATGGTACCCCGACCTCAAATCTATTTTTGAGAAGCAACGAGACCCTCTAAGTTGGGAACAAATCATCTATTCTGGGTAGAGGATACTTGTTCTTAACTATAACTCTATTCAACTTGCTACACAACCTCAATGACCCATCCTTCTTCTTTGCAAAGAGTGCTGGTGCTCCCCAAGGTGATGTACTAGGGCGAATGAATCCCTTGTCTAAAAGTTCTTGGAGTTGAATCTTCAACTCATGCAATTCGGTGGGTGCAAATTTATATGGTGACATGGAAATTGGTGCCGTGCCAGGCACTAATTCAATGGAGAACTTGATTTCTCGGTGAGGTGGCAAACTAGTAAGATCTTCTGGAAAGACATTCGGGTATTCACAAACTACCTTTGGTAACTCAACACTAGCCCTATCACTCTCACTATCCAAGAGAGTTGCAAGAAGGCCACTAAGATTGCTCTTACTATGAGGGTCAACAACTAGCGACAAGGCTCTATCAACTCGGTTCCCCAGAAAATAGAAATGATCACCACCGGAAGTGCACACTGTAACTCTCTGACGGTAACAATCAATCATAACTTGATAAGAACACAACCAGTCCATGCCTAAAATGACATCAAAACTCGACATATCTAGCAACACAAAAGCAAACAGAAGTCGACGCCCAGCAACTTCTATTTCACAATCACGACAACCCTGGTCTAAATCAACTGTACCCCAACAGGAGACTCTACTTTGAGTAGAGGAACTAACTGTGCTACCTCTAACCCCAATGCAGAAGCAAATGCAGTAGATATAAATGAATGAGACACACCCATGTCTATCAATACATTAGCCAAAGAATTACACACAACAAAAATACCTCTCACAACTGAGGATTCTGGCAACTGCTCTGGTACGGTAACAGCATACACGCGCCCTTGTGGCCCCTAATTGACTTGCTCCCCTCTCGGAGCATAGACCTGTTGTAGTGACTGAGCCGAAGCGGCTCCCTGATTAACTCGCGAAGCTTGGACTGCTTGCTCTGAGTCTGCCTTGACCCTGATGCGCCTCCCAACTGTGGGTAAGTTCTCTTCATATGCCCCGGCTAACCACACTGATTACAATTAAACCCTTGACCTTTATTCTGAGACTAAGATTAACTTTGAGATCGGTTAGGTGGTGGAACTATTAAGTGCCCTCCTCCCTTCTGTGGACATGAGAAGGCTTTGTGACCCGATTGGCCACACTTGAAACACGAGAAGCTACTCGATGCAGTTTTTCCTGAACCCGTACTAGGAAAAGGAAAAGTGGATCTAGACTATTGTGGTTGGGACTGGGATGGATAGGTGTTCCTGCTCTTCTTGTTTTGCCTACAGTCTCCTTGAGACTCTTGGCCCCTAGACCTCGAACTTTGAAGCCTCTCCTCCTCGGCTTGTATGGAAATTTCTAAGTGTGTTGCTATCTCCACAAGATGGTCATATTCCCGAATCATATTTCCGACAAGCTTGAACATAATTTTTGTTTTCAATTTCTTTTCAAATTCAATGCAAGCTCTTCCGTTGCCACCAACTCTGGTGCAAATCTGGACAAACTAGAGAAGACTGCCTCAAACTCGACCACGGGCATGTCGAGTTGTTTGAGGTCTTTAAACTCATGCCTCAATCTCTCCCTAGCAATGGGAGGTATGTACTTATCTTGGAAAGCAACCGCAAAGACTTCCTATGTCGACTCCACTCTACCCTTGGCATATTTCCACCATTGACCCGCGTCTCCCTTAAGGTAGTAACTCGCTAGAGTCACTCTTAGTTCACTATCTTCAATGTGAAGCATTTCAAATGTCTTCACAGTTCGTTCGAGCCATTTATCCACTTTCTTGGGCTCGGGACCACCATGGAACTCATCCAGTTTGGCTTGCAAGAACTCTCTAGTAAGGAAACTAGCCCTTGACTCTGCGGTGTTCTCTTAGGCTTGATTCTCCATCCTTAACAAGTTCATAAACTCTCTTAAATCCCCTGCCATTTCTCGAGCTAGGGCCCCTATTGCGGTTTGACCCTCTTGTCCGGGGATTCCCGCTTGCCCCACTTGTTCGGCCACATTAGCTTGGCCGGACTCTTCCTTTTGCACCGGAACCTCATGGACCGGTACCTCATGCATGCCTCGGCGAGCCCTACCATGCCTCCTGCCTCTACCACCACGGGTTTGACCTCTTCCTCACATCCTATAAAATGACAATAGAATTAATTGAGCACACTAATCCACACGTGCTCGCAACTTGCCTTACACGTTTGATCACAATAATGCTATATATTCCTCTACCATATAACAATTAAATTTCACCCCACATAAGCACTTAGTCATGTAAACACATACGGATTATACTCTTATGGTGAGATTCGTCCCACAAAAAATCAAGAATTCTTAATAGAATGAGTATTGATCAAGTACCCTTCTAAAAAGACCTCAACGAATTTAACAGGCGCAAACATCCCAAAAGTCCAATCTCATACCCATATAGTCACATAAGTATGTTATCACATAGTCACAAAATGCATAACACTTCCTAAGCATGCTAAATGAACCCATTGTGATTAAACAACCATTTCCCACGAGCTCCAAGTATTCGAACCCAGTAGCTCTGATACCAAGTTGTAACGCCCCAAATTTCTAGCCCAAATGATAATACAACAATCATGGCTCTTTCAAAGAAAATCGAATATAAATCTCCAAACTTACATTACATGATACAATAGTTCTTCATGCAACAATACATTAATCCAAGAACAAGTAAATAAACAAATAAATACCCCCAAGGGTTTACAAGTTTCCAAGGCTTGAGCCTGGTTACACAAACGATTATTCAAACCCACACAAACACAACCCTTGGCTTACACATAGAGTCACAGCAAAATAAGACCATTGTACTCCCAACACACATACTTCCACGCCCCTAGTTGGGTGCGATCACCACATCTTTTCCTGCAAAAAAATCCCGTAAGGTGAGTATAAAGCCCAGTAGAAAATTCTTAACAAAGTATATACATTTTATACAAGTCTCAAGAGATGAAATGCACACGCCATTCTATGCCCTTTTTGAAGATAAATCACATTTTCATCTTTTGAAAACCATCATGCTCAATGATATCATGCAATTTCAATTATTCAAAACTTAACAATTTATTTCAAGGGCGGTAAATACGACTCTAGTAATCCCTAGGTCTGTGTCTGCAAGTATACTATACAAGTACTACCAAAATGTTATTTTTACCAGTATTAATTGGAAGGCTCAACACCTATCTATGCGGGTTTTCAGTCTTTCACCCTAGATTCTCAGGCCAACTTATTCAATATCATCTACACCACCAATCAAGACTTACCAACATATTTACCCCAAAACCTTTCTATGAAAACTTGTTTCTCAACATTCTTTTCTCAATACAAGTTTTCAAATCAACTTTTAAAGTTTAATGTAATCAAATGAATTGATATGCCAATTTCACAAGATGAATATAAATACTTGTGGAGAAGTGGTTTTGGAAATACTCTTCTGATCCTGGGAGACGCTCTTGATCCTCTTCTAGTCACCTGAAAAAGAATGAACACTCCAGTCGGAGGTGCCGGAATTAGTACTCCGACGGGCAAGTTAGTTTCACACTCAAGATTGCTTGTATTCTGAGTTAAGCACAATAATTTTCACATATCTCTTTCTGGCTGATGTCTTCTCTATTTATATCCTTTCCTCTTTTGGCCTCGGGATTAGATCCATCTCCAACCTCCTATTCGGCATATTTTATATTTGAACGATCTTCACTCGCCCCTTGCTTAATCGGCTATTTGGCCGAGTAGGGTTGGATTTGAGTTTTCGAGCCGATCGTCGAATGCTTTGAATCTCGACTCCCAGATTCGACTATCCGGAATCACTACGACTCCCAATACTCGGCCCCCACAATTGCCCCCCAAATGCTCCACTAACGACAGTTGGCTGGAGTGTTTGGCTTAGAACTTCGAAGAGCCAGAGCCGAAATTTGGCGGCTGACTGCATTCGAACGCAAATGTCTGTGCGCACGTTTCTCGATTATCATTTCAACTTCCCGCCTCTTCGTACACTTCTATTTATTGTGATTTAAAATTTTTGACGTCTTTTCAAATGCATACATGCTTTTAGACTCCCGTCGTTGGACTTCCTTCCAAGCTACCTCTGCAACTTCTTACTCTTCTCCATTTCCTTTGCCTCTTGTAAGTTCTCTCTTTCTTTGCTTTGAATCTCTTTCCTTGCTTTATTTTTTGGCTTAGCATAACCCTATTGACTGGGGAGAATGGCAAAACATTTAAAAGATCTCCTCTCACCGAATCAAATTTCTGGTTTCCGACGCCATTTTTCTATTCCTGACGACGTTCGTCTGTCATTTGTGGCAGACGGCACCCTCGATATGGAGAGGGCTGATGAAACCACGATCGTCTTCCCTCTTCTATCAATCGCAGAGGGTGGGATCCGTTTCCCCTTTCACCCACTCCTTAGGGCCGTGCTTTGCCATTGGGGGTTAATCCCTTCCCAACCTAATGTCAACTTCTTTAGAATCGTGATGGGGATTATCGTTCTAAACCGCCACCTTGAGCTTAACCTTGGCATTCTCGCTATTCATCATTGCTACACCTTGGCCAAGTGTTCTAGTCGGCACGGGCGTTATTTCCTTAGGGCCAAAGACACCGACCGTCAACTAGTGACTATGCTTTCCAGCTCTGGGAAGCGAGTCGATGATGTTATGGTCGTCGTCTAAGGAAATTGGGAATTCGACGAAGGCGAGGAGCGCCTTGATCGTATTCCTAGACAGAGAGGAGAACCAGGTGGCTGAATATCTGTCTTTATTTATTTGTTATATTTATAAAACTTCATTTTCAGGACCTCATGGTTTTGGTTTTGCAGGAAACGATTTAAAGAAAATCTTGACCTCGACTGACGACGCCGTCCTTTCGGAAATCAAGACTACGCTCAAGTATTTCGGCCAACGGAGTCTTCAGAAGCAGGGGAGGGTGGCCCACATTCTGCTTTGCTACGAGCTGACTTATACGACCTTTTCGGTGGTGGAAAATATACTGATTTCGAAGGGTGAGAAGTTTCTTACTACCCTTCTCTTGACTGATTTTAGAAATTTGAGACAAGTCAGTTGCGAGGGATCAGATTCGGAGCGACCGGAAGTAGCTGAGGCTGACGAATCAGAAGAATCCGAAACTGAGGTTGACGAGGCTTTGAAATTAGCATTTGAAGAAGCCGGCCTCAATTCGGCTTATCCTCCGTCCACTTCGGGTCGAGAGGACCATTCACTTGACGATATTTTTCACGGTTTGCAGGATCTTCCCGGCGCGTACCCAAAAGATATGGCTGGGTTAAGCCTCACTAAACTAGCCAAGAAGGTGAACGTGAAAAGGATGGCCGCGTGGCGAAGGGCGGAGGAGATTCAGGTTGCCGAATCTCAGTCCCAATCCTTGCCTGTTATTGAGGAGGGGGCGGGAAAAGATGAAAGTACAGAGGTGGAACCTGTTGCGCAGGCAAGTGTAGAAGCTGAGCCAAGGGTGGAGAAGCGCCATGCCGATGTCGAGGCCGGCTCAAAGGAAGACCGCGTCGACAAATGACCTCATTTGGAGGAGTCAGATGTGATTGTACCCTTTGTTGTTTAGTCCAAGATAAAAAATATGCCGATCTCCTCCGATGCTTCGGTGATCAGAGATCCAACGGTTGCACTCAGCTTGGCGACGTCCATTTCACTGCCAGCTGACAAGGTGACTTTTCGGGCAGAGCCTGATCTGGTTGCCATTGCGTTGGTCGCGCAATCGGCTCTTTTGGTATATATTTGGAATTTGTCTTTTTTCTTTATGCGGATATTATTTTGTTCTTAACTTCCCGTCTTACAGGCCGTCGGGAGGATAGCCGACATGGGCCGTCGCTATCATGAAACCATCGAGCTAATTGGCCGTTTACAAGCGAAGGTTGAGGGCCAAAGGAGTAGGGCGCAGACAGAGGGCGCCTGTGCTGAGGCCGAGATGGAGAGAGCCTGCAATGCTGAAGAATTAAGGTTAGTCACCGAGAGGAGGGCAGATGCGAGCGACGACGCGCTTAAATTGGCCCAGGAGGCGATCTCTAAATTGGAGGCTGAGTTGGAAAGGATGAAGGCGGTGAAGGAAATAGCCGACCTGAAGGTTTCCAGCGCATTCGATGCTGGGAAAAAATCTGCTTTTGATGAATATGTAGACGAAGTCCCCAAATTTGAGAATCGGAGATTTAAACACGGCTGGCTCAAAGCCCTTGCTGCAGCTGATGTGACATTGGCTATGCCAATTCCATACGAGCAAGTGGATGTTGAGCCGCTGGAGTCTGACTCCGATGGTTAATTTGGGCGGCCCTTGTTTTTGTTATAGGATTTGCGTGTAATTTTCAGCTTTTTACAACTTTTTGTTTAGTAATTTTCATACGTAAAATGGTTACAATTTGTGCCCAATTTACTTAATGAAAATTCATTTTGTACTTTGCTGTTGCGAATGAATGGAATTGTTCGGCTGCTGTTGTGAATAAAAACATTTTGTATGCTTGCCGACTAGATGATATGGCCGTTTTAAAAGCCAAAATCAGTGCATGAAGTGGCTGTGGCACATATCGATCGGCATGAGGTCAAGGTGTTCGGCCGGATAGATTAATAAATCTACCCTTGCCCCAGCCAGTGCATGGACTCCAAGGCATTCGTCTGAAATTGCCGTTTAGATAACTAGGCTGTTTTAAAAGCCAAAATTAGTACATGAAGTGGCTGTGGCACATATCGATCGGCATGAGGCCAAAGTGTTCGGCCGGATAGATTAATAAATCTGTCCTTGCCCCAGCCAGTGCATGGACTCCAAGGCATTCGTCTAAAATTGCCGTTTAGATAACTAGATCATTTTGAAAGCCAAAATCAGTACATGAAGTGGCTGTGGCACATATCGATCGACATGAGGCCAAGGTGTTCGGCCGGATAGATTAATAAATCTGCCCTTGCCCCAGCCAGTGCATAGACTCCAAGGCATTCGTCTAAAATTGCCATTTAGATAACTAGGCCGTTTTAAAGCCAAAATCAGTACATGAAGTGGCTGTGGCACATATCAGTCGGCATGAGGCCAAGGTGTTCAGTCGGATAGATTAATAAATCTGCCCTTGCCCCAGCCAGTGCATGGACTCCAAGGCATTCGTCTAAAATTGCCGTTTAGATAATTAGGCCGTTTTAAAAGCCAAAATCAGTATCCGTCGTTTGGAGAGTAGCATTAATGAGACTGCCTCAGGGTTGCTGCAGGCATTAGAAATAAATGGGCTCTTCGCGCCAGTAACTTCACTTTCTGTGTTCAGACGTAATTCAGGACAACTTGTCGTGAATGTCGAATAGAGTTTTTTTCAACAGTAGAGGCGAAGGTCGAACTTTGGCTGAGCTTGATACTGCGATGAATCATGGCAGAGAAACTACCCGTGCGAGAAGTGGGGCATCCAAAGAACGGGAAAAACGTCAACCATCAAGTCGTCGAAGCAGACCACCCCAAAAGGAGAAACAGCAACGGGGAAGCTCTCCGCGACCGTTGAGTTTTGCAGTTTTCATGGAGAATAAATCGATGACGGAGGCGGACTCCATTATCAAGGACCCAGGGGTGGCGGTTGAGTTTGCTTGACAGATTTTTCCACCGGAGGTCCAGCAGTCGATGGTTGGACGACAGGATTTCGACGTATTTCGAGAGGGCATCCATGGGGCGGTGAAGGGGCCATGCATCGCCTATGAAATAGGCATGCGCATGCGTGCTGCGCGGCAGGAGATAAAGAGGATGGACCAATGGATCCGAAGTTCGGACGCTCGGTCGGAGAAAGCCGAACGCGAGCTTAGGGAGCTTAGAACGGCTAAATCCCCCGAGCTTTATGCAGCGGGTCAATCTAACCTGATCGTGGAGGAGAGGGTGACCCAACGGCTATTGAGTCATGCCATCGCCGATCAAGATATGGCAAGCATGTTTGTCGTAGAAAATGTGAGGTCCAAGGGTTATGAGCAAGGCTTTCATGCGGGCCAGAAGGTTGGGATCGACAACGAATGAGAAACTTGTAGAGGAGGTCTACCGCTGTGAGAATCCGGGATTTAAACACGGTTGGATCGCGGCACTTCGGGCCGCAGAGGCTCTTCGAGCAAAAGGTGTCGATTTGGCGTTCCTGCGGTACCGACGTAATCATTTGCCCTTTTCCGCCTTTGAAGTCGAAAAGAGCGACGATGAGGGAGACAACGCATAAAAATATTCATTGTAATGTTAAAGCGTGGATTGCGTCGAAAATTATGGAATTACTTGTCGAATGAATAAAATGATCCATTTTTAATATTCCTGTTGGAGAAACATTATAATTTTTGCTTTAGCGTACTTATATTTGCATGTTTTGTGCTTTATTGGAAAACATTGTTCAAATAAATGGTTCTTTGCTGGATCGTCATCATGGAGCACTTCACCAAATATTTATTCAGTATGCATGTTACACTGCCCAAGGACGGTGTTGATACGGCTCCGAATTCGGAGGCTTTATCGGCCCAACGACGTCATGCGCCAAAGGGGCTCTGAATCCGGAGACTTTGATTGGCCAATCGTGATATCCACGAAGGGCGCTCCGAATCCGGAGGCTTTATCGGCCCAACGACATCATACGCCGAAGGGGCTCCAAATCCGAAGACTTTGATTGGCCAATCGCGATATCGACGAAGGGCGCTCCAAATCTGGAGGCTTTATCGGCCCAACGACGTCATGCGCCGAAGGGGCTCTGAACCCAGAGACTGATTGGCCAATCGTGATATCCATGAAGGGCGCTCCAAATCCGGAGGCTTTATCGGCCCAACGACGTCATGCGCCGAAGGGGCTCCGAATTCGGAGACTGATTGGCCAATCGTGATATCCATGAAGGACGCTCTAAATCTGAAGACTTTAATTGGCCAATCGTGATATCCACGAAGGGCGCTCTAAATCTGGAGGCCTTATCAGCCCAACGACGTCATGCGCTGAAGGGGCTCCGAACCTGGAGACTGATTGGCCAATCGTGATATCCATGAAGGGCGCTTCGAATCCGGAGGCTTTATCGGCCCAACGACATCATGCGTCGAAGGGGTTCCAAATTCGGAGACTGATTGGCCAATCGTGATATCCACGAAGGGCGCTCCGAATCCGGAGGCTTTATCGGCCCAACGACATCATGCGCCAAAGGGGCTCCGAATCCGGAGACTTTGATTAGCCAATCGTGATATCCACGAAGGGCGCTCTGAATCCGGAGACTTTATCGGCCCAACGACGTCATGCGCCGAAGGGGCTCTGAATCTGGAGATTGATTGGCTAATCGTGATATCCAGGAGTGGCGCTCCGAATCCAAAGGCTTTATTGGCCCAACGACGTCATGCACCGAAGGGGCTCCAAATCCGGAGACTTTGATTGGCCAATCGTGATATCCACGACAGGCGCTCCGAATCCGAAGGCTTTATCGGCCCAATGATGTTATGCGCCAAATGGGCTCCGAATCCGGAGACTTTGATTGGCCAATCATGATATCCACGCAGGGCACTCTGAATCCGGAGGCTTTATAGGCCCAACGACATCATGCGCCGAAGAGGCTCCGAATCCGGAGACTTTGATTGGCCAATTGTAGACGTCCCCGAACGTCTTGGGAGGTAAATCCCGATTTGTTCATTTGGGCTCACTACAGTTCAGGACTCAATTTGTCACGGTTCTAAATCTGAACCAAAGAGTCCAAATCCGGTAAATCGTTTTCGAAAACAGATTTTTTGTAAAGAAGTGCCAAACATGGACCACTTTGCCAGATGTAGAGTCGCCACCTAAATATTTTATTGGGGGAATTTAGGAAACCCTGACTTGTTTGCCTAAGGACACGTGTCCGTCATCACCAAAGTTGCCTTGGCTCGGGAACTTGGGTACGATTGGGGAAGGTCAGCTATGAGCACCCCCTCTCGCCCGATCAAAGATCGGCCTCTACTAACCATGATATCTAATTTTGAAAACATTATGCGTTCTTATTCTGATTAATTAGCTAATCTTACTATGTGATGCGCACAACACAAAATTATAGGCTAGATCGCCTAATTTGAAACAAAGCATCGCATATCCGTTTGTTTGGAAATTGGTTTGAAATTTGCTACTTGCAAGTAGGCTGAAACATGGATTTCGACGAGTTGTTCCAACTCAAACAATCCAACCTTCACGCACAGGTATTCAGGCAGATATATCACATAAGCATATAGCCACATGGTAAGCATGCTGTTATGTTAACACTTACACTCATGCAAGGATGCTAAAATATAAATGCTTACCGAGTACTCCAAGCCAAAACAGAAACTAGTTAATAATCATATGCATGATCCTAGTTCATGTTAAGATGGCTAATGCAACACATGCAAGATGCAACTACAATAGGCTCGGCTATTCTAAGATGGCATATGATGATGCTACAACTAACACGTATTCAACTTGGAATTGAAATACAATGCAGTTGGTATGATGCGCCGAGCCCGGTGCATGCAATACTGATGAATGAATGCACGCACGCATACATAGCATAAGGTATGCTAAATTAAATATGACCTAATACTAACCATCAAAAGCAGGTAAGTAAAAGGGAGAAAGAAGTGGGGTTGGGAGACATACACACACTCACACACACTTATTACACAATTGCCCTCGCTCGGAGGGTCCGAAAGAATAATACAGACCGCATAACGAACCAACTATCCTAGCTAATTAATTTTTACAAAACTTCTAATTAATTAACAAATTAGTTACAAAAAAATAGCCTAAATATGAAACTAAAAGAGACCGCCGCAGCTCTGCCTCAGAATGCATGGATGATGCATGCTCGATTTGCCTTGCCCGGAAGCTCGCTGCCATGCCATTATTGCCTCTGTTTGCACTGTCCTATACCTCTGAGGACTGTGAAAACCCTAGAGATGCCTCTGAATTGCTTCCTGAGCATTGTGAGATGCCACCGACCAAGGCATAAGATCACCGGCCATTGATAAATGGTCATCGACCAATTGTTGAGCCATCGGCTAATTATTTTTGGTCGGTCGGCACCGTAGGTAGTCGATCGGCCAAATATTCCTGCAGAATCCTGTTTTGACAGCAGCAGAGGACAGACAAGGCATGGCATGGAATTTTCAAGCAAATGTGTGCATGTCCACTCTCCATATCAAGTTATGGACTCAAGGGGGTGTGGACCTCGGTACTCGGGCCACCAATCACGCATTTTGATGCATGATGGCCAAAAGTACCAAGCTTGCAAGTCAATGTAAATGAATGCAACAAAAACACATGAGTGCTACATGCCCTGTCATGTTGAGATCAAAGGCATCGGCGACCGAGGATTGAGACGTGTTTCGTCACTTTGAGTACGAACACATTTCATTCCTCATGCTTGGTTTGACACCCCAAACCAAGCAAAATGTGATGCATGTATGTAACGTGGCTGAAGTATGTACATGATGCTAAGGTACAAAACATGCCAAATGCAATGTAACCTATCATGCAAGTGTGCAATGTGCCAAGCATGCAATGCTACAATGCAACCTAGATAGGCAACTAGGCAAAGTGATAAGCATGTAACAATGCACTAACTACAAGGATGCAACAATCATACAATGTAATGAGCATGCTACAAGATGCAAATGCATGATCCATGGATCTACACTAAGATGGAGGAACCTCAGCCACACCCCAAAATAGTGGCCAAAAGTACTAAAATGATGATGCCAATCATGCAAAAATAAACATGCAAACCAATGAGCCTAAGGCTAAGGTATGAAAGACAAGTTTCAAGAGCACTCACATGATGACAAACATGGATGCTTAACTAACATATTAAACTCTGAAAATGTATAGAGGATGATGCCAAATCAACCATGTCATGCAAGTAAGGCATGCAACCATGACCAAAACTTGAAGCCAACAACGGGGTCCAAACCATAGCTATGTCAACCAAACCCCAAAGGACCAAAATGACTTAAAGCAGTCCCAAGGCACTCCAAAACAAGACTAAAGCATGTATAGATCATGGTCAAGACATGCTAAGAAATGGATGCAAAACAAAGGGGGATTTAGGGCCACAAAGAGGGCACTCTATTACAACCACCCCAACCACACGTGGCATGGACTAACCAATGCAAAATCAGAGTTTTAACATGCAAAATAAGCCCCCAAAACCCACTGATATGGCAGCCCAAAGACTAAACATGGTATCATACACAATGACCAACTCTTAAGGCACAAAACTACAACACTTTCAAGCATTGAAAGAGAGCCAAATGCAAGTGCACAAGCATGGATTATGGACTGAAATATGGTCTCCAATGATGCCAAATCATGAGAATAAGCTAAGAAAAGCATGCTAATGACCCACACACTCAAGGCTCACAAACCAAAATACAAAGGGGGTATATCAAACATGACAAACTTGATCAAATCAATACTTAACAGACCTCAAGCATGATGAAATATGACCAAAAGCTTCACAAAGCTAGGCAAAAACATGCAAGTATGATAGTCTAATGGCAAGATGCATTTCTAGGCAAAATAGAGGAATACAAGGCAAGTATATTATGCATGCAAGGGGGCATTAATCTGACAAAAAACAGAGGCATAATATGACTAAATAACACCCAAAAACTTCTGAAATGAAGCTAAGAACAACTAAGCATGCATGCCACCCTTATGAGCCAAAACCATGAACAAATGAGAGACCAAGGGAGAGGGGTGTCCCTCCCCTATGCAAGACCTCAAAACCTCTTCTTCACCACTAAAAATCCTCTGGATTTCAGTGGTGAGAAGGCCAATGCACAAAAGTTCCCAAAGCTCAACAAAGAAAGCACAAAAAGGGCCAAACAAGGCCTAAGAGGGGGAGGTCGACCCCCAACACCAAAATGACCTTAATGAAGTATCTTAAACACAAAAAAAATAGAAATTTTATATGTTATACACAAAGCTCAAAACAGCATGTAAAGGGGGTTAAAATCTAGTGCAAGAATGGAGAATATAAAGCAATAGTGTTACCCTCGGAGAACACTTCAAGAGCAGCAAGTTCAGCCCCCTTCTTCTGACCAAAACCAGCTCAAAACTCCAAGAACAAACTCTCAAGACTTCAATAACCCAAGTATGGTGTAATACTAGGTGCCTTAGTACAAAACTAAGAACAAAACACCCTTTTAAGCCCTCTAACACACACAAATGAAGAGAGAGAGGGAGATATAGAGAAAGAGTGGTTTATATATCAGATATATATGTATTATCTCTGATTTTTCTGAACCTCTTCAAAGGAAGAGGAAGGCTCTCTTATATAGACAAGGCAAAGGCCTAAGCTTCCAAGAGAAGCTAACAAAGGGGGTCAAGGCTTCTTAAAGAAGCTAAGGCAAAGAGGCCAAGGCTTCTTTAGGAAGTTGAGACAGGTGTCCAAGCTTCTTGAGGAAGCTAAGACAAAGATCCAAGCTTCCCCAAGAAGCTAGACCAAAAGGGTACAAAGGGTGCAAATTCCTCCATACACGTGTATGGAGGACAAGTCCGTGCACTCTAGCTAGCACAGCTGGCATGCACTATGCCTAAAAAAGGCAAAAAGGAGGTATCGGCCAGAAAAGGAGTCAATTGGCCAAATGAATGGTCGGCCGACCACACAAAAAGGCTGATACACCTAAGGGAATATCGACCAACCAAAAATTTGGTCGGTAGAAAAAAAACAAGGTCGGTGGCATCATGCCACGGTTGGTGGGTTTCAGGGATGGCTAACAAGCCCCTTTCCATCCTCAGAAGCACAAAACACAAGTCCTTGGTGCAAAACCAAGCACAGAACAGACAAGTTAAGAGATCCCGAGACAAGGCGCGCGGCCGAGGCTTTCGGGAACTCAAAATGAACAAGAGCATGGATGATCACCGAGCGTTCAAACGGTGACGCCCAAGTCTTGAGGACGGTCAAAAATGGGGTGTCTACAAGCAGAGAAAAGAGACTTCCAATAGTTTGCCTTGTAGGTCGGAGGACCGCTCAAGTTGTCAAGTGGTTGCTTGAGCGAATATGAGGGGGTTTCTAGAATCTCAAGTGGTCGCGTGAGCTAACATGAGGGGGTTCCCAGAATCTCGTTTTGTAGATTGAAATACTGAGAGTTTAAGTTCATCGCTCTAGCAGTCTACGCGATATCAGTCACTTAAAAGTGACTTTTTAGATCATTTTCTTCGCTTTTTCTTTTCTCCCTTTCCTTCTCTCTCTAGCTTTGAAAACCCTAATACTCTCACTCTAGAAATCTTTCATTTTACTAAGATTCACACCTCTCTCCCTTGCAAAAATCAAAGTTGCACCAGCTTCAAATGAACCGTACATACAATATCGTGCCTGAAAGAGAAAGAAAACCTAACAGTTACAATATTGTTAGCAACATGCATGACAATGCATTTGAAAGTGCGTGACAACGTAAATTTAGTGGGAAGCGTAACAATGCGACTCGGGGCAAGCATAACAATGCTATGAAGGCGCAAACACATGTAAGTAAAGAACACGTGACAACGTGCACAATGTGTGAAGATGGAACTTAAACACATGTAAGTATAAAACATAACGCGACAACGCATGCAATGTGTATAAAAGGGAACTTGAACACATGTAAGTAAAGCATAACGCGACAACGCATGCAATGTGTATAGAAGGAACTTGAACACATGTAAGTAAAGCATAACGCGACAACACATGCAATGTGTATAAAAGGAACTTGAACACATGTAAGTAAAGCATAATGCGACAACCCATGCAACGTGTATAAAAGGAACTTGAACACATGTAAATAAAGCATAACGCGACAATGCATGCAATGTGTATAAAAGGACGCGTAACGTACGCGACAATTATAGTCAGAACAAAGCAATGCAATACAACATAATTGAAGCGATTTGTGGGATTCGCAAGATAGAAAAGGATACGGCTAGGGATGATCCTCGCACGCACCAAGCATCGCTCATAGAAAACACGGCTTGAGGTCAACTCGAAGGTCTACGAATGTTCCAAAAGGTGCACTTCGTTGCACTGTCTTGAGTATTGAAGGTGCCAAACCACATAATTGACCCAAACCAGGGTGCGGGATGTGCATCGATCACAAGAGGAGGCCACCGGTATTAATCTAGACACTCTGCTGCCCTGCCCCCCTTTTGCTTTACTTTCCTTTACTACTGTTAGTTTTAAGCACATTGCATTGCCTCAGGCAGGTTTTACTTTTTCAAGACTGTGTATTTTTGCAAAGACATGATGGAAATGAAACAGCTATTTTGTTCAAAAAGGTGTTACATTTGTACTTTCTACGCATCGCATCGCATCACATAACAATGTGAATGAAATTGAACTTCGTTTGAAAATTAAGCACTTGCATCGTAATAATCAGGTAGTGAACCGACTTACAACTCGATAAGCAAAACAAAGAAACTCGATAAGCTAACCAAGTGCGAGCACAACTCGATAAGCAAAGCGAAGACTTAAAGAGAGTGAAATACAACTCGATAAGCAGATATGCAACAACTTGATAAGCCAATAGGCGTGGCTCCGCAAAATCAATCACTAAAGATACTGGAAGTGGAACCAGTCACAAGTTTTCAGTATTTTCAGCAGATGGACAACTCTGAGGATAGGAGGGAAGGCCACCGGCCAAATAAAGAAGTCACCGGCCACAATAAATGGCCACCGGCCATAATAACTAGCCGATCGGCCAAACATGGTGGTCGGTCGGCACTATTCATGGCCAGCCGGTCAAAAATGGCAAGAACCACCAGAATGTTGACACCTGTCGTCCACCCACCTTATCCTCTACAAAAGATCTCAACGTCATAGTTTTTCTCAATTCAACACTGATTTGCTCCAAATGGAAGAGTTTTTTGCCTAGAATCTCATGGCTTGGATTGCCAATCTGGACGGCTCAAAAAAGCTGAATTTCCAGGGCTTTGACATAAATGCACTATTCATTTTGAGTCGTACTCCGCTGCACTTTCTGTTTCTCCATGCCACAGCAAGGTTTTGGAATCCAGTAACACATGTCTTCAGCTTTGGCGGGCAAGAGGTGTGTCCTACCTTTGAGGATTTCCAAGCTTTGATAGAATCTGAGCGCAATGAAGAAGTCTTGCCTCGGCTGTGTTTCGGCCACACCTAAGCCTTAGGGCGAATGTGTCGGTTCACGATGCACGATGCTCGTTCTTTTATTTGTGACGGAATGATGGATGTTCTGAGTTTGATTTGTCGATTTTCTGATGCCGGTGACCGCGGCGACCATCATTGGCAGGACTTTCGGTGACACGCCCTCTGTTTGTGCATGCTATCTTACTTTTTGCATGCCTCAGGCTCCGGAGGGTCTAGTGTCCGGTTGATCGAGGTTGCCCAAGGCTTAAAAAAGGGCAAGAGCTGTATTGCCATGACTCTGGCTGAGACGTTGATGGGCTTGGACGCCTTTTATCGCCGAGAGACGACCAGATTTGCGGGGAGTCCGCTACTGCTGCAGGTAATATTTCCCACCCAATCTCACATATGTATTTGCTCACATCACTCGGCCCTCAGGCTCGATTTTTCTCACAAAACCCTTTTCTCACTTTTCTCTCAACGTACATCTCTCTATTTTTTATTCTTTCATTTTTCATCCCTTCCCAGGTGTGGTTGATGGACAAGTTGTAGGTTGTGGACTCTTGCCCAGCATACTCATCTCACGACTACTTCTTCAGGCAACGCCTAGTCAATGCCCTTGATGAGGGCAGGTGGTTCGACTGGATGTGCAGTTTGTCCGCAGACCGCATTGCTTGGCGGTGCCATTGGCTCAATCTACCGGCAATAGGCTACAGCATGTCCCGACAGACTAGGATTCAGTTGATTGGCTTAACTCACTGTGTGTTCTATTTCCCATTCCGGTTCCAGCGCCAGTTCGGCCATGACCAGATTTTCCCACCAGAGGGGATAGAGTACCCAGCTGCATTTCCGGTCCGAGGCGCACAGCTTGCTCGATATGCCACGGCGTGGGGAACTAGAGAGCTCCTGGCCCCCACTCCCACTTTCAGTTGCACTTTGTCTGATGAGTGCATAGATTGGCTCAATGAAGAGGCACAGATTGGGCCCAGCTTGGCATCAGAGGCTTCGACCAGCTCTGGGAGGGGGCACAGGAACACCTGACTTATCTATGCCCTGGATTTATCACTTTATTAGTACTTTCAAGTTTTCTTTATGAATGTAATAAAAAGCAACTTCAATTTGTATGCAAGAGCAGGAGAACTCTGTATTGAAATCAATGAAATTGAAGGTCGTGGGTACTGAAAATTTTCCGCTTTGGTCCAAAAATGGTCTAAGTTGTAAAAAGATTAATTTGAACAAAGTCAACTTTTATCAAAACTTTTCAAAACCATTTTCGATATGGATTAGAACTGGACACGCCTAAGATCTGTCACTGAGATGCACAACCCCGGATTCCAGTAACTGGAAACTTGCCCCTAGTCTGAATAGCACTGTACCGTAGATCACTACCGAAGCTCTTGAATGCTAAAATAGACAAAGATGACCGAGGTGATCAAATGGACAAAGTTGATCGGGAAAAAGTTTATGGCTGAACTTCAGGATGAAGTTGCCTACGTATCCCAAAGGTGGGAATCAAGCCTTACGTAGTTCAGGCTTGGGTTCACTCGAGTATTTTCACTCTCCTTTTGCGCTCTAACTTTTGTCAAGGCCGCCCTTTGCGGGTTTTCAACCTTGTGAGCTCAGTTTTTATAATTTCAAATTTTCTATGCTCTAACTTTTGCCTAGGTCGCCCTTTCGGGTTTTCGGCCTAGCGAGCCTCTCAGGGGTAGTATTTCTTCAACTTGTCCATATTGATCGGCTGTGAAAACTCTAGGCCATCTAGGTCCATCAGAACGACAGCTCCACTTGACCAGATAAACTTAATGATGTAAGGGCCAGTCCAATTGGGTCTGAACTTGCCCCAAGGGTCGTGGATGGGAGCTCGGTTGTCCTTGAGCACCAAATCTCCTTCTTTCAGATTCCTGGACTTAACTTTCTTGTTGAAAGCCTTGGCAATTCTGCACTGATAACCTTGAACATGGTACAATGCTTTCAGTCTTCTCTCATCAAAGAGCATGAGTTCTTCAAATCTACTCTGCTGCCAATTTGCTTCAGCTATCTGACACTTAGCCAGTACTCGCAAAGACGGAACCTCAATCTCAATAGGTAGAACGGCCTCCATCCCATAAACCAATGAATACGGAGTCGCCCCAGTAGAAGTTCTAATTGAAGTCCGGTAGCCCCACAGAGCAAACGGCAGCTTATCTGGCCAATCCCGGTAGGTTTTCACCATCTTCTGTAAAATGCGCTTGACTTTCTTGTTGGCGGCCTCAACCGCTCCATTAGTCTGAGGCCGGTATGTGGATGACTTGTGAAAAGCCACATTGTATTTCTCCAACAAGTCAATCACTTCCTTTTTGAAGTGGGAACCATTATCTGAGATAATCTCGTTTGGGACTCCATAGCGACAAATGATGTTGTTCCTGATAAACTTTGCAACGTGCAACGCTTTCAACACAGCATAAGATTGGGCCTCAACCCACTTTGTAAAATAATCTATCGCAACCAGGATGAACTCATGCCCATTTGACCCCTCCGGAGTAACAGCTCCGATCACATCAATTCTCCAAACTGAAAATGGCCATGGCGAAGTCATATTGTACAGCTTCGACGGCGGGACATTCATGCGGTTTGCATGGATCTGACACTTGTGGCATCGCCGAACAAAATCGATACAATCCTCCTCCATGGTGGACCAGTAGTAACCTTGTCTGAGGATCTTCCGCGCTAACATTACCCCATTCATATGCGTACCGCATTCTCCTCCATGGATGACCTCCATCAGGCGTTTTGATTCTTCAACTTCAACGCACAGCTTATGCATTCCCAGATGACCTCTCTTATATAATTTACCTCCGCAGATGATGAACTGAACGACCATTCTTCTGATTGCCCTTTTATCCTTGGCATTTGCCCCTAGTGGATACACCTCTTTCTCCAAGAAGTTCCAAATGTCGTAATACCAGGGGTTGTCGTCTTGAACCTCATCTATGGCAGCAATTGATTCATATGCTGGCGCAAACTTCTGGTCAATGATGACTGGATGCATCCGGACTCCAACGGGATGTCTATCATGGAAGATAGAGTTGCTAGTGAATCTGCGAACCTGTTGTTCTCTCTTAGCAAATGAGCAAAGTTTAGCTTCTCAAACCAAGGAATTAACAAGTCCAAGGTCTGGTGGTACATTATCATCTTTTCTTCTTTGACTTTCCAGTCTCCTTTTGCTTGAGACATAACAAGGTTCGAGTCCCCGATGACGTCCAACCGTTTTGCCCCTAGTTCCAGGGCTGCTTCTAGATCGGCAATGCACGCCTCATATTCTGCTTCGTTGTTTGAGACTTTGAATCAGAGTTTGAATGCTAGAGGCATACGGGAATTGTCGGGTGCTATCAGCAGCACTCCTATCCCATACCCGTGCTGGTTTGACGCTCTGTCAAAGTACATCGTCCAAGTTTCATCCTCGATGTGCAAAATGGCCTCATCTGGGAATAAGTACTCAACTGCTTCACCTCCTTCCAATGGATGATCGGCTAAGAATTCTGCTACTGCTCTTCCCTTGACTGACTTGCGCGTCACGTATTTCAGATCGAATTCGAAAAGCAATAGCAACCAACGAGCTGGCCTACCTGTAAGTACCGGTTTCTCGAAAAGATATTTGATGGGATCTAACCGTGAAACCAGCATTACAGAGTGAGCTAACAGGTAGTGCCGCAGCTTCCTAGTAGCCCATATCAAGGCTAAGCAAGCCTTTTCCAACGGTGTGTAGTGAGTCTCATACTCTAGCATCTTCTTGCTCAAATAGTAGATGGCTCTCTCCACCTTGTCCTCTAATTCTTACGCGAGCATACAACCCATTGTAGTCTCAGTTACTGAAAGGTACAATATCAACGATGTCCCCGACTCTGGTGGTGACAACACGGGTGGGTTCTGTAAGTATTTCTTGATCTGTTCCAAAGCAGCTTGGCATCGACCGTCCCATTGGAATTTCTTTCCTTTCTTCAGGAGGCCAAAAAGTGGTTCACGAGTCAAGGTTAATTTTGAGATAAATCGTCTTATGAATTGCACTTTACCCAGAAAGCCTCGCACCACCTTTTCAGTCCTTGGTGGTGGCATTTCTAAGATGGCCTTGATTTTGGAAGGGTCGACTTCGATGTCTCTCTGTGTAATCAAAAACCCCATCATTTTCCCTGCTGTAACACCAAATGTGCACTTTTGAGGATTTAGCTGCAACCGAAACTCTCTGATCCTTTGGAAAAACTTTTTCAAGGCGGTGTAGTGGCCCTCTCTTTCTTTGGACTTGACAATCATGTCATCCACGTACACCTCTACCTCTTTGTGGATCATGTCGTGTATTATCGTGGTCGCGGCCCGTTGATATGTAGCTCCAGCGTTCTTCAACCCAAATGGCATCACTCTGTAGCAATATGTCCCCCACGGGGTGGTGAAAGCAGTCTTCTCCCGGTCCTCGGGGTGCCATCACTATCTGATTATAGCCCGAAAAGCCATCCATGAATGAAAGCAAAGCATGCCCCGCTGTGAAGTCCACTAACTCATCAATATGCGGCAAGGGAAAGTTGTCCTTCGGACTAGCTCTGTTCAAATCCCTGAAATCCACGCATACCCGGATTCTACCATCTTTCTTCAACACTATCACAATGTTGGCCAACCAAGTTGGGTATTCGGATACCAGTAAGAACCCTGCGTCAATTTGCTTGGTGACTTCCTCCTTAATCTTGAGAGCCCAGTCGGGGCAGATTCTTCTGAGTTTTTGCTTGATGGGTCGGGCCTCGGGGTCAAGAGGGATCCGGTGCTGTACAATCTCAGGACCGATTCCAGGCATGTCTTCGTAGGACCACGCAAAAACATCTTTGAAATCTTTTAATAAAGCGACTAAGCGCTCGCGTTCCCCCGAAGACAACGTGGACTCGATCTGGACCAGCTGCGGGTCCTTTTCAGTACCAATATTCACAGCAGTGATTTTATCCACTAAGGGTTTAACAAATCTCTCCTGCTCTTGATCAATTAATCGTTGCAAAATCGGAGGAATTTCTTCCTCGTCGTTTTTATCAAAATTTTGAAAGTCCTGATTTAAGCAATAAATCAAGGGCACAGAAAAATACCCAGAAACCATATCCACATCATTCTCATTAAGCACATCCAAACTGTCTGATTCTTCTGTTACAACAGACTAAAAAAAGAAAGAAAAAGACGGCCTCGACAGGATTGTGGCATTCGGGTTATCATCCCCAAGATTACCCGACTTAGACTCAGTTGAGCTGGAACCTAATTCCGACTCACAAGACTCGGTGGAATCAGATTCCGACTCACTACCTGACCCGGTGCTACTTGACCAAAATCCTTCCTCGTACTACCAAATAAGGGAGGGTGCGATGGGTGCATCCAAAATAGTTGACGGTAGGCCCGCAGCCATTTCATTCCCGATCACGCATACCAAGAAGTTATCCCCCAAGCACTTCTGTTCGATCGGAGGATCTGAAAGTAGACACGCCAGCGCTACCCCCATTTCAATTTCAGCGTCCTCAGACTCCACTTTCTTGCCCTGCTCAACATCAGCCAATGGGTCTGTCTGCTCTTCGGTAACATTATCCCCGTTGTAGGTTAAAGAAGATCTCAAAACCTGGCACGTGCTTCATCTCCGTGTTCAGCCACGGCTCTGGGAAGCCACAGAACGAAAAATCTTCCCCCTCCTGGACGAAGCGTCCGTTTAGGGTACCCTGAATGGGTCGGTGCATTAGCTCATAAGGCTTCCCGGCCTTCTTTGCTTTAGTTCTCCCAGTCATCTCCTTACCTTTCCTTACTCAATCGTCTTTGGTGGGCAGATAATCCAAACCAAAGGTATGCGGGTTGTGTGGCACTTTGGCCAATGCTGCGACGCCCTTCCGGCCGCTCTTTCCCAATCCCATCCCGGGGATGTGTTGGAGCATGTTCATGAGGTACACTGATTGAGCACTGACATGCAACCCCTCATTAATAGCCAAAATGTTCTGTACAACCTGGGCCTCGGCAAGGGTAAAACCCGACATGAACACATCCTCCATACCGTGCTCAATTTCCAAAATCGGCGTAGATACTTCTGGTGGTGGATGGATCGACGAATTTCCAAAAACAATGGCTACTCTCTTCCCATGAGGGTATTTCACCATCTAATGCAAGGTGGACGAAACTGCCTTTACCTGGTGCAGCCACGGCCTTCCCAGGAGTAGATTGAAAGTGGCGGGGACCTCTACGACGTGAAAGTCTATCTCATGCTGTCATGGGCCAGCCTTGGTCTGAATTTTCACTGTTCCCATTACTTCTCTGCTCGTGTTGTCATATGCCCGAATCACCTGGGCTGTCGGCACAAAGTCCGCAGTCTTTAAACCGATTGTATATGCAGTTCTTGCCGGGCACACATTGATGGCGGATCCTGTGTCGACAAGCACCACAGGTATCCATTTGTTTCTACACTCCACAGAGACGTAGAGTGGCTTGTTATGGCTCGCACCCTCAGGTGGCAGTTCTTTGTCGGAGAAAGTCAACATCGGGGTAGCTCCTCCTAGAAAAACTAAACCCACCAGCTGTTCAGGCGTGGTGTCTATTGCGAGCTTGGCCTTGTCCATAGCCGATAAGACAGCCTGTCTGTGAACATGTGAAGCCATAAGTAGTCCCCAGATGGAGATGTTTGCTTATATCTTTTTCAGCTGCTTCAGTACAGCCTCATCTTCAAGTTGCTTCTCTTTTTGCTTCTCGCCTCCTTGTCTTTCCCAGACGCCTCTGGCTGATCTAGGTGAGGAGGCTTGAAATACCACCCGCTTCTAGCCATATGATCGACTTCGCCGATGTACCAGGTATCGTCTGGCTGGTTGCTCCCCCAATCTTCATCCGTGTGGGCAAGATATAAATCATCGTCCTCCCACCACATTCCATTGGCAACCGACAAACACCTGTCCGGCTCCGTTTCTACTGTCCTTGTACTCACAGTATTTTCAGTCCCCTCATGGGCTTTAACTTTTCTGATTCTCTCAGAATCCTCAAACCTTTCCTGTTCCAACTGCGTCATTACAGCTGTCTGTTCAATAATTTCTGTATTCAAAGTGCCCAGATCCCGAGCGAAATTCTTAACACCGGCGCTCTCCAGCGATGCACTCCAATCCTCGGCCCTTCCGACCACAACTGATGTCCTTACCCCTGATGGGCCCCGTTACAACTGAAATTCTTCGACAACGTCTGGTAGGTCATCAAGCCACCTGGTAGCTTCTACTGATTCCTCGAAATCTGACCAGTTGACGGCCATGTCCCTTGGGCTTTGTTCGTTGAAAAATTGGAAGTCAGGAAAGTCCCCTTCCACAACCGCTAAGTCCTCTGATCTCTGATCATATCTATCCCCCTGTATCACACAAAGCTTTGCCCTTTCTGGCAATTTCACACTTGATCTATCCTGGCCTACCGACAAAATGCAGTCACTCGAACTATACATCTCTCCGGCAAAACTCCCAGATTCCTCAGATTCTGACTCAACAATCCCATTCTCCTCTAAAATCTCCCCTGTTCTGTCTTCGATAGTCACCACCATTGGTTCAGGTTGGGTTTTGGAGATGTCCAACATGCGCAATTCAGTGTAGTTAGGAAGGAGCACCTCCGGCTTGGGTAGGTGGGATGGGGTGATATATATGCTAGGATCGTAAGACACGACCCCAGTTTGGATAAAGTTGATTCTTTTGGGAGGTGGAGCTTGGTGGTGCGGTGGGAGAGGGTTTGTTGTGACATTGGGTTTTTCAGGAGGCACAATCACCCCATTATCAATGAGATCTTGAATCTCATGGCGTAATCGGAAGCATTGGTCGGTGTCATGACCGTGCTGTTGGTGAAATGCGCAATATTTGGTTGGGTTGTGGGTAGGGAGAAGTTTTCCGGCAATGGTCGCGGGTCTAGGGGCTTCAAGTGCCCTTTCTAATTAAAACCCCTAGAGCTTTGGACGGGGGCATATATAGTGGAGCGAAGGTTCTTTGATTTTTGGGAGGGTATTTGGCTGTTTGTGTATTGCTTCTGGACGCACCGGAGAATGGCGTAGCTACCATGGTTCTTGGAGAGGGAATGGTGGTGACCATGCTCACTTCTGAGGCTCTTGTAGTTGTAGCGCCGCTCGGGCCTGCATTAGTGTTGCGGTTAAAGGTTCTCCTGGGTTGCTCTCTGTCATTGTCGATCAAGCCTTGTTTTAAGGCATCCTCAATCTGTACTCCCATCTCATGCAGATCTGAAAAGGTAGGGAAGGGGAGCACGATCATTTTCTACATCAGCTTAGGCTAGAGATTGCGCACAATCATCTGAATTTGATCTTTATCGGTGGGCCTTAGGGTCATCATTGAGGCCTTGGCCCTTCATCTGGTTACGAACTCCGAAAATCTCTCCTTAGGCGCCTGCCTTGTCGTCTCGAGATCACGAGTCGTAATCTCGATTTGCGTGTTATATGAGTACTATGCAATGAACGGCTCGGCCATCTCATCCCAGTTCCTCTTAACATCATCTTCTAATTTGGCGTACCAGATGGCCGCCACACCCGACAGGGTTCGGCTGAACAAAGATAGCTTCTGTAATCTGGTGAGGCCCATCGGCCTTAAGATATCTGAAAACAACCTCAGGTGCACCATGGGGTCCCCGGACCCATCAAATCGGTCAATATGCGGCATCTTGAATCGGTCTGGCAGCGTCACAGCTGCGTCGGTATACCCGTCCTCAATATCAGGGATGGTCTTGACTCCCTAGGATTTCTTAAACATCTTTTCCAGCTTGCTCAGCGTTAATGCTGTGGGGTCCACTTCGAACTTGAAGGGAGAATCTGGTACATTGATAGGCGTGGGCGTCTTCGATAGTTACGATAGAATCGGGGGCGGAGCCGGCCCCGTTGGAATGTCTGTATCCTCTTGGATATTCTGGACATTTGGTGTCTCCTCGGGTATCAGAACCCTTGGTAGGGAAGGAGCTTGACGTGAGGCAGATGCCTCGGTTTGCTGCTGTAGCCTTATGATTAACTCTGCTTGTTCAGTCATAACCGTGGCCTGTTGTTTGGCAAACTCTGCCTATCGAACAGCGTCTTGCTGCATAGTTTTCATGCTCTCTTGGAGCTAGCGCACCATCTCCTCTAAGCTTGCCATACTGCTCTGCTCTGATTGAATTACCGGTATATATTCCCTTTCTGTGGTGAACACTGAGGCCTCGGGCTGACTGTCCAATAATAGGGTTGACCACTGCTCTGGCAATCTCTGCTCGGATACACTGTGTCTTCTCGACCTTCGTCTGATAACCGGAGGTAGAGAATAAAACACTGGTTGTCCGTCGACCAGATCCTCAGATCGATTAAGTCGGCGACCTCTAGCCTAGAGTGCTTGGGGAATATCTGCTGGGTCGGAAACAATTGTGCTAAACTACTTAGCAAAAAGGTAAATAAAGCAATAATAAGAAAATAAATAACTAGACAAACGAACAGCATAACAGCGTAAAATAAACACACAACACACAGTTGGGCATCACAACACACGGTTGATAAGCTGGATACACTGTTCCTCAATACTGATCATTGTCCCCGAATCACTGCCCCAAAAATTGAATCTGATACCCGCAGATAACTGATTCCCGAAATACTGAACTGGTGCCCATAGGCCTGATACCCAAATTCGCAAGCTGATACATGCATTCCTGTAGAGGCCAACTCTAAAGCACATAACAGATAAGTGAGAGCCAAAACACCCCTATGTTGGGGTAGGGTTTCCCTATCCTATTTTGTTGGGAGCTAGGGTTTCACTACGCACGCAGTGGTTTCAAACAACCTATAATCGGGTAAGAAACCTGTCCTAGTTTGGAATGGTCACTATAGATTCTGAATATGCACTAGGTCGAATGGTCAAAAGGGGTCCCCCGGTGAAATCGGGGTTTGTGTTCCCATCGTGGCAGAGCCCGTAACTGGTCAACCTTATGGCACGTAGCCTCGGGCTAACCGCTCAGGAATAGCAGATGGCAAACACGGTGTCCTAGGCGCACCAATGCACATGCAATGCAAAGAAACACATAAGTATAATCAAAACAGGATATCATGAGTTCGAGTCAAGCTCTCTAACTCCCCAGCAGAGTCGCCAGAAACTGTAGACGTCCCCGAACGTCCCAGGAGGGAAATCCTGATTTGTTCATTTGGGTTCACTACAGTTCAGGACTCAATTTGTCACGGTTCTAAATCTGAACCAAAGAGTCCAAATCCGGCAAATCGTTTTCGAAAACAGATTTTTTGTAAAGAAGTGCCAAACATGGACTGCTTTGCCAGATGCAGAGTCGCCACCTAAATATTTTTTTGGGGAAATTTAGGAAACCCTGACTTGTTTGCCTAAGGCCACGTGTCCGTCATCACCAAAGTTGCCTCGGCTCGGGAACTTGGGTACGATTGGGAGGTCAGCTATGAGCACCCGCCCTCTCGCCGCGATCAAAGATAGCCTCTACTAACCAAGATATCTAGTTTTGAAAACATTATGGTTCTTATTCTGATTAATTAGCTTAATCTTACTATGTGATGCGCACACACAAACTATAGACTAGATCGCCTAATTTGGAACAAAGCATCGCATATCCGTTTGTTTGGAAATCGGTTTGAAATTTGCTACTCGCAAGTAGGCTAAAACATGGATTTCGACGAGTTGTTCCAACTCAAACAACCCAACCTTCACCCACAGGCATTCAGGCAGTTATAACACATAAGCACATAGCCTCATGGTAAGCATGCTGTCATGTTAACACTTACACTCATGCAAGGATGCTAAAACATAAATGCTTACCGAGTACTCCAAGCCAAAACAGAAACTAGTTAATAATCATATGCATGATCCTAGTTCATGTTAAGATGGCTAATGCAACACATGCAAGATGCAACTACAATAGGCTCGGCTATTCTAAGATGGCCTATGATGATGCTACAACTAACACGTATTCAACTTGGAATTGAAATACAATGCAGTTGGTATGATGCGCCGAGCCCGGTGCATGCAATACTGATGAATGAATGCACGCATGCATAGCATAAGGTATGCTAAATTAAATATGACCTAATACTAACCATCAAAAGCAGGTAAGTAAAAGGGAGAAAGAAGTGGGGGTTGGGAGACATACACACACTCACACACATTTATCACACAATTGCCCTCGCTCGGATGGTCCAAAAGAATAATATAGACCGCATAACGAACCAACTATCCTAGCTAATTAATTATTACAAAACTTCTAATTAATTAACAAATTAGTTACAAAAAAACAGCCTAAATATGAAACTAAAAGAGACCGCCGCAGTTCTGCCTCAGAATGCGTGGATGATGCATGCTCGATTTGCCTTGCCCGGAAGCCCGCTACCATGCCATTGTTGCCTCTGTTTGCACTGTCCTATACCTCTGAGGACTGTGAAAACCCTGGAGATGCCTCTGAATTGCTTCCTGAGCATTGTGAGATGCCACCGACCAAGGCATAAGATCACCGGCCATTGATAAATGGTCATCGACCAATTGTTGAGCCATCGGCTAATTATTTTTGGTCGGTCGGCACTGTAGGTAGTCGGTCGGCCAAACATTCCTGCAGAATCCTGTTTTGACAGCAGCAGAGGACAGACAAGGCATGGCATGGAATTTTCAAGCAAATGTGTGCATGTCCACTCTCCCTATCATGTTATGGACTCAAGGGGGTGTGGACCACGGAACTCGGGCCACCAATCACACATTTTGATGCATGATGGCCAAAAGTACCAAGCTTGCAAGTCAATGTAAATGAATGCAACAAAAACACATGAGTGCTACATGCCCTGTCATGTTGAGATCAAAGGCATCGGCGACCGAGGATTGAGATGTGTTTCGTCACTTTGAGTACGAACACATTTCATTCTGCATGCTTGGTTTGACACCCCAAACCAAGCAAAATGTGATGCATGTATGTAACGTGGCTCAAGTATGTACATGATGCTAAGGTACATAACATGCCAAATGCAATGTAACCTATCATGCAAGTGTGCAATGTGCCAAGCATGTAATGCTACAATGCAACCTAGATAGGCAACTAGGCAAAGTGATAAGCATGTAACAATGCACTAACTACAAGGATGCAACAATCATACAACGTAAGGAGCATGCTACAAGATGCAAATGCATGATCCATGGATCTACACTAAGATGGAGGAACCTCAGCCACACCCCAAAACAGTGGCCAAAAGTACTAAAATGATGATACCAATCATGCAAAAATAAACATGCAAACCAATGAGCCTCAGGCTAAGGTATGAAAGACAAGTTTCAAGAGCACTCACATGATGACAAACATGGATGCTTAACTAACATATTAAACTCTGAAAATGTGTAGAGGATGATGCCAAATCAACCATGTCATGCAAGTAAGGCATGCAACCATGACCAAAACTTGAAGCCAACAACGGGGTCCAAACCATAGCTATGTCAACCAAACCCCAAAGGACCAAAATGACTTAAAGCAGTCCCAAGGCACTCCAAAACAAGACTAAAGGATGTATAGATCATGGTCAAGATATGCTAAGAAATGGATGCAAAACAAAGGGGGATTTAGGGCCACAAAGAGGGCACTTTATTACAACCACCCCAACCACATGTGGCATGGACTAACCAATGCAAAATCAGAGTTTTAACATGCAAAATAAGCCCCCAAAACCCACCGATATGGCAACCCAAAGACTAAACATGGTATTATACACAATGACCAACTCTTGAGGCACAAAACTACAACACTTTCAAGCATTGAAAGAGAGCCAAATGCAAGTGCACAAGCATGGATTATGGACTAAAATATGGTCTCCAATGATGCCAAATCATGAGAATAAGCTAAGTAAAGCATGCTAATGACCCACACACTCAAGGCACACAAACCAAAATACAAAGGGGGTACACCAAACACGGAAAACATGATCAAATCAATACTCAACAGACCTCAAGCATGATGAAATATGACCAAAAGCTTCACAAAGCTAGGCAAAATCATGCAAGCATGATGGTCTAATGGCAAGATGCATTTCTAGGCAAAATAGAGGAATACAAGGCAAGTATATTATGCATGCAAGGGGGCATTAATCCGACCAAAAACAGAGGCATAATATGACTAAATAACACCCAAAAACCTCTAAAATGAAGCTAAGAGCAACTAAGCATGCATGCCACCCTTATGAGCCAAAACCATGAACAAATGAGAGACCAAGGGAGAGGGGTGTCCCTCCCCTATGCAAGACTTCAAAACCTCTTCTTCACCACTGAAAATCCTCTAGATTTCAATGGTGAGAAGGCCAATGAACAAAAGTTCCCAAAGCTCAACAAAGAAAGCACAAAAAGGGCCAAACAAGGCCTAAGAGGGGGAGGTCGAGCCCCAACACCAAAATGACCTTAATGAAGTATCTTAAACACGAAAAAATAGAACTTTTATATGTTATACACAAAGCTCAAAATAGCATGCAAAGGGGGTTAAAATCTAGTGCAAGAATGGGGAATATAAAGCAATAGTGTTACCCTTGGAGAACACTTCAAGAACAGCAAGTCCAGCCCCCAGCACAAAAAGGGCCAAACAAGGCCTAAGAGGGGGAGGTCGACCCCCAACACAAAAATGACCTTAATGAAGTATCTTAAACACAAAAAAATAGAACTTTTATATGTTATACACAAAGCTCAAAATAGCACGCAAAGGGGGTTAAAATCTAGTGCAAGAATGGGGAATATAAAGCAATAGTGTTACCCTTGGAGAACACTTCAAGAACAGCAAGTACAGCCCCCTTATTCTGATCAAAACCAGCTCAAAACTCCAAGAACAAACTCTCAAGACTTCAATAACCCAAGTATGGTGTAATACTAAGTGCCTTAGGACAAAATTAAGAACAAAACACCCTTTTAAGCCCTCTAACACACACAAATGAAGAGAGATGGGGAGATATAGAGAGAGAGAGAGAGTGGTTTATATATCAGATATATATGTATTATCTCTGATTTTTCTAAACCTCTTCAAAGGAAGAGGAAGGCTCTCTTATATAGACAAGGCAAAGGCCTAAGCTTCCAAGAGAAGCTAACAAAGGGGGTCAAGGCTTCTTAAAGAAGCTAAGGCAAAGGGGCCAAGGCTTCTTTAGGAAGCTGAGACAGGTGTCCAAGCTTCTTGAGGAAGCTAAGACAAAGGTCCAAGCTTCCCCAAGAAGCTAGACCAAAAGGGTGCAAAGGGTGCAAATTCCTCCATACACGTGTATGGAGGACAGGTCCGTGCACTCCAGCTGGCATAGCTGGCATGCATAATGCCTGAAAAAGGCAAAAAGGTGGTACCGGCCAAAAAAAGAGGAGAACTTGACTCGAACTCATGATATCTTGTTTTGATTACACTTAAAAAAGGTGGTACCGGCCAGAAAAGGAGTCCATCGGCTAAATAAATGGTCGGCCGACCACAAGAAAAGGCCGATACACCTAAGAGAATGCCGACCGACCAAACATTTGGTCGGTAGAAGAAAAACAAGGCCGGTGGCAGCATACCACAGCCGGTGGGTTTCAAGGATGGCTAACAAGCCTCTTCCCACCCTCAAAAGCACAAAACACAAGTCCTTGGTGCAAAACCAAGCACAAAACAGGCAAGTTAAGGGATCCTGAGACACGACGCGCGGTCGAGGCCTCCAGGAACTCAAAACGAACACGAACATGGATGATCACCGAGTGTTCGAACGGTGACGTTCAGGTCTTGAGAACGGTCAAAAATGGGGTGTCTACACCAATCCTGATATCCACGAAGGGCGCTTCGAATCCGGGGGCTTTATCACGGAACACTTTTCAACAAGAATCCTCGTATTACAAAAAGTGGAGTTTGTACATGACGAATCGTTTTAAAACTGAAATCATTCCCCACAGGTCAGGTTTAATGATAAAACTTTTGCAAATGCGTCGAGTTCCAAGGCCGTGGAAGGCTCCTTCCTGACATATCTTTCAGCCGATACGCCTCTGCTCCTGCGATAAAATCTCTTTGATAGGGGCCATCCCAGTTTGGACCAAGTTTTCTATCAGCTGACTTTCTATCAGCTGGCAGCACCTTTTTCAGGACCAATTCTCCCCGTGTTTAGTGGCGGAGCTGAACTCGTTGATTGTACGACTTTGCCAGTTGTTGTTGGTACCGTGCCATGGACGCAAGGGCATGGTCTTTTCATTCCTCGATTAGAATCAAATCCAAAGCCAGCATCATGTCGTTTCGGCCCGTATCAAAAACTTGCAACTTGAGGGTCGGGTGACCGATCTCCAGGGGTAAGATCACCTGGTTTCCAAAGCATAAGGCAAACGGTGTTTCTCCAGTTGATCTCCTCGGCGTTGTCCGATGAGCCCACAATACACTCGGCAATTTCTCGACCCATTTGCCTGTGGCTTTCTCCAGCCTCTTCTTGATGCCGTCCAAGATGGATTTGTTAGAGGCTTCAGCTTGACCATTACTTTAGGGATAAGCCGGCGTGGAAAAATACGGCCGGATACCATACTTGTCGCACAGTTCTCGATAAACACCACAATCAAACTGGGTGCCGTTGTTTGAGATATGGGCTCTTAGAATGCCGAATCGTGTTATGACGTTCATCCACACAAAGCTCTTAATATCAACATCTCGAATGCGTGTTAACGTCTCTGCTTCGATCCATTTTGTGAAGTAATCTGTTACGACGATCAAGTATCGCTTGTTCCATGGGGCCCTCGGCAGTGGTCCTACGATATCGAGCCCCCACTGGGCGAACGGCCAGGGACTGGTGATGGAGTTCAACTTTTCTGCAGGCAAATGGGTTAATGGGGAGAACTTCTGGCCCTGTTCACACTTTTTCACATAACATTCGGTGTCCGCTCTCATTGTCAGCCAATAATACCCCTGCGTTATAGCTCGATGGGCCAAAGAGCGCTCGCCAGAATGGGCACCACAACTGCCTTCGTGTATCTCAATTAGGAGCACCTCCACTTTGTCCGAGTGCACGCATTCCAAATATGGACCAGAGAGGGATTTTTTATAGAGCCTTCCTTGCGGATCCAAGTAGTATCGCATGGCTTTGTTTCGCAGCTTGTGCGCTTCTTTCTTGTCCTCTGGGAGTTGCTTAGAAGACAGGAATGCAGCAATGGGATCCATCCAACTCAGGGCAGATTCTATAACATTGATCTGGACTTCCTTCGAAGGGTCAATGCATGGCTCCGAGATGAAACCTACTTCGATAGTCCGTTTAATCTCCGAGTTGATGGCGGAGGCTAGGCAAGCCATGGCATTTGCATGGGTGTTTAGATCACGTGTTATCTGGTTTAGCTCATGATGGTCAAATTTCGCCAACAAGGAATTGGCCGTTTACATATAGGCCGCCATGCGGTCGTTCCTTGCCGCGTATTCCCCCTTTAGCTGATTGATCACCAGTTTTGAATCACAAAACACAAGCAAGTGCCATGCACCAAGAACGTGCGCGTTCCGTAAACCAACTAGAAGGGCTTCGTATTCGGCTTCGTTATTTGATGCTTCGAAGCCGAGCTTGACAGCCTACTCGATTATTGCGCCATCGGGAGACATGATCACAACTCCGACTCCACTGCCCCGCTGATTGGACGATCCATCACAATACAATTGCCAAATATCCCCAACATAAATCCTCCAGTTCGGCTTCGGTCGAATCTCATCAGTCTTGAAGTCAGCCAGGCCCCTTGTATATTCGGCGACAAAGTCGGTAAGCACCTGCTCCTTGATTGAGGTTTTGGGTAGAAACTGAATATCGTACTGGCCAAGTTCCAGAGCCCACTTTCATACATGCCCGGAAGCTTTCGCACTGCGTAGTACTGACCGGAGGGGATAGTCTGTTAGCACCCCAATATTATGCCCCTGGAAGTAATGCATCAGCTTCCTTGCCGCCATGACTAGGGCTATGATAAGCTTTTCTAGCGGAAGGTAGCGTGTTTCGGCGTCAATCATTGCCTTGCTCACATAATACACTGGCCGTTGCTCTCCCAGCTCTTCCTTTATCAGTACGGCGCTGATGGCCCGGTCAGAAACTGCCAGATACAAAATGAGCGGGTCACCGAAAGAGGGGGTTGCCAAGAGTGGTACTGAGCGGAGGTAAGTCTTGAGACCGTTGAAACTGGCTTCACATTCAGCGGACCATTGAAAAGCCTTGCCCTGCCGTAGTGTATGAAAAAATTGTCGGCAGCAATCTGTGGATCGGTTGATGAGCATGTTGAGCGCGGTGGCCATCCCTATTAACTTTTGAACCTCTTTCACTGATCAATGGGAGCTAAGCTCCAGGATTGCAGTGATTTTCTTTGGGTTAGCTTCGATTCCTCGGCAGTTGACAATATATCCTAAGAATTTGCCAGAGCTGATTCCAAAAGCACATTTGGAAGCATTAAGCTTCATTCCATATTCGCGTAAGATGCCGAATGTTTCTTCAAGATCGGCTACATGATTTTGCTTTACCTTGGACTTGACCACCATATCGTCAATGTACACTTCCATTGTGCGGCCGAGTTGCTTTTTGAACATGGTGATGACCAGTCTCTGGTAGGTTGCCCATATATTCTTCAGCTCAAAAGGCATAACCTTGTAGCAATAGGTTCCTCTTGGGGTGAGGAAGGCAATTTTGCCCTGGTCCTCCGGATGCATGGTAATTTGATGGTAGCCTCTATAGGCATCGAGGAAACTCATGCGCTGATGACATGCTGTTGCATCTGCCAGTTGGTCTATCCTTGGGAGAGGAAAACAGTCTTTGGGGTAGGCTTTTTTTAGGTTCGTGAAATCAACGCAGACTCTCCAGAACCCACTCTTCTTCTTCACAACCACAGTATTAGAGAGCCATGTGGGGTAGGTCACTTCCTTGATTGACCCTGCATGAAGCAGCCGGTCAACTTCTTCAACGACGGCTACAGTGTGCTCTGCGGCTGATCGCCGGCTTTTCTGCACGACCGGTTTACACTTAGGGTCAACATTCGAATGGTGCTCTAAAACAGATGGGTCTACGCCTGACATTTCGTATGGGGTCCACGCAAATACATCAAGCTTGTCAAGCTGGAAGGACACTAGCTGCTGGCTGTCGACTTGACTTAGGGAGGCACCGACCATGAAGAACCTCTCTGGATTGCCGTCAATCTCAACTCGGTCTAGATCTTCCGTGGCTTTCTCATTTGGGAGCTGCTCGACATCGTCGAGGCTATCTCGATCCGACACCTCAATGGAATTAACGTGCAACTCCTTTGGGGAAAGGAGATAACATGCTTGTGCGGATTGCTGGGAACCATAGATCTGCTCAATGCTGTGTTCCGTCGGGAAGCGTAGAAGCTGATGATAAGTGCTTGGGACGGCCCGCATAGTATGCAACCAAGTTCTCCCCATGATAAGATTGTACGACGAAGGAAGCTTAACGACTAGGAATTCCACATCCACTATTCGGGAGCCCGCTCGGACAGGTAGTATGATTTTTCCCAACAGATACTCTGGATTTGTGTTGAAGCCGAATAGTGGATAAGGAGCCGGAGACAGGTTTGATTCATTGAAGCCAAGTTTGCTGAAGGTCTTGTAATACATAACCTCTGAAGTACTCCCCTGGTCTATGAGAACGCGCTCGATAGAAAATCGATTTACGCGTAGTTCAATGACCAATGGATCAGTGTGGGGGACTATTATGCCGATAAGATCGGAATCGTCGAAGGTGATACTCGGAGCTTCACGTGGTCATTTTGCCGGCGTGAGTTGCTTCTGGGATACTGGGTGTGATTGAATTGTATGCACGGCTGGGGGCGTTGGCAAGCTGTATATCATATGGACGACACCAAGCGGAGGTGAATCCTGCCGACGTACATTTGTTTTGGTTGTGCTCTTTTGGACATGTTGCTGGGGCTGACCATCTTGGAACGACTCCTCAAGGTGATCTTTCAAAGTATAGCTACTGTCAAAGTCACAACCGTGGTGTTTGCGATATGCACACCGCCTATCCCTTCTCGTGTCGGGAGGTCCCACCATTTTTGACGGCCATTTGAAGAATGAGGGGGCCAACCTTACATGCGGACTCTCTTCGGAGGAACTGAAAACTTCAAATCATAATTTCTTCTTGGGGATTGGGGATAATAATAAGTCAGAGTTGCTATCAACGTCGTGTCGTCGGGCTCGAGATCGTCGACCATTTGCCTTCACAAGTTGTTACGGGGCTTGGTGTACAACTCGTTTGGACTTTTCAACCTCTGAGGCCAAATCCTGATGGAGACGTTCATTTTCAGCGATCATGTTCGCCAATCTTTGTTCGTTTTGCTTTGCTTTTTTCGCGATCACTTGCGTTGCCTCATGCTCCGAAGTTGAAGGTGAGGCGTAGTGCAAAGCGCGTCTGGCAGAGATGATCTCCGGGCCATACATGTTTGTTGGAATGAGGTCGTATCTCTGCGTGGTATCATTAGTGACCATTGGAGGGTCCTCTGTCACGCCCGCCATGGATATGCTTGAGTATTCCCACAGACGGCGCCAATTGTGGAGAAGTGGTTTTGGAAATACTCTTCTGATCTTGGGAGACTCTCTTGATCCTCTTCTAGTCACCTAAAAAAGAATGACCACTCCGGTCAGGGGTGACAGAATTAGCACTTTGACGGGCAAGTTAGTCTCACACTCAAGATTGCTTGTATTCTGAGTTAAGCACAATAATTTTCACATACCTCTTTCTAGCTGATGTCTTCTCTATTTATATCCTTTCCTCTTTGGGCCTCGGGGTTGGATCCATCTCCAACCTCCTATTCGGCATATTTTATATTTGACTGATGTCTTCTCTATTTATTTCCTGAAATTCATCATTTATATAAATATAAATAAGAAAGTTTCTAAACATCCATTTATTTTGACACACAAAATAAATATAACAATATAATTCATGGATTTTCAGTCTCTTTTTAAAAAATTCCCCAAATTCTAGGTTTTCTCACCAAAATTATACAACTCAAATCTTTTAAAAGAAAACATTCCAAAATCATCTTTTCTTCAATTAACGAAGATCAAAACTCATAAGATCATTTTAAAAGAACAAGAGACAAACCCACTTTCAAAATCGCTCAACTTCTCGAACCAACAATCAATTTTCAAAGCTATCGAAAGATGATTTCCAAAATCATCTAGATCTAGCAAAATATATATATATAACTCTAAGAAAATCCCTACCTCAAGTTTTGAAAAAGAAATGAGATGAAACCCCCAAAATCAACGGTGTCGAAACTCAATCTTCACCGCACACAACGAAGCCCTCGAGAAGTTAACCAACTTTGATGAAGAACTTATGGTAGAACTCTAATGGATCTTGAGAAATCAAGGTTTTGATCCAATTTGGCGTAGGGAAATGTAGAGAGAAGGGAGAGGCAGGGTTTTTAGAGAGACAGAGAGAGAGATATACAAAAGTGATCTGAAATACGAACTGATATAACATGGTCTGCTCGAACATGGAAAGCCCCGCTCGAGCGTCAAATACACTTTCCCAGTACTTTTGCAGATAGGTCAAACTTCTAGAACCAAACATTCTCCGCTCGAGTGCATAAACGGCCGCTCGAGCGGACAAGCAACTTCTAATGCATTTTGTATTTTTACTTCAGGGGCGTTGCCCTTCAACCCTACAATCTGACCGGGCAGCTCGATCCCTACCAGGGCGCTGCCCCCTGGACCCCCCCGAGCTGACCGAGCAGCTCGATCCCCGACATACTCAGCGAAGTGGCAAAACTGGGATCGCTACATGAGATCTGGTGATGTAGTCTATTTCTGACAACAAATTTGTAATAAAATGGATTTTCTATAGAAATTGTCAAATCTAGACTCTCATTTATGTTTCACATTGCACTTGTGAGACTAGATAAAAAAAATTGAGGGTTTGAACTGTTTAACGCATTTGGGTACCCCCTGAGCAATGTGACAACAACTTATCTATTTATAGTCTGATTCTCATAATCTGAACACACAATCTAAACATAATAAAATACAAACAACAACAAACCAAAAACAAATTGAACCCCTCCCTCCAGAAGCTTCTTCTTCATTCTATACTCTCTTCCTCAACTTGAACTTTGCAGCCTCCATTCGCATAGTGATGAAGCTCCAACTCTCCAACAGCTTTTAGTTTCTTTTTTTCTTCTAGAATTCTCCAGTAGCCTCTTCCATGAACTCAAATTGCGTTTGAATTCCAACATCCCCCCTCATGCTATATTAAAAATATTAACCCAATATATAAACAAATAAATTTGTGCAACAATATAAAATAGAGTAATGAAATAAAATGAGCAAAGGGAAGAGAAAGCAAACTAAACGATTTATAGTGGTTCGGCTTAACCCAAGCCTACTTTCACGCCCCAAGTATCCTTCTCAAGTATACACCACTAGTTTCACAGGTGCTAGTGAACCTTTATAAGAAGTAACCAAATACAATTACTCCGACTAGCTTAGAATCCAGTGCCTAGTCACACCTAACCAAGTGATTTTATCCCAAAAATCAGTCACAAAAATAACCTGACTAGTTTTGAATCTGGTGCCTAGTCACACAAAACCTAAGTGATTTTATCCTGAAAAAGGCTCTCATAAAAACTCTCTTTTACAATAATGATAAGGGTGTGAAAGCCCTCTTACAATTTTTGCTCAAATTTTTAAGAAAATTTCATTTTTATCCCTATACTTTGTCTCGATTTTCAATTACACCCCCAGACTTTGAATAATTTCAATTTTATCCTCAAAGTTTTTGAATTCGTATCAATTTTTCCCTTGCCATCAAATTTGAAATAGAAAAAGTTCAAAAATTACATTTTATCCCCAAATTTCAAAAGAAAGATGCAAACTCATCCTCTCCTACCCAAATTCACCCTCTTTGACACACTCTCCAACAACTCACACCACCACGACCATCGTGACCCCTACAACACCATTGTCGCAAACACACTCACCGTCATACTGAAATGAACAAAATCCCACACTTTACACACAACCACCATAATTAGAGCAAAATCACCTCCTTAAATGAGAAGAATACAAAAACACAAAAAATAGAAACCTAATTGGTAAACTGAAGAAACCGACATTTCTTTCAAATCCTAGTCATCTCTAAATAAATTATGGTGCATACATCGTAAATATCAACAACAAATGCATCCATTTGCTAAATCAAACAAAACCCACTCGATTAATTGCACAAAATCCCAATACATGCTCACCACAATGATCATCATCAACCAAAAACATCCACTTCACTTGATACCATAAACACAGATACGTATACACATATACATATACGTGAAGGTGATGAAAGTGATGAAGAGATGAGATGATATGTATATATATATATATATATGAGATGAGCATTAACTTCATCAACTCCATCACCTTCATCAACATCACCGTTACTGAACTCCATTATCGCCACCATGAGCATCACCATCACTACCACCACTACCTTTCAACACCAAACCCACATCACCAAGTTCCATTACCACCACCAACTTCATCGCCACCGAACTCCATTACTGCCACCATGAGCATCACCATCACCACCACCTTTCAACACCAAACCCACATCCTTTACAACCAAGTTCCAATTCCACTACCATCAAGCTCCACGACCACCATTACTGAGTCTGCCACCATCATCGGACCGCCACCACTACCATCACTAGCTCCGTTATCACTTAAAACCATGCTCCAAATCTTGTTATAAGTGAAGAAGAAGAAGAAAAAAAAGAATGACGAAGAATTAGGAGAAAGAAACAAAATATAAAATGTCATAGAATTTTTGAAGTTAGTTTTCGGACAACTTTTAGCATACCAAAACCGCCCATTATATGAAAAAGTGAGAAAGCAAAGTAGTGTAAGATGAAGTAGGAAGTGAAGTGAAGTGAATGACGAAAGAATGAAGTAAAATCGTCAAGAATCGAGAAAGATATAAAGTTTGAAAGATGGCATGAACAAAAGTCGAAAATAGGAAGAAAAGTTTTGTTTTCTTTTTTCAACTTTCGAAGCTCCGATGGCATGCAAAAAGAAGAAGAATGAGACATGTGAGAGGTAATACGAAAACTAGGCCATGAGGTGAATCCAACGACGTAAAAATGAGGTGAAATGGAGTTATGACAAAGGACATAGAAAGGCTTGAAGTGGTGGTTGGTGGTGGTGGTTTGTTGGTAGGAGAGGATGGGTCCACATCTTTCTTTTGAAATTTAGGGTCAAAATATATTGTTTTTTCAACTTTTTTCATTTCAGATTTGACGGTAGGGGCAAAATTGATACGATTTCAAAAACTTTGGGGGTAAAATTGAAATTATTCAAAGTCTGGGGGTGTAATTGAAAATCGAGGCAAAGTATAGGGGTAAAAATGAATTTTTCTTCAAATTTTCTCACATAAAATACAACTCAATGAAACACAATAACATTTGAAAACAAATAAATATCATTGATTTTTCCTTTTCTTCTCTTCTTCACTTCATATTTTTCTCCAACGAAAATACTTCTATCTATACCCAAAAGACTATCTGTTGGGGGAGGAGAGATGCTCCTCTTTAGACTTGCACTGATCACGTGGAGACAGAAGACAGAACCCATGCTTCTCTTTTTGACTTGGCAGTTGTGCACGCGGAGAAAATACACGCCAAGCAACCGTTTCTCTTTCAACATTTGCGTTTGAATTTTGAAAAATAGTGTTTGCATAGTAACTGACTAATTTTTCAAAAGGTGCACAATGAATTACTATTTGTACAATAACTCTAACATCAAAATTCAAAAGCCAAATAGTGATGTTATTATTTGCAAAGTAACTTTTCTATTAAAATATTTGAATACACGGTAATTTCTCTATTAAAATATTTGAATACATAGTAAAATCTCTTTAAATAACATTTATATTAGATTTGAAAAAAATATACCCCTTTTATAATCTTCGTAGCTGTTGTAGAGATTTTGGATACACACTAATGAAGACAATCCACCACCACATGGGTGTATCAAATTTGTCAAATAATGAATAGTAACCAATTGATTTTAATAGTAAAATTTATTGTTTAAACACAATAACTTCCACGAGATTCAAACATGCATAGTAATTTGCATAATAAAAATATATGATGCAACCGAAATATATTTTCATATTTTGTGTCAAATGATTGCAAAATATATATATTAAAAAATCACAATTTATCAAATAATATTTTAGATATCATCAAAATTAAACAACATGATTAACAATCTCCCACTTTTTTATGATGGCAATTTTTTACAATAAAATTAAACTCAATTTGAGTTTGAAGAAGAAGCATCCGGAAAATTCCAAATTGAAGAAGAAGAATTCAATTTGAATTCTAAGAAGAGTAGAAAACCATGAAAATTGAAGAATGAAGAGCTAGCTTCCTTGAAGCCTCCATGGTCAAAGCTTCACTACAAAGCAATGGAGAAATTGGAATTGTCCAACTCATGTTCATACCTGAGCAGAGCCTATAAATAGAGAGGTTGTAAATTATTTTAGATAGAGTGAGAGAAAATGTAATCTCCAAGTATGGGATATACAAAGCCATCTACAGTCAGGGAGATTGGATTCTAAGTGAGTATGAGAGTTACAGAGAGTTGCTCTTTTTAGAGAACTAAAAGAAAGATTGACCCTCTATGACAAAGATGAGAGCTTTTTCAGTGTGAGAGGGGGAGTTCAATGGGAGTTAAGTGAGAGAGAGTCCTTCTCCATTGTAATCTCTTTGTAATTTCCACTACATAGTGAAAATGGTTACTCTCTCATGGACGTAGGCAGTGAGGTCAAACCACGTTAAATACTGTGTCTCTTTGTAAATCACACCAAGTGGTTTACATCCCTCTCCTACTCTCAACAAAGGTATTAGAGTTTACCACTAAAAGTAATATCAGAGCTTATAAAGGAAATTGCCATAATGAGGGGTGTGTATGGTTGCTTTTGAATAGTAATATATTATATTATATGTATATGTATTGTAACGTCCCAAATTTCTAACCTAAATAATAAGACAACAATCATGGCTCTTTCAAGGAAAATCGAATATAAATCTCCAAACTTACATTACATGATACAATAGTTCTTCATGCAACAATACATTAATCCAACAACAAGTAAATAAACAAATAAGTACCTCCAAGGGTTTACAAGTTTTCAAGGCTTGAGCCTGGTTATACAAAACGGTTATTCAAACTCACACAAACACAGCCCTTGGCTTACACACAGAGTCACAGTAAAATGAGACCACTGTACTCCCAACACACATACTTCCACGCCCCTAGTTGGGTGGGATCACCACATGTTTTCCGACACAAAAATCATGTAGGGTGAGCATAAAGCCCAGTGGAAAATTCTTAACAAAGCATATACATTTTATACAAGTCTCAAGAGATGAAATGCACATGCCATGTTATGCCCTTTTTGAAGATAAATCACATTTTCATCTTTTGAAAGGCATCATGCTCGATGATATCATGCAATTTCAATTGTTCAAAACTTAGCAATTTATTTCAAGGGCAGTAAATACGACTCTAGTAATCTCTAGGTCGGTGTCTGCAAGTAGACTATACAAGTACTACTAAGTTGTCATTTTTACCGGTATTAACCGGAAGGCTCGACACCTATCCGTGCTGGTTTTCAGCCTTTCACCCCGGACTCTCAGACCAACTTATTCAATATTATCTACACAACCTATTAAGACTTACCAACATATTTACCCCAAAACCATTCTATAAAAACTTGTTTCTCAATATTCTTTTTTCAATGCAAATTTTCAAATCAACTTTCAAAGTTTAATGTAATCAAATGAGTTAATATGCCAATTTCACAAGATGAATATAAATATTTTTATTCCAATTTAGCATCCAATGAATAACACAATTCCCTCTTCTCAAGTATCCTCAACAATTAGTTATTTCAAGACTATTTCAACGTTTTGAACAATAATTTCTAAAATGAACAACAATCCTCATATTCCCTGAAATTCATCATTTATATAAATATAAATAAGAAATTTTCCAAACATCCATTTATTTTGACATACAAAATAAATATAACAATATCATTCATGGATTTTTAGTCTCCTTTAAAAAAAATCCCCAAATTCTAGGTTTTCTCATCAAAACTACACAACTCAAATATTTTGAAAGAAAACTTTTCAAAATCATTTTTTCTTCAATCAACAAAGATCAAAACCCATAAGATCATTTTAAAAGAACAAGAGACAAACTCACTTTCAAAATCGCTCAACTTCTTGAATCAACAATCAATTTTCAAAGCTATCAAAAGATGATTTTAAAAATCATATAGATCTTGCAAATATATATATATATATATATATAACTCTAAGAAAATCCCTACCTCAAGTTTTGAAAAAGAAATGAGATGAAACCCCCAAAATCAACGGTGTCGAAACTCAATCTTCACTGCACACAACGAAGCCCTCGAGAAGTTAACCAACTTTGATGAAGAACTTATGGCAGAACTCTAATGGATCTTGAGAAATCAAGGTTTTGATCCAATTTAGCGTAGGGAAATGTAGAGAGAAGGGAGAAGAAAGGGTTTTTAGAGAGAGAGATATACAAAAGTGATCTGAAATACGAACTGATATAGCGTGGTCCGCCCGAGCATGGAAAGCCCCACTCAAGCGTCAAATACACTTTCCCAATACTTTTGCAGATAGGTCAAACTTCTAGAACCAAACATTTTCTACTCGAGCGCATAAATGGCCGCTCGAGCGGACAAGTAACTTCGAATGCATTTTGCATTTTTGCTTCGGGGACGCTGCCTCTCAACCCTGCCAGGGCACTACCCTAGGACCCGCCAAGGGGCGTTGCCCCCTAGAACCCCGCGAGTTGACCGGGTAGCTTGAACCCCGCTAGGGCGCTGCCCTTGGACCCCCGTGAGCTGACCGGGCAGCTCGATCCCCGACATACTCAGCGAAGTGGCAAAACTGGGATCGCTACATGTATATATAATATAATTTATAAACTACTTTTCATGTGAAACCTACTACATACATAGAATATCTATCATGCATATATTTTCAAATGCAAATCAAACTCAATTAAGATTTAATTTGGTGCAGTATACATGATAAAATTTATTTTCATATTTTGTGCCAAAAGATTGTAAAAGAAAGGTATACAAAAAAATTATAATAATCTTAAAGTATTTTAGACATTATCAAAATCAAATAACATGGTTAACAGTCTTTCCCTTTCTGATGATGGCAATACATGTATAAATTTGACACAAAATATTTAACAATCATAATACAGGTAATTTTTCATATGAATAAATGCACCATGAAAATATTCAACAATTATAATGTACGCATTTATTTGAATGATATTTTGTCTCCTTTGTAATAGATTATTTTGTCAAAAATTCATATATAAATCATATTTCTTCTCCCTATTTGACATCATCGAAATAAAAGATTGATATACAAGTTTTTATAGATAATGAAAATTTTTTGTGCCCAAAACGAAAATCATATAAACTCAAAAGAGCAAATAATCTGATTTGACAAAAGAAAAATTAATAAATTGTTATTTCGCCCCCGTGATCAATGTTGAGATTCGCAAGGGAAAAAATCGTGCTGCGGCTCCTAGGATCTTGACAAATAAGAGATTTGTGCAAATATGCATCGATTATTGTAGTTGTAGTGTGTATAAAAAGTGACATAGATGACGCACAAAGATATGAATTCTTCAAGTGTGCTTAGCAAAAAGATTTGATTACAATCTATGCCATCATGTCATTTCTTACCTTAGTCATCAATGGTTCTGACTTGAATGAGGTGCCAGAGATTTAGGCAAATGAAAGGTTATCTGTAATGCATTCGCACATTATTCCAGTAATTGAGAGTCCTAATGTATTTGGTAATCGTGATGATACTGAGGCTATTAATAACACTATGGCTCTTAAGGGTGATTTGGGATGATCTAAATAAGTGCACTTTTTGACTTTTTGTGAAATATGTACACAGACGATGACTATGGTTTCCAATGTTTGACGACTATAAGCAAGAATCCAAGAGAATCAGCGATTAAAAGAAGAGGTGATCTATTTAAAACAACAACTTGCTGAAACTTGTTAGGTGAAGAGAAATCTAGATAGTAAAAATTCTTAATTGGAAAATGTGATGCAATATTATAAAACCGTTATAATGTCAAGACTCACAGAAGTCGAAAATAGGGAGATTTGTGAAAAGCTATTAAGAAAAGTTAAACGCAAAAAATCTATAAAACCTTCTCAGAACTCACATGTAATTTAGAAATATTTTCTCATTCTATAATAAAAATACCAGCATTTATTTATTTATGCATATATAAAAACTCCCCCTAAAAGTGTGCTTCCTCGAATGTTTCATTCTCAAAATATCAGAGATGTTCCTCTTCAGATCACTTTCATGCCAGACGCTCCTCTTCTTTTTTTTCTAACTTTATGACGCACCAAGAAGACAAGTTCATGATTATTGCTCAGCAAGCTTTTTCTTTTTTCAATTTTGTAACTTGTCTATATGAATTAAACAAACCTACCACCACATGGGTTTTTGATTAAAATATATAAACTAATATTATATTATATATATAATATAATTTATGAATAAATAGGACTGTAACGCCCTGAAATAATTCAACATGAACTACCCATAAATAATCAACATTTACCCAACAATAACAATAATCTGCCCATCTTTACATAATTACTAATGAGTCTTTACAAAGGTTTTACATGCGAGTATACATTCATCAATACAAACATATGAATCCATAACATGTAAAGCATCCATTCTAAAAAACAATACAATGCCCTTAAGGGCTTACATCTCCCAAGGCATAAGCCTGGTTACACAAAAATGGTTTCTGCAACTCATACACATTAGCCCTTGGCTCAAAAGAATTACACAAAATAAAAGAGCTATGTACTCTTCTCAAAAACATCCACGCCCTCAGTTCGGCGGGATCACCACATCTTTACCTGCACCAAATCCCATAGGGGTGAGCACAGAGCCCAGTAGAGAATTCTTACAAAGTATATACAGTTATGCATACTCTTTAAAACAATGCAATTGTTAATGCTATGCCATGCATCCTTATAAAAAGTCCCTTTCATGCACATTTAAAAGTTTCAATCTTTTCAACAATTATTTACAATCTCAACAGTTTTATCAAAATTTCCAATCATTAATCAATAGGGGCGGTAAATACGACACTAGTAATCCCTAGGATGATATCTGCAAACTGTCATTTTTACAGGTATTAACCAGAAGGCTCGACACCTATCCGCGCGACTTTCGGGTCTTTCACCCTGGACACTCAGGCCAACTTATCAAATTCATCTACACCTCCTATCCGGACTTACCAACGTATTTACCCCTTACACATTTTCATAGTTCTCAACACAATAACTATTTCCTTTCCTCATGATGGAAATCTCAATGATTTATATTCACAATGCACTATACTAATTGAAATAACATGCAATGCAAATGATCCTTTCCATATCTTAAGACATTTCTCCAGTTTTGAGTATCTCTACTACAATGCCAACACTCACATTCTCATCTCCTCTTTCCAATGTTCATCCACATGATTAATATATTTCATCAACACGTAGTCACAATTTTCATATCACAAGACATAACAATTAAATCCCGCCACAACCTTGCTCATTTATGTATTGTCAACAATTTAACATTAACACCTCACATTCATATAACAAAAAATTTTCCCTTTTGCCAAACATTGATGCAACTCACTCTCTTCATTATTTTAAAACAAGAAAATAAGAAATTTCAAAGACATTTGCCATATTACCAAAATCCCCAATTTCTAGGATTTTTCTCAAAACAATCACTTCCCATTTCATGGTGAAAACTCTCACCCAAAACATTTCTTTTCTTAGGTCAACCAGATGAACCCTCAAGGATTGACCAAAATTTTAGAGTTAAAAGAGAAACCCTCTTTTGAGGAAAACCTTTACTTTTTGAAATCACAAGGCTAATATCATTACAAACTAGAAAGAACTCTTAAATCATCATAAAAAGGGAAAAACTAGTATATATAACTCAAGAATATCCCTACCTCAAAGTAGAAACCCAACGAGAAGGGTGAGACAAAGGTGAAGGTTTCAAAAATGGCAAAACCCACTTCTTCTTGGATGGAAATGAAGATCTTGAAGAGCTCAATCTTTTTGTCTAAGGAAGGAGGGTGAGAAGACTACTAGATCTAGGTCAAATATAGAGAGAGGGGATATTTCTAGAGAGAGAAGCTCTCAACTTAGGGTTTGGATGAAAAAGAGATGAAAAAGTTATGTAAAAAGTCGCTTTTGCGATCTGATATTTGTGAATCCCGCTCGAGCAGAGAGTTTCATGCTCGAGCGTCAGACACAGCAACAACAACTCGCCCAAGTGCAAGGAGAACCGCTCGAGCATGGATTTCACCCGTCCAGTATTTCACAGATTGCAGACATTCGCTCGAGCGCCAGAAGGGCCGCTCGAGCGTGAAAAACACTCTTGCAGTACTTTTGCAAAGAAACTCGATACTGAAAGATGGCAAACTCCGCTAGAACGCAAGATGGCCCGCTCGAGCAGAAGACCGAAATTTTGGGCAACAAGATTCTAGACCGAAAGGCAACCAACCTATTCTAAACACGCTCAAGTCATTCCAAAACTCAAACTGAAGAGGTGTAAGGAAGAAAGACATAACCAGCAGCATCAAACAACAAGATTTGGATCCAGAATGTCATGACAATCGGGTAGAGACCCGGGGTCGCTATAAGGACAGTATGAAACTTTCCCCTGATGTATTCAAACTTTTGAATAGTAATATAATATAATTTATAAGCTATTTGTCGTGCGAAACTTGCAATATGCATATGACATCTATCATGCATATATTTTTAAATGCACATCAAATTCAATTAAGATTTAATCTTGTGCAATATACATGATAAAATTTATTTTCATATTTTTTGTCAAAAGATTGTAAAAAAGGTATGCAACAAAATCATAATAACCTCAAAGTATTTTAGACATTATCAAAATTAAACAATATAATTAACAATTTCTCACTTTCGGATGATGGCAGTACATACATGATTTGACACAAAATATTTAACAATCATAATATAGGCAATTTTTCACATGAATAAATGCACCATGAAAATATTCAACAATCATAATATAAGTATTTATTTGAAAGATATTTTCTCTCATTTGTAATAGATTCTTTGTCAAAAATTCATATATAAATCATATATTCTTTAGATTTATATATGAATCTTTGTCAAAGAATTTGTTAATAAAAGGGGAGAAATATAATGAAAATAAATGCATGTATTATGATGTTGAATATTTTTTTTTTTTGCAATTATTCATGTGAAATTTTGTGTCAAATTCATGTATATATTGCCATCATAAAAAGAGAAAGATTGTTAATCATGTGGTTTAATTTTGATGATATTTAAAATATTATAATTGTGATTTTTTTAGTATACATATTTTACAATCATTTGACACAAAATATGAAAATAGATTTCGGATGCATCATATATTTTTACTGTGCAAATTAATGTGCATGTTGTGGAAGTTACTGTGCTTAAATAGTAAATTTTACTATTTACGTTTTGATGATATCAGTTGGTTACTATTCATTATTTGATAAATTTGATACTCCTACATGGTGGTGAGTTGTCTTCATTAGAGTGTATCCAAAATCTCTACGACAAGTACAAAGATTATAAAATGAGTATATATTTTGTGATCTGAAATAAATATTATTTAAAGAGATTTTATTGTGTATTCAAATATTTAAATAAAAAAATTATTACGCAAATAGTAACGTCACTATTTGGCTTTTGAATTTTAACGTTATAATATGCAAATAGTAATTCACTATGCATCTTTTTTGGAAAATAAGTGCAAATACTATTCATCGAAAGCAACCAATGATGCATAATTCAAACGTCGCCTACCTTTTCTAAAGAAGAAAAAGTTGAAGCAATGTGCAGTGTTCAACCATCTCCTCGTGAACTGTAAGGAGCGTCTCCCCTCTTTCAACGGATAGATTTTTTTGCTATATATAGAGTGTTTTACTTAGAGAAAATGATATGAAGTAAAGAAGAGAAAAATATGTGATATTGAAATATTTTTAAATATTGTATTGTGTTTTATTGAGTTGTATTTTTAGTAAAAAAATTTGTTGAAAATTTGAACAAAAATTGTAAAAGGAGTAGCGATTGATTTTGCTTTAATTTGTATTAAATATTTTGATTTTTCATTATTATTTTAATTTAATTACAATTTTTTTTAATTAATCTGTTTTTTGAACATGGAATGATTTGGGGAAATCACGATTGTTGACATGGCTGTTTTGTTGACTAAATCATGATTTTAACAGATTTTTTTTAAAATATTATATTTAATTGAATCTGTAATCACAATTATTTATTAAAGTTGTAAATAAATAGAATGATTTGAAATTGCCCTATGTGATAATCAGCTGGTTGATCTAAGAGGTTGCATACATAGATTGTTGATATAATGTTGGGCTAAAAATTAAAATCAACTGCATTGTAGTAGATGCAGATGATTTTTGAACTTTTTTTAAAAGAAAATTTATGATACGGTAATATGTTAGTAAGTTAGTTTATATAGACCTCCGTGATTCCTTTGACCACTCGATTGACTCAAAACTCAGCTCACTTGTACCGCCCAATCAGATAAAAACCTTACTAGGTAATGAAAAGCAATCCAGTAGTCGTAAACTTGTAAGAGGTGAAGTTAAATGACAAGTATTGAGGAAAAACAAATCAAATAAAAATTTATAAACATAATACGAGAGAGGTTGGACCGACAATTAATACAATTATGGATTAATTACATTTTACCCCTTAAACTATTACTCAGTATCATTTGACATCCTCGAACTAAAATCGCCACATGATCAATAAAACACTGTAATATTCTTAAAATAGCCTCTTCCTCTGTGTTTGTACCTTTTTTCTCTTCCTCTACTATTATTATTTTTTGTGGAATGTGAGAATTTTATAAAGCACAAAACCCAATCGGCAACAATAAGCTAGGGCATACCCCAAGCTAACAAATACAACAAAAGGAAGTATATCCGTGAAGGATTCTCGGGGAGAAATCCCAAGCACAAATAATAGTCTGAGAGGTACGGTTATTCTCAATCTTATTCCAAGAAGCAACTCTACTAGGTTTCTTAGAAGATCTATCACACGCTTTGCTTTGGTCTGGAACAATCCGAAATTTCTCTCTTGCAATATATAATAGACTACAGTACAAAGGGAAAGCTTGAACAACTTGTGTTGAAAATTCTTGCCCTTCCTATTCTGCACTACCCAGGAAACTAGCTGATGCATATCCATGTTCTGAATTGACACTCTGTTAAAACTCAAAACATCCCTCCAAAGGCTGCTTGCATATCTACATTGGAAAAATAGATGTTCATGATTTTCATTATCAGAATCGCAAAGCAAACTAGTCATATTTTGAGTAAGTCCCCATTTTCAAACTCTGTCAAGGGTGGAGAGTCTACCAAGAATGGCCAACCAGCAAATAAAAGACCATTTGGAAACATTTAAGGGAAACTATACAATCTTATACCATACCAGTTTACCACCTGATGATGTGATCTAACAACACGCCAAGCTGATCTTATAGAGAAAATACCATAAGAGTTATGTGTCCATCTTAGATGATCCTCTTTGCTGCAGTCAGGTATCATGTTAGTAGGAGTTTGATTAACCATTAAGCATTCTAGGCCAATTCCAAGCTTCATTGTTGATCATGCTACTCACTTTTGCATGCATATCTCACTCTACTTCCCCTATAAAATCCATAATCATGTTGGTGTGATTGAGCCTTCATGGAGGATTTGCCTTCTGCAAGAACCTTGTTTTCAAGACTTAGTAACGAACAACTCAATGGTAAAATGTGATCTTGAGGGTAATTGGGCTCGTTATTATTGACGGATAAAGAGCTGCCCAAGGTCACTAAATTCATCACTACAGATTAGGTGTCTGATTGGTTGATATTAGAGTGGGTATATATAACTACAGAAAAATGCCAAATGCTGCCATTTGGCTTTTGCAAATCGTAAGTTCGGAGCGTAGGAGTGTCTCATTACTTTTTGAAGACAATGAAATATTTGACTTTCACATCAGTAGTGTTTTTAAGTTGGTTAGGATGTCATTGGTGTAGATGGGTGGTCTTAGCTGCTACGTATGAGTATATTTTTTCTTCGAGTATAGGTGGTGCTAGAGATGCGGTGAGGTGAGATGGTGGCCAAGGTAGGTAGGTGGTGTTTAATTTTTTGATCGGCAAGAAGAAAACTTTATTGATGGAAAAGGAAAATTACATCAATAAAGTGGAGCTTGGAGCTAGAACAAGCTCCAACCTCCAAGTTGGTGAGAAACCAACGACCAAAACACAACAGAGAAAAAAAACCAGAAAAAACCAGAAAACAGACAGCTAAGGCACTACAATCACCAAAAAAGGCACAGATTTTCTGAGCTATATGCCATGAATTCCCACTCCCACTCATCTGTATTCCTTGGAGTATATAGCAGCAGCAGATCCACTATAGCAGCAGCAGATCCACAATACCAGTCCGGATTACAAACCAGAACACTGACACTGATGAGCCCCATAACCGAGATAGGCTTCCCAATCAAAACAGTCCATGAACCATTTGCCTTCAGCCTTCCCACTATAGCAGGCCATAATTCATCCATGGCAGACCAAAATTCAAACACACACAGCAGACCAATTTTGAATCTCCTCCTCTGCACAGCCCAACCCAGAAACAGAATTATACTACAAAATTCCAGCAAGATTCAACCTACCAGAGCACTGAAACTGATGAGCCCCATAACAGAGATAGTCTTCCAATCAAAACAGTCCATGAACCATTTGCCTTCAGCCCTCCCACTATAGCCGACCATAAGCCAGTGCTACTACACCAAAACAGAAGCACCAGCAAACCACCAAACAGAGACACCAGCAGACAGTACTCCTTATAAATTCACCAACCCTCTTAGAAGACCTGAAGCATACCAAGTCTAAATTGCCTTCACCAGGTGATTACAAATGCATTACATCCTCCCACCCAAACATCTTCTAATTTGCACCAGATTATACACATAGTCAGTGATTGGATAGTGTAAATCCCTTGAATCAGATTTCAGCCATATTGTAGTCCTAACAACAATAGTTTCATGCATCTCTTCCAGGTTAGGTTGGACATCTTGAAAAAGGCATTCATTCCTATGCTTCCAGATTGACCACAGAGCCACCAAAGGGATTGCATCCCAAATTCTCCTTTCAGCTTTGGTGCATTTATTACCTGCCCACCACTGCAAAAGTTCTGCAACAGATCTAGGTGTCACCCACTGCGCTCCCCACCACTGCAACAGACCAGCCCACACTCTCCATACCTTAGGACATAAGATTAGCAAGTGTTCTACTGTCTCCTGGGATTGTTTGCAGAACAGACAAGTAGTTCCAGCACTAGCGTTCAGCACACCTATTCTATTCAGAAAAACAGAAGTTTTCACCTTATGCTTCCAAGCTAACCAACCGAAAAATTGGACTTTAGGGGGGAGGTATTTAACCCACACCAACCTACAAGAACTCATTACTTCTCCATGCTGCAAATCAGTGTATTGATACAGGGTTGAGACGAATGATTGCCCTGATTTAGCTGCTAACCAAACTGCCATATCCGGAGTATGATAGTTCAAAACCAACATGGGGCCTGCTGAGATAGATTAAACAAGTGTATTAAGCTCCTCTTGTTCCCATTGAAATAGAACCCTCCTAAATCTAAACACCCAATTTACAGAATTTCCTCTTCTAGCCACAAAGGTCCATACAGGCTCAACCTTATCAGTTGACAATCTGAATAGTCTAGGAAATAAATCCTTAAGGCTGACTGTTCCATTCCAGCAGTCATGCCAGAAGCTTACTCTACACCCATCTCCCACTTTAATCTGCAAATTATTGACATAAAATTGTAGGAGGCTGGCCCTTTGATCTGCTACTGCCAAAATATCACCCCAAATTTTTGAACATCTTGTGGCTGCTGTGGCTTCTGGAAGCCAATTCCCACCTTTAACTTTATACTTGCTACAAATCACCTTCTTCCATAAGGCTCTTTCTTCATTAGCAAACCTCCACCACCACTTGATTAGTAAACACGCATTCATATCTCTTATTCTTCTAATGCCCAACCCCCATTGCTTGATGCTTTTTGTTACTTCCACCCATTTTACTAAATGAACCTTCCTTTTTAACTCACATCCACCCCATAAGAATGAGGCTTGTATTTGATCAATTTCTCTTGCTATCCCTTCTGGTACCTTGAACAGAGAGAGGTAATACACTGGTAGGCTTGAGAGCACTGCCTTGATCAGAGTTAGCCTCCCTGCATGTGATAAGAATCTCCTCTTCCAGCCAGCAAGTCTAAGCTTAATCTTGTCAATAACAGGTTTCCAACTCAGCTTCTTATGAGGGCTAGCACCCAATGGCAATCCAAGGTACTTCAATGGCAAAGAATTTGATTTGCAGTTCAGCATTGAGGCAAACTCACTGAGCCCCGATGCGGAGATGCCACACCCACACACCATGCTTTTATGGTAATTTATCTTGAGTCCCGAAACAATTTCAAAACACCTTAAAATCCTTTTTAAATTTAGCACTTCTGAGCATTCAGCATCACAGAATAAGAGGGAATCATCTGCAAATTGGAGGTGAGAAACGACTACACCATTAGCACCAACTGCTACTCCTTTCACCAACCCCAACTCCCTAGCTCTCATAAGTAATATGTTCAACCCCTCTGCAGCCAGATTAAAGAGGAAGGGAGATAAAGAATCCCCTTGTCTAAGGCCTTTTTGGGGACAAAATTCCTTAGTTGGTGAGCCATTCACAAGTATTGAGATACGAGTTGAAGATAAACATTCTTTTATCCATGAAATCCATTTTGATCCAAAGCCAAAACTAGACAGCATTGATAGCAAGAAGTCCCAGTTGAGAGAGTCATACGCCTTCTCAAAGTCGATTTTGAACAATAACCCTCTTCTCTTGGTTTTTTTCCACCCATCCACAATTTCATTCGCAATCAATACTCCATCAAGTATATTCCTTCCTCCCAAGAAAGCTGATTGAGCTTCACCAATAACAGTTGGCATTACCTTTTTAAGTCTACTTGCTAAGACCTTGGTGAGTATTTTATAGGCTGACCCAATTAGGCTTATTGGCCTATAATCATTCAGAGTAGCTGCATTCACTTTCTTTGGAATAAGTGTAATGAAAGAACTATTCAACCCACTAGCCAACCTGCCCCTATTATGGAAATCTGTCATAAATAGCATTACATCCTCTTTAAGCACCTCCCACTGTTTCTGAAAAAACATTAAATTGAAGCCATCTGGTCCTGGAGCTTTGTTCCCATTGCAAAGTTTGACAGCTTCCCAAACCTCCTCTACAGAAAACTCTGACTCTAGTGTGTGGAATGAATCACTTTGCCTCACACTCTTGAAATCACCCCCGATCACAGGTCTCTGCCTCCATTCTTCTGAAAATTGTTGTCTAAAATGTGACCACACCTCATTCTTGACCAAGGATGGTTCCTCAAGCACCCTATCTCCAACAACAATGGAATTGAGGCCATTCCTATTTTGTCTACTAGTAGCCATGACATGAAAGTACCGTGTGTTCCTGTCCCCTTTCATATTCCAATCTAACCTTGACTTTTGCAACCACGCCCATTCCAACATCCTACTCAACCTCCACATTTCATTCGTAGCCTCTCTTCTTTGTTTGATTTCAGCATCCTCTAGAGGTCTTGATTCTGCCATGAGGTCCAATCCATTAAGCTGATCTTCTACTGTTTGGAGTTGAGTAGCAGTGTTACCATAAACCTCCTTATTCCACTGCTTTAATGCCATCTTAAGGGCCTTCAATTTACTATGCAGAATGTAACCCACATCCCCTTGAAACTGCAGATCCTTCCATGTATTCTCCACAAAAGATGCAAAATTGTGATGTAGGAACCAAGCATTCAAGAATTTAAAGGGTGTGGGGCCCCAATCCCTCTCATCTTCCTTAAGTACTATGGGGCAGTGATCTGAGACCAGCCTTGGCAGTCCCCACAGCTTGAATTTGTATCTCTCCAACCACTCAGGGCTAAGGAGGAATCTGTCTATTCTACTCCATTTGTTTCCATCTTGGGCATTACACCAAGTAAATTTTCTCCCTATCATTTGCATATCAGCCACCTCACAACTATCTATGAAGTCTTTAAACTCCTTCATACCTCTGTCTCTCCTTGAATTACCTATTCTCTCCCTCAGACTTGTGATCTCATTGAAATCACCCCCAAGACACCAAGGTTTTGGAAAACAGGTCTTTAACTTTAAAAGGGACTCCCATACTTTCCCTCTCTTCATAACATCATTTGGAGCATATACATTAATGACAACACAATTGAAGGAGTGCAGAATGGTACCTGATAGCAGAATAAAATTTCGACTGCTACAGCACTCGGAAAGTTGAAATATCTCAGGATCCCATATGCATAATAATCCACCTGCCACACCCATTGCATCCACAGCCATGAATTCCATCTTATCCCTTGGCCACAAACTCCGAATCACCGGATTGGACAAACTTGGCCTTTTTGTTTCTTGAATCAAAGCCATATCAATATTTCTGTCAACTAACAGGTTCTTGATTTTTCTCCTCTTTTCTGGTCTACCCATCCCTCTAATGTTCCAACTTAAAAGCTTCATCATAAACAATTTTCAGCTGAATCATCCCCCCAACATGACTGATTACATGGAAACATCAGTCCCCCCTCCTGTTGGACCTCCCTCCTAGCCTCTCTTTATCCTTCTCCTCTAGTTGTACTAATTTCTTCAAAACTTCTGCATCCTGCCCTTTGAAATCAATCCCCAGCCTTTTCCCCAGACTTAGCGTGGCTTGAGCTTCCAGAATTTTATCTGCTTCACAGTTGTTGTGCCTCTCATCTACACACGGTCTCTGCATTGCTGCTGTCACCGTGGCTGACGGCTGAGCCCTGCTTTTTCCTGCACCCACACTTCTCTGCCCAACTCTTCTGGCCAGTCCGTTGAAGCCTCCTACAGCCAGTGGATATTTACATCTACCTTGCCTGATTTCTTTCCTTGGGCCTTGCTTGATCAGGTTATTATTGGAACCACCACTAGAGACACTAATAGAATCCATGCTTTTGGATTTGCAGCCCACCCTTAAGGATTTGCAACCCACCCTTGAATGGTCACCTTCAGAACTTACCAACGGTTGTCTGAGCCCATTCCCCTGAGTTTTGTATTGGGCACAGTCATTGGGTTGGGGTCTATTTTGATCATGGCCCAAATCCACCTCCAAACATACACCAGGTCTACCTTTTTGGGTTTCAGTCACACTTCTAACGAAGCCTTGACTAGAGACCAGCTCTTTGTCTTTTTGAAGCTCATCAACCTTTCCCAACTCATGATTACACTTCTGCAATTGCTGCTGCTGCACACTTGCCTCTTTCATCATTGTATCGCCCATGCCAGAGTCTGTTTCATTTGACTTCCCCATACACTCTTCTGTCTCTTTCACCACTGAAAGCTGCAAGCAACTATCACCTACCCCTATCTCACTCCTTTCCTTCAGCCTAGGGGTTGAAACATCTTTGGCCTTCTCGTTCTTACTTGCCACATCATCCTCCAACTCAGCTTCCTGATCAGCATCGTCTACCTCCCTCTTGCTATCTGCCACTGACTGTAAAACTCCATTAACGTTGGAGTTAACGTCCTCATCTCCCTCCTCAGTGTTATTATCTTTACAGCTGGTCGAAGCCTCCTTACTAGGCTGGTCCTCACATACTCTTATCGGGTATGATTTGCCTTTGCACTCTAGATTCAGACTGGTATTTATCGGTTCCATTACATTTGTGACTATCTTTACCTTTCCATAGCGAAAAGAGGATGGATTGCAGAGGTCTGTATCTAACTGGATCACTTCCCCCCATAGTTGGCCAATCTTTCTGTACGTATCCGAATTCCATAAATTCAACGGAACACCAAAACAGCTAATTGAAGCATATCTTTCCGGCTGAAGTTGCATCCCAGGTTCCCAATCTGTGATGTATATACACCAGGCATGGAACCATTCCTTAATCAAGCCTATCATATTTCTCAAGGCCTCTCTAGATCTGAAAGAAATTATTATATCGCGACCACCTCCTTCTCTCACCAGGACATCCTTCACTCCTTTCAGTTTTAGTTCCGCTTTAACTTCTACAAGAGAGTGCCCAGATTTGAGTCTCATAATCAAGCTCTCATACAACCAGCCATTTCCTATTTCTTCGACTCTGATTGTGGGAATTAAGTGACCTTTTGGTTGAGCTCCTTTGGTGACCTCTACATATGATCTGCCATCTAAGACTTGATTCCAGCTTCTAGATGCGTTAGTGCCCGGTGGCCTTCTTGGCGTCGTTTGTCTCCATTGCACTTGTTTGAGCCTTCTTCTATCATCGCTACCTTTTCCATAGGCTGCACTCTGAACTACCAAGGCTTTATCATCAACCCATAATCCGTTTGTCTTTTGTTCTGCTACACTAGCTGCAACATGGCAGTCAAACCGAACAAATCCAAATCTTGTGTTTGTTGTTTTCCTCCTCTTCTGTGGAATAAAAACATCCTTAACCACTCCAAATTTTCTGAACAAGTCAAACATTCTTCTTGGTTCCATGGAGTCTGGTAAGTTATCTACAAACAGAGTATATATCTGTTCACGACTTCCTTCCTTGTACCCAACTTGATTTGCTGGTCGCCCTCTCCTGTTTAGTACTGGAATCCAACCTCCAGAGGATGTTTGAGGGGGTCTGCGGTAGCCATGGAAGCCTCCATTACCTCCAAGTTCCATCTCCATCTCCTATCCTATTCGACACTCAATGAGGTTGACGTGGTTATGTGAAAAATGTTTGAGTGTTTATAACATTACTGAAAAGAACCATTTAATCTAGCTTATTTTTTAAAATGACATCCACTTTAGAATATTGCCATCCCCAAACAAGGGACACCAGTCACACCACCCAAACCTATTCTTAATCCATTTGTATGACCAAATTGTGTGGCTTGTAGTTTCTGGGATATGAAGCCCTACCTAGCTCAGGCCCAATCCCAACTAACTCTTATTTGGATTTGAGTTATTTTCTGTTTTGTCTAGTTGGTTACTGGTGCAATGGAGTGACTGTTTGGTATTGATTTTGGCAATTAGAATTGATTTTATCTAGAAAATTCTAGCACACATGCCTTTTATTCATTTCATTCAGTACAAGTATAGAAGAAAAAAAACACATGAGGCTTCATTTTTATCCCAGAGAAATAACAAAATTTTGAGCTTTAACCATTATTTTAAGAACCTTTATTTAATAAAACAATATATCTTAAAAGGTGATGGGTCGTTTTACACATAAAAAAATAAACACTAAACTGTACCAAAATTCTTTAGTGCTCATTTGGCAATACAAACTTGGGCTAAATTAGCCACATCCATCCAAAATAGGCTAAATTAGCCACAAGAGACAAAATAGAGTCACGTGGATGGCTATGGGTTCAGGCTCTGTGTAAATTACCAAATTATCCCCATTGCCAATCCATTTGTGTACAGCAACACCAAACCAAACCACACACTTTCCCTCACCTAGGGCTTTTTGGTCTGTAAGGAGGCAAAAATTGAAGACTACCATCGGCAAACAAGAACAGCAACTAAAGCGGTCCATAGCCCAAGCCCACTGAAGTGCACATTGGCGGCGACACTGCAACCATCGTGTCCTCGCCACCACCGATCGTTAGGTACACAGATTTTATTTTCGTTTTGGGTCGATTTGATCTCCTGCAACCCGATCTGTTAGGGTATTCATTAAAAATTGAAATTATTGTTGTGTGGATGTTATTTCTTTGTTTACACTACTACAAATCTAGTTAAAGATCACACTTTGACAAAAAAAAAGATCTCACTTTTATTGGAAGTGTGATAAAAAAAATTAGATTGATATTTTAATCACAGTGTTAGCATCTGAGAAAACCATGGTATGATTTGGATGTTCCATAAATTCTAGTGGAACACGTGTTTTGTTTTTGTTTAGAAATTTGATCTCTGAAATTACAAGATCCGTGGTCCATTCCATTTTTTTGCTCGAACCCTTTGATTCTGCACTCCAGTATATGCTGATTGATGGGAAATTTTGTCATTTTTTTTTGTTGCCATTCTGTACATGTCCTGTTTGTGGAGACTAGGGCCATGTTTGGTTTGTTTTTGAGAAATAAATTTTGGAAAAAATTTTCTAAAATTTTGTTTGGTTTAGTGATTTTGGAATTTTTTTTTTCAAAATCACTTTTTATCTCCAACACATCAATCAATCACTTTTTCTCTCTCCTCTCTCCTTCTTAATCACTTTCTCTCACACACATCTACTCAACTACAACAAAATAGCAAATCATTCCAAACTCCCACACTCCAAAACTATTTTCAAAATATACAACCAAACAATCCAAAAAAAATTCTAAACTCTTTCTCGAAGATTTTTTTTGAAAATTTATCTCCCAAAACCAAACCAAACACACCCTAAATTTTGTGAAGATGAAACATTATCCCAGCACATGTCCTATTTTTTCCATTGTTTCCATTCTTTACATGTCCAAAATTATCGACTAAATATCAGATTTTGTCAAGATCAAACATGATTTTCTATTTATAGACTGAATTTTAGTCAGCAAAATTATCTGAAACGTGATGAGTTGAGAGATACGTACCACATTTTTTTTTTCTTTTTTTCTTTTTTTGTTCTTGGTTGTTGTTGAAGTTGGAAGCTTCATTTTTGTGGGGATTTGGATCCTCTCCATTTCACAGGGAAATAGTGATTCATTTACCTCCTATGATTATAGATTTCAAACTCTTTCTACTTCAACTGCATGTTCTATGATCATAAAATTTGATGGAACCAATATATTGATTTGGGTCGGAACAAATTATGTGTTATGATCTGATTTTTGACGAGAATTAAGATTGGTTTTTATGCATTAAGGCTAAAAAATATGACATTGACAATTTTTTTAATACTAACTTGAATTTGTCCTTCACTTTCAGCCTGATGTCATTCTAATGTTCATCAGGTTTTGATTAAGATAATTGGTTCTTCACTCAGGTATTAAAACAAACTATTATGGGTAAATGCTGAATCTATTAGATCAGTAATACATTATAAATTGCAGTACAATAAAACAGACTATTTGGTTTCATTTGTTATAATTTTTGAAACAGACTATTAAAATTGGTTTTTAATTAAGATTGGTTTTTATGAAACAGACTATTAAAACAGATATTTTGTTTCATTTGTTACAATATTTGAACCCTACACATAAATAATATGAATTGCACTACAATCATTTACACGCTTCTGGTTTAGTATTTGTCAAGTTATTTGTACTTGTCAAATTTTTTCCTTTTGTACAACCCATGTTTTTAGAAACAAATGGGGACATTTGTCATTTTCTACAGAAAGAATTCCTTCACTATGATGTATGTCGCACCTACATGTTAACAATGTTTGTTGTAGTGGTCATTTACACGGTCAGAAAACATACGAATGATTTTTTTTTACCTCAACTGCTACTTCCACTACATGGCCACGTCGAATGTGTGCCTATGGCTACAATCATTGTGTTGTGAAGATATCCAAATCGAACAAAAATGCAAGGCATCCGTACTTTGCTTGTCCCTGCCTTGTAGTTAGTGTCCAATTCAACAACGGTCATAATTGCATTTAATTCCGAACCAATTGACTAATAACTTTGTCATTTTCACTCGTCAGCCCTGTGTTAGTTGGATTGGTTGGTGTGAAAAACCAAGGAGACAGAGCACGGACTATGCGTCCTCCACAAACGACATTGTCATGCACTTGCAGGATGATGTCATACACATTCAACACTCGTTGCATCTCCTTAAAACCATTGTCTCTGTGTTGTGCATTGCCATTGTCATTTTGTTGTTGTGTATGTAATCAAACGTAGCGCTTGAAGTGCATGATTGTTGTAATGATGTTAACTGTAATCACTTGAACATCACCTTTGATTTGTAAAATAGTTAGGCGGAGACGTTAATGACTACGTTAGTGCAACAAAATTATTTAACAAGTGTTTGTATTCCTATGACCACTCGTTCTGCATGAATATTATGTGTTGCTATTCTTATTTTAATTACTGTGCAATGGTTATACATTGTGAATGTAGCAACCAATTATTTTTAATTACTGTGCAATTGTTATATATTAGTAATTCCCATGCAATTTTGTGATTGTGATCATGTTGGCCCGTAAATTACTTTGCATATATTTTTGGTCAGTCCAAATGGCTTCCATACGTACTTCCCCTCGTACCCCTTCAAAAAACAAAGGCATTCCAACAGAGAAGTCTAGTAGTGTTGAAGAAAAAAAAAAGCAGTTCAACCACAAGGCATCCTGGGATAGAGAGTCAACCCGGATTTTCTTGCAGCTGCTTTCCAATGAGATTACAAAAGGGAATCGCCCATTCCTAATCCTAAGCCAAACTAGGTACAAGTCGTTGGCAAAGAAATTTGAAAAAAAAAAACTGGAAAAAAACATGGGCTGAAACAGTTGAAGAATAAATTTATGAGTTTGAAAAAAGAATGGAATGCTTGGAGGAAGTTAATGGATTTCAGCGAAGGAATCTCAAGGATTGGATTTGACAGCGAAACTGGTTTGTTTCAGGCGTCTGATACGTGGTGGGATAAGATGGAATCAGTAAGTAAATTTATATTTTCGCATGTTTTTTTTGTTTCATATTTTTTTATTACCATTTATATTTGTGATTGTTGGTAGTAAAATTTCCTCATATTGCATGTAGTAACAGTTTTTATTTACAATTTTCATTTTTCAAACAAACAAGGTATGTGCAAAGTTTAGGAAAAAAACTTTGGAACACCGCAAGTTGATGGAGACCGTTTTCACAGGGGCTTCTGCTACGAGTAAGAACCATTGGACCTTGGGAGAGACAGTAACTGAACCTGTAACTGTTTCATCGGATTCAGTTGATAGTATAGGATTGTGGCCATTCGTTGATCAGATCCCCGCATGTGCAGCCGATGTGGATCAAGATTCTTCAATGGAACTAGTCGAAACTGCGGTGAAAAGGAAACAGACTTCGTCAACAAGTTGTGCAAAGTCGAAGAAGGCAACCAGTGGTGCATCAATTATAGCAGAAAGAATAAACAATTTGGCCAACGTGGTTCGAACCCAAAATCAGCAAGTCACTGTCAGGCACCTCATTGGTAACGAATCACTGTACACAATTTTGGAGTGCATGCAAGGCCTCAGGGTTATTCCTTCCCTTCTCAGTATGTCGCTATTCCATTTTGCGTCGACACTGATGGACAACGCAGATTACCGAGAGGTGATGATGTGCCAGCCCGATGACAACCACATTATTGGCTGGCTGACACAGAAACAGCTGCAATGCAATGCTGCTGCGCCATTTGCGAGCCTATTCGGGGCTCGATGGGTGTGATAGCGGTTCTTGTAGCTAAATATGGCCTTCTCTTGTCAACGTTGATAAATTTTCATTACCGTGGATGACTTGTAATAAACAGGATGGTTGTTTGTGATGTTTTCATTTTCCGTTTCCTTTTTCTTTTTTCTTTTTTTTTCCCTTAGCTCTACATACTATTCCATGGTTGTATGTGGTATTTATGATGGAACTGGATGCTTCTGTCTTGTTTTTATTATTCACTATGGCGGGCTACCGTGTCATGCTTGTTTATTTATTTATGTTTTTTTGTAGCTTTGTGTACCATTATTTTGGTTATGTTGGTAATGCAAATGACTACTTGTTGGTTTGTATATTACCAACTACTAGCCGTGGGGACATTTTTTTATTATGAAGGAGTTCACTGTTGCACATTGCAGGCTAATGTATAGTCAACATGATATAGTCAACATGATATACATCCATACGTGTAGTCTAAACAGAAATACTTACCTTTCAAGGTATGTCATTTTAAAACACGACTAAGTTAAGTTGACTTGAATGTTTGGAAATTATTTTGACGTGAAATGTAAAAAACACTCTGTTTTTTGTGTCATCAACATTCCAACAACCATTTCATGTACCCCTACAAGTAGTAAGACAATTGGGTTATTTCATTGACGAGATGTTTGTTCAAAATTTAAAACCTGAAAGGGGAGGTAATGCAAAGAAAATTGTAGGCAAATTGCCATTACGTACTAAAACATATTACAGTTTTTTATGTTTATTTATTCATGTTGAAGTGAATGTGTAGATAATAGGGTTTTTGGCAGGACTGTATCGGAGCCATTGATGGAACACATGTTACTGCACAGGTTACGAGGCCGGACGCTCCAACATATTTTGGTAGGAAATACTGTCACATCCAAAATATCATGGCCGTGTGCGATTTTGACATGTGTTTCACCTTCGTATCACTTGGATGGGAAGTATGCACGATAGTCGCATTTTTACTGAGATAATCACAAATGACAATGTACCTTTTCACATCCTGAAGAAGGTATCATATTGCTGAATCAATTTTTTTCGGTACATAAGATTTACAAAAAAAAAACTCCAAAAAATTTATTGGGGTATTTACTTTCAATTGCGAGTAATTTTGTAGGCAAATTTTATCTTGTGGATAGTGGCTATTCAAACCGCATAGGTTACCTAGCACCATTCAAAGGCAGCCGTTACCACCAACAATTCCGCGTTATTGAAAGGCGTAGAACAACAACCAACCTTAGGGAATTATTTAACAAAGTTCACGCGTCGTTACGGAGTGTGGTGGAGCGCAATTTTAGTGCATGGAAAAATCGATGGGAGTTTATTCAAAATATTCCCCGGTATGATTTTGCAAATGTGCAAGTTCAGTTGGTTGGTGCGTCAACGGCGTTACATAACTATATACATAGAAATATTGGCAATCCTACAACTGTTAACCCCATCTGCAACGAGGAAGAGGTTATGACCATAGTAAATGGCATACCGGAAGTTGCACATGACGAGGATGGTTTAATGACTGGGGATGAGAACCCCCATATCACATTGGTGCAAGTTCGCATACGGGACAAGTTAGTGTACATGCGCAATAACGAAATGTTAGGAAACATATAGTTAACCTAATATTCATGTTAGAATATTTAAGAGAAACTGAGAGAGAGAGAGAGAGAGAGAGAGAGAGAATATAACTCTGTATATTTCAATTAATTAATATGAGTGAATACAAAACTCCTTTATATAGGAGAAGAAGAAGCTAATATGGTAATGCACAATATGGTAATGCCTAATATGGTAATATAGATATATGGTAAGTATAATAAATAGAATATATAGTTACTATATTTAATACCCCCCTCAAACTCAAGTAGGGATACCAACTTGAGTTTGGAGAGAGAAACTAAAACATGAAATAAAACTAAAAAAATAAAATAAAAGGCAAATAGATTGCAAAGTCTGAACGGGAGCACAATGGCGCTTGAGATAGATCAGAGGCTGAAGCTAATGTCCGGAGACAGTTTAAGGGATCATATCCATGTCGGACAGTTGTAGAGACTGAATGTTGAACCAGCAAATGTAGCACACACATAACTTATGATGTGGTGCTGAACGATAATGGCAACAGATGATTGAGTGCGCCAGTGGGCAACTTGGATGGTGCGCCAAGGGGCGGCTTGGATGGTGTACCAGGGGGCGACTTTGGTGGTGCGCTAAGGAGACGACTTAAAGAAGGCGCGAAAAGGAGGCGACTTAGAGATTGCGCCAAAAGGAGGCAGCTTAGGAAGTACACCAAAAGGAGGCGGCTTAGAGAGTGCGCCAATGGGACGGCTTAGAGAATGCGCCAATGAGCGGTTTAGAGAGTGCGCCAGGGGGCAACTTAGAGAGTGCGCTAGGGGGTGGCTTAGGGAGTGTGCCAAAAGGAGGCGGCTTAAAGAGTGCGCCAATGGGGCGGCTTAGAGAGTGTACCAAAAGGAGGCGGCTTAGATAATGCGCCAAGGGCGGCTTAGAGAGTGCGCCAGGGGGCGGCTTAGGTGGTTCATATGGTATATCACCATGCTCACCATGATATATGGATAATACCCCCCTCTTCAAACTCAAATACGGTGGAAGATAGAAACCGATTTGAGGTTGAAGCAGAGGGAAAGACAGAGTGGAGCAAAAGCACAATATATATATATATATATATATGATAGAGACATGTGGGGTAGGAATAAACCAGTGGACAAAGAAAGAGATCACCACGAAGAGATACTGACAAGAAAATATGACAACGGAATAGGTTGAGATCCGGCGGGCGACCAAGGCAAGGCTACCGCCCGTTGGTAAAGCAAAATTACTAGGTACTTAACCTAGCTCTGATACCATGTTAAAATATTTAAGAGAAACTATGAGAGAGAGAGAGAGAGAGAGAATATAACTTTGTATATTTCAATTAATTAATATGAGTGAATACAAGACTCCTTTATATAGGAAAAGGAGAAGCTAATATGGTAATGCACAATATGGTAATATAGATATATGGTAAGTATGATAAATAGAATATATAGTTACTATATTTAGCAATTCATGTGTTAGTTTTTTATTCTTGGCAATCCCAGTTGACAAAACTCCTTTCAATTGTACTTGCTTTCGCACTTTTTATTTCAGTGAGGCTATGAGTTTTTAGATGCGAATCCAACCCGAATTATACCTTACAGAGAAGTTTGTGATGTTAATACTTTCAAGATTGCCACTTCGCTGATTATGACGGGGATCGAGTTGCCCGGTCAGCTCGCGGGGGTCCAGGGGGCAGCGCCTAGGCGGGGTCGAGGGGCAGCGCCCCCAAAGCAAAATGCAGAATTGCATTCAAAGTTGCATGTTCGTCCTTGCTCGCTTGAGCGAAGGAGTTCTCGCTCGAGCGAAGGCTGCATCTGGCAAAAAAACCTGAGAAGGATGAATGTACGCTCGAGCAAAGGTTGTGTGGCTCGAGCGAAGCCACTTATGGAAAACACGCATTTTTGGTTCCTCGCTCAAGCGAGAGAGTCTTCGCTCGAATGAGCTTCGCAGTCCCAGATTTCTATAAGTACGTGTTTCTGTCAGATTTTAGGATTACTCCTCCAGATCTTCTTTTTGGATATTAAGGTTTATATCTGGAGATATTTTGCTAGTTTTCTTTGATGTTTAATTGATTATTCAACTCACGGGTTAAGAAGAATACATCAAAGGTTTGTTTGTTCATTCTATACAAAAGAGAGAGTTGTTCTTCGGTGGATTCTGAAGAATTTGAGCCTGAAGCTTTGGTGGATTCTAGAGTGGCTCATCATCAAGACAATTCTGAGGTGAAGACGGGGTTGGAAGAGACACATAGGGATTGGTTCAATTCGGGCGTGGATTCGCTAGGTAATTGAGAGTATACCTGTGCAATTCCTTTATGTCTTTTTAGTGGATTGTTTTGTGGCTTTTGCCCGTGATTTTTTTATCACAATTGAAGGTGTCCAATTGTGGTTTTTCCACGTAAAATCGTTGTGTCGATTTGTCTTGATTGTTTGATTGGGATTGTTGTTTACTGCTTAAAATTGATACATAATCACAAATCAACATCTAAGGGATTTCTAGATTTTTCAATATGCTTATAACAATGTTCAACCATGGTCGGGATGTATGTGCTTATATTATATTGTACAATATGTATGTGTTTACATGAAAACATGAAAGTACTATGGATTACGTGCCTTATTTTGTATATTACCAACTAGCACCCGTTTCTATGTTTTTTTATTATGAGTTGGGTAAAAGGTAGCAGTATGATTTGTACAAAATTTCCTTTAACCAATTGTGAAACACGTGCAGAGGTGATGTGTTTGAAAATAGATACCAAAAGGGAAATTTATGAGTGTGTTTGGTTTGTGTTTGTAGATAAATTTTTTTAAAAATATTTGAGGCAAGAGTAACTGAAATTTTTTTGGTTTGTTTGGTAATATTTTGAAAATAGTTTTACAGTTTGGGAGTTTAGTATGATTTGATGTAGTTGAGAAGATGTCTGTCAGAGAACAAGTGATTGAGAAGGAGAGAGAAAAGAGAAAAAGTGATTGATTGATGTGTAGAAGGGAGAAAGTAATTTTGGAAATTTAGTTTTCAAAAATTGGAATGAAACAAAAATGCAAAAAATTTTCTCAAAACTTATATCTTCACATACAATTTTGTAGAAGCCTTTCATTTTTTGTTTTTTTTTTTTTTTTTTTAAATTTTTAAGAAGGGTAAAATTTTCATTTTTCCCGTAATTATAAAAAATAAAAAATAAAAAAATTCAAGAAAACAAAAACACACGCACAGGTAAATGAAAAGCAAAAGGAACATGGTATGGTGAAGGGCAATTGGATAATTTTACAAATGGACACCTCACCAAAAAGTCAAAAGTCAAAAAAAAAAAAAAAAAAAACCAAAAAACCTATCTCAAACCAGACTTTTTAGCCCCCAAAGATAGCCAAAAAGTCAAAAAGTTAAAAAGCCAACCCACATACCAAACGAACCATTAGAATAACAGTAAGTCCAAATATCGATCCACAAGGACAAATGTGAAATTGAACTAATTTAATTGTTAAATTGTTAAATTAATTTTGATAACAAGATAGATGGTTCATAAACTAACAATAATTAAAATGAACTAAGAAATTAATTTGACAATTAAAATTGTAGTTGGAGATATTGTTTTGGGAAAATTCTAGGGTTATGAATTCATCACTAGCTTATAAACAGGTTCTCAAATTGGAAATCAATAGTGTTACGGTTCAAACCAAATAATACTTCACAACTACAAGTTCGAAGCATTGAACAAGAGAATTATCACGTTCAATGTATAGGCACGAACCATCTCAAGTAATAGGAGTCGTTTGCTCTAAGTTAGGGTAGCAACACGACTCATCCCTCGTAGTATGGCTCGTCTCATATCTTGAATATGAAATAATAGAAAACCATAGCATGAAAAGCATTCAACAATCACAGAAAGTAGAATACTTGAAGAGAATACTGAAAAATATATTTGAAAACTTAAACACCATACAACTTATTCAAACCATTACATAATCAAAAACCAAAAAGAAAACCCTACTTACTTGGCTAGGGTTTCACCAAAACTCTAGAAATAGAAGAACTAGCCACTCATGGAGGAGTGAGAAGAGGTAGAGGAAGAGAAAACCACCATGAGAGATATTCTTGTAGTTTGAAACCCTTCTCTTCAAACCCTAGCCCCTCCTATCCTTTGGAAAATTTCAGAACCCTAATCCAGCCTTTTTTCTACCTTTTATACCTCAAGCTTTTCAAAACAGATTCAAAACATTGGGCACAATTTTCAAGGTATGCCCGCATGTGCGGGAAATGCCACTGCACGTGCGGCGAGGGTTCCGTACGTGCAGGAAAAACCCTTTGCACTTGCGATTTTTGTGGTCTCTATTTGGCTCCAATGGAGGGGTCGTACATGCAGGAAACACTTTTCTATAGGAATGTAATCGATTCGGTATAGTTGGTATTTAGGTAAAAAATTACACCGAACTGATAATGTCTATTTTATTATTTTGAACACCAATACAAACCGCTTCTCCCATCAAACTGCACCGAACCGAACCGAACCGAACCGATTGAAACGGTTCGGTTTGGTGAAGTTTAATCGGTTTAGGATTTTTCAAACTTGAGCCACTTTTAAATATAATCATTAAACTATATAAAAATATTAAATTAGTTATTTGTCTACCATTTCAAATATATCCAATCCATTCATTTAATACATACTTTTCAATTCCTAAATTAACAAAAGAAAAAAAAAAGTTTAAAAATACTAAGGTTTCAAGAATAATGAGTTAGAATTAAGATTATATATAATAAGAGTTTACAAACTTAGGTTATAAAGATGATAAGGTTAATTAATTGAGGTTAATGATTTATTATACTTATTAATATCATTATATTATTACATTATATATATATATATATATATTATATAAATACAATATATGTTGAAGCAGTCGATTTCGGTTTAGATCGATGCACAAGGTGCTTAAACCGATACCGAACTGAAAATGGAAAAAAATCAAATTTAAAAACTGCACAGACCGATTCTTGTTAAAAAAACTGACCAAATATAGTCGGTTTGGTCTGGTTCAATCAGTTTGGTTGGTTTTTTTGGTTTTTCTTATATCCCTACTTTTTCTACTAAAAATACTGTGTTTTTGCTCATTCTATGCTTCCACCGCATCCAACTTGATTGACATTAAACAGATATAAAATATACAAATTGATTGGAGAGTAAGATTAAGAGATCCTAGTTATCGGCCTCAATGATATACAATTCGACCACAATCACATCCCCCAACTTACAACCTGCTAGTCCTCGAGCAAGGAATAAAGAGAAAAAAAAAATTAAACAAAATCTAGCTACCTCCTCTTTCGTGGGATGAACGATTGCATTTAACATATGCAACAAGCTTTTAAACCACTAAGTTATCCTAAGTGGACGAATATAGTCCCGTGAGGGTTTCCAAAAATGATATCCACAAACATTAACATATTCATATCTGCCCAACAACAATTAACCACACTACTCCACCCAAGAATTAACTTATGTGCCAATTACAGTGCGATATTAAGACATGATGAGTCATTGAAGGCACAGTGGACAAGTATGAAGGAATCTATTAAGCAAAAACCACAATTCTATATTACAAAAGTTAAGTCTCTTATACTTGTGATTGCTAATAAAACACATCATCAATACCCTCAGTGTAAAGTGCAATCTCCATAACTAACTAACTATCCACTATAATAGCTCAGTGTAACTCACAATAAGACCCAACACATATAGAGAAAAAAAAAATACTAAACTTTTTGCAACTAGGATTCTAAAAAAAAAAAAAAAATCTTTTTTTTTTCCTAAGACTGTGCAATGTCCGAATCCATTAAGTTTTCTAATCAACCCATGTAACAAGCACTAGGCCAATGACTCTCAAACCAGACGGTTTTAGGGCACTAGGTGTAGAGACATCCCTACGGGCTTAATAACTCGAGCTAAAAAGGCTACGGATCCGAACAAGTCATTTTTCTTATTTTTTCTTAACTGTGCAATGTCTAGGTCCCTTAAGCTTTCTGATTAACCCATGTAACAAGTATTGAGCCAATGACTCCCAAACCAGACGATTTTAGGGCATTAGGTGTAGAGACATCCCTACGAGCTTAATAACTTAAGTTAAAGAGGTTACGAATCCAAACTAGCCAAGGTTTTTATTTTTTTTATTTTTTATTTTTGAAGAATCAAGGCTACTCATTTATTCTTTCCTGCAACACTAGACAATTATCAATGATGTACACTAGGGATTATAATAGAGAGGTCACCATTATGATAGTGTGTTCATGTGAATGAAGGCATACTCATGACAAGTCTACTAATACCACAAACACAAACAACTATCCTAATGCAAACATCTCATGTGAGTATTTACCCAATAAACCCTTTTCATACTAGTCCACCATGTTCCCCAATTAACATATACTTACATCACCACCTTACTAGCAAAAAGCCAACATCAAGTGAAGTGGTGCAATCAAGTGAAGCAAGTACAAACATGAATTATGAATTATAAGCCAAGTAGAAGTACACAAAAGAAATTACCCTCACCCCCCAACTTGAATATAACATTGTCTCAATGAAAACAAATGTGAAGTAGATAGCAGAGAGAGAGAGAGAGAGAGGATGTTATCAAACAGTGTAGGTGCACATTTAGCTAGGCACATACAAACAAAACACATACACACTTGCTTTGTCTAGTTGGTTGCTGGTGCAATGGAGTGACTGTTTGGTATTGATTTTGGCAATTAGAATTGGATTTTATCTAGAAAATTCTAGCACACATGCCTTTTATTCATTTCATTCAGTACAAGTATAGAAGAAATAAACACATGAGGCTTCATTTTTATCCCAGAGAAATAACAAAATTTTGAGCTTTAACCATTATTTTAAGAACCTTTATTTAATAAAACAATATATATCTTAAAAGGTCCTAAAAATTTTGAGGTCTTTTCAAATATGAGGCCTTAGGCGATTGTCTAACTCACCTAATGGACAAGCCACTGATGTCTTCTTCTTCAATGTATCTATGTACCTTCCCAGCTTCATGATATCATTCCCAGAAATATAGTCAAGAAATCCACAAGAGTTTCCTCCCCTGTATCCAGATTGGTGTTCTTCATCCACTGGCTTCGGTGCTGGAGCAACCATCTTCTCCAAACTTAAGCTATGAAGGCTAGCAATTGAAAACCTCTTCTTTTACAAGTTCAAAGTTTCTCTATGAACCACACTCTTGTACTTTCCATTGCTCAACACTTCCATTTGATCTCCCAACTAGACTATGAGCCCGCCTTCGATGACTGTAACAACTAGCCAGTTCTTATCGTGGTCCATGATTTGGAGCCCTTGGTGGGTTTGGGTTAAGATGGTTAGGGTTCCATAGTCTGAGCGTGGTGGCATGCCTAAGGCGAGGTCTGATTCAGGGCAAGCAGGGTAGCAGTTTACAGCCAGCACTTGGGAGCCTTGTTCATGATGACGACTTAACATTGAAGCAACCACTATAGTAACCTAAGCAACCTATTGTGCAACAGCAGTCCAAGGCTCCAGCTACTGCAACAGATCAAACAGAGCAAGAGCATGTCAAGTTTCAGTCCACGAAAGTTGCACACATACAGACTTAAATGAAGGTGTATCATAAGTCCTGTGTTGTGTCCCATCTAAGCATTTTTACTTGTATAGTTAGTTTGTTAGATGATTAGTTAGTTTGTTAGGTGATTAGTTAGTGAGTTAGATATACAATTAGTTACTGATATGTATATATAAGAAACAATGTAATACTTAGAAGTTGAGTTGAATTCAGTTTTTCATCATGGTATCAGAGCAGATAGAGCTCTAACGAGCATTCAACAATGGCGTCTTCAATGCCAACATCTACTGTTCTTCATCCAAATCTTTCTCTTCTTCTTTCAAATCTCAACTCCTTAGTCACAGTAAAACTTGACTCATCAAATTACCTAATTTGGAAAAGTCAGGTTCAGAATCTATTTCAAGCTACAGAATTCTTGGGATATCTTGATGGATCTGTTGATTGTCCTCATCTTACAATTGTGAATGCACAGAATAATCCAATCTCCAATCCAGAATTCAGCAAATGGAACCTTATTGATGCACATCTTCTTAGCTGTTTAACTGCAACTCTATCACCACCAGTTTTTTCCTCAGTGTTGCATCTGAAGCGCAGTCGTGAAGTATGGATTGCTTTGGAGAAGAGGTTCACTACTTTATCAAGATCACATATTCATCAACTCAAGAACAAACTTCAAACACTTTCAAAGAAATCTCAAACTATGGAGGCCTATCTGCAATAGTTCAAGGAAATTTCGGATCAAATTGCATTGGTCACTACACCTATAGATGATAAGGATCTTATTCTTCTTGTTTTGAATGGTCTTCCTGATGAATGTAATTCATTCAAAACAGCTATTCAAGCTCGATCTGATGCTGTAACCATGGAAGAATTTTCTTCCTTATTATGTTCAGAAGCAATTCATATTGAGAAGATCAATTTACATGCTTCTTCTAATGTTGCCTTCTCTGTGATTCAAGGAGCTCCTTCTGAACATCAAACCCTAGCTTCACCATATCAGTCATCTCAAAATTCAAAACATCAACAATTTCAGTCTGGAAATACTCAATCCAATTTTTCTAATTATAGAGGAAATCGTTCAAATTTTCATGGCAGAGGTCGCTATACCAATTCTTCTAATTACAGAGGTTGTCGTGGAGATTGATTCTCAGGTCTTGTTTGCCAAATCTGTGGCAAAAATAATCACGCAGCTCTTGAGTGTCGCAATCGCATGAATCCAGCTTATGCACCTTCATATGGATCTGCTTCTGGTTCATCTCCTCAAGGCGGCTATTCTTTGCCCTCTCCTTATCATGGTGTCCTTTCTACGTCTTCATCCTCTACCACTCCTCGAGCCTTTTCTGCCACAGGTCCTGCTCTTTCGTCTTCATCTAAAGCTTCTCCTTGGTATCTTGATTTCGCTGCTACCACACTGTAGCACATCCGCGAGGGGGGACCTTGCTACAGTTCGGACTTGATTTGTGTCACGGTTCTTAATCTGAACCAAAGAGTCCGAATCTGGCAAATCATTTTGAGAAATAGATTTTTTGAAAAGAAGTGCCAAACATGGACTGCTTTGCCAGATACAGAGTCGCCACCTAAATATTTTAAAATGGGAGAATTTAGGAAACCCTGACTCGGTGCCAAAGGCCACGTGTCCGTCATCACCAAAGTTGCCTCGGCTCGGGAACTTGGGTACGATTGGGGAAGGTCAGCTATGAGCACCCCCTCTCACCCGATCCGTAGATCGGCCTCTACTAACCATGATATCTGTTTTTGAAAACTTTATGTATTCTTAAACCAATTATTAGCCTAGAATTACTATGTTATGCGCACAACAAACAAATATAGACTAGATTGCCTAATTTGGAAATAAGCATTGCATATCCGTTTGTTTTGGAAAAATGTTTTGGAATTTGCTACCCGCAAGCAGGCGAAAACACGGATTTCAACGAGTGTTTCCAACTTAGACAATCCAACCTTCACCCACAGGCATTCAAACAGTTTATCACATAATTATCTAGCCACATGGTAAGCATGCCGTCATAATGGCATTCACACGCATGCGATATGCTAAAGCATGAAAATACTTACATCGTACTCCGTGCCAAAACAATAAACTAGTTAGCCAACATGCATGGTCCTAGTTCATGTCAAATTGACTAATGCAACACATACAGGATGCAATTAGAGTAGGCTCGGCTAACCTAAACATGGCATGTGAAATGCAATCAATTGATGCACGTATTCAATTTGGAATTGAAATACAAATGCAGTTAGCATGATGTACCGAGCCCGGTGCGTGCGAGACAAATGCATGGATGCACGCATACGCAGCATAAGGTATGCTAATTTAAACATGACCTATTACTAACCATCAAAGCAGGTAAGTAAAAGGGAGAAATAAGTGGGGGTTGCAAGACATGCACACACTCACCCACACTTATTACAAGTTTACCCTCGCTCGGAGGGTCCGAAAGAATAATATAGTTTGAATAATGAATTAACTATCCTAGCTAATTAATTATTACAAATTACCTAATTAGTTAACAAATTAACTAAGCTAGGAAAGAAAAACAGATAAGCTGCCTCAGGAAAAGAGCCCAATGCTAGGCAAGCTCGGTTCTGCTCGGAAGTACACTGCCATACATGAGCTGCCTCTGTTTTCCCTGCTATACTCCTCTGAAGACTGTCAAAGTCTCAGAATTGCTTCCCTGGACACTGGGAGACACCACCGGCTGAGTAGAATATCCACCGGCAGTGGTATATGGTCACCGGCTGTGAATGCATCCATCGGCCATCAATGGGTTGCCGGTCGGCAGAGAATGCCTGCAGAACCTGCAATCGACAGCAGCAGAGGACAAGGCAGAGTATGGCAATGCAATTCAAACAATGTATGCACCAATCATGTCCCTTATCATGTTGGTGACTCAAAGGGATACGCCCCTTGGTTCTCGGACCATTAATCGCGCATTTCCATGCGTGATGGCCTAAGGAATCAAGTGTGCATTTTTGATATGGAATGCAATGCACATGAACAAACCAATGGGACTCAACCTCTGTCACAAGCACTTCAAGAGGCCAAGCATGCATGCAAATGGGATACAATCCTAGGCATGTGAGCTAAGGATGCAACATGGCAATGCAATGCAATGCGTTCATGCAATTATGCAAGAAAATATGCGAGGCAAACATGCAAACAAGCAAAGGGTGGACTCGAGCATGGTTTAGGCAGCCCTCACTAAACCCAAAACAGTGGCCAAAGTGCCCAAAATGAAGGATTAATGGTATGCAAACATGCATGCAAATGATCTCCAACACTCCAAACATTAAAGAGCAATTCTCAAGCACACTTAGGAGGATGCAAGCATGGACATATAGCATGCAAATTAAGCCTTGAAAATCATGCAAGAACATGGTGTCAAACCAAGCAACAAGATAGGCTAAACATTAGCATGCAAATGGCCCAAGTACTTGAAGCAAGTCAAGGAGGGTTAAATCATGGTTAAGCCAACCAAGCCTCACAAGGCCAAGAGGGCTTAAAACAGGTTCAAGGCAGACCTAGACCATGCAAAGGGGATCTCTAGATGGCATCTAAGTTGCTCAAATTCAAAAGCATGCACAATGGCCAAAACACGGAGCATATAACACAAGCTCATAAAGCATCAAAGGGACATCCAAGGCAAGCATACAAGCATGCTAAAGGGACTGAAATGATGCTACAAATGGTGTCAAACCACTGAAATAAAGCAAGTAATGCATGCTACACACTCACACGCTTAAGGCCAACAAGCCAAAATGCAAAGGAGCTATACTAAACATGCTATGGCCGACCGAAATAACTAAGGACAGACCTCTAACATGGCAAAATAAGCACAAAAGCTTCACAATACTAGACCTAAAATATGCTTGAACAATGGTTTACAACCTAAGGCATGTTAAGGCCTAAACATGGCATTACAAGGTAGGTATGCTAAGCATGCATGGTGTACCGAAACCAATTAAAAACAGAAGCATATTATGACATAATAAGCACAAAAAATAGCCAAGGCATGGTCAATAAGAAGCTTAGCTAAGTGCTCCCTCAAGAGGCCAAAAATGGTCCATTTCAAGGACAACAAAGAGAGGGGGTGGCCCTCTCCTCCCTAGGACCTCAAGGCACCATCCTCACCTCTGAAATCCCTCAAGATTTCAGTGGTGAGGAGGCCCAAACACCAAGGTCCGGAGCTCACTCAAAATAGCACGAAATGGGGCCTCTCAAGGCCTAAGAGGGATCAAACACCTCCAAACCACAAAACACTCTAAATAAACTATTTAGAGGGCCTAAAAATAGAACTTTTTATATTATACACTAAGCTCAAAAACAGTTCTAAGATAGGCAAAAATAGTATGCAAAAATGGAGAATAAAGGAGTAAGATTGTTACCCTTGAAGACCCTCTTCACAAATGAAGCTCCAACAGCTTCTTTGAACTCAAAACAGCTCCCAAGCTTCAAGAACAAACCTCTAGCCCTTCAAGAATCAAGAAAAGGTGTAACACTATGTGTTTGTGTACAATAGTAAGACACAAACACACTTATACACACACAAAGGCCAAATGAGAGAGAGGTATAGAGATAGAATATGTATAAGTTCTAACCTTAGAACTCAAACCCTAAAATGGTTGTCTAAAAATCCAACCTTTGCAACAAGAGAGAAGACCTCTCTTTATAGAGCTTATTGTCTTGTAAGGCTTAGAAGACAAGCTTCTAAAGAGAGAGATCCATCCATACACATGTATGGAGAGGAGCCAAATGCAAGACAGCTGTATTAAAATATCTGCAAAAGCAGATGAACAGTGGTCGGGTGCACAAAATTGCCATTTTGACAAAATTGACTGCTGACCGGCAACAAAGAATGCGGACTGGCAATATATATTGCCGATGGCAACAAAACACCAGCCGGTGGCCTTTGGCCATGGCCGGTGATGTGTGGGGATGCCTCACAAGGTATTCCCTGCCCCTCCAAGGCAAAACACAAGTGTTTGGTGCAAAACCAGACACTAAACAGTCAAGTTCGGTGATCCTGAGGCAAGGCGCGTAGCCGAGACACCCGAGAACTCAAAATGAACACAAGCATGGATGATCATCGAGTGTTCAAACGATGACGTCCAAGTCTTGAGGACG
>NW_021024896.1:1688157-1721154 GCF_004153795.1 Camellia sinensis | reverse complement strand
ATGAATTGAACAAACATGCGGTCTACGCAAGTAAAACATGCGGTCTACGCAAGTAATGAATTGAACAAACATGTGGTCTACGCAAGCAAAACATGCGGTCTACGCAAGTAATGAAGTTGATTACGAATATGCGGTCTACGCAAGCAAAACATGTGGTCTACGCAAGCAAAACATGCGGTCTACGCAAGTAATGAAGTTGATTACGAATATGCGGTCTACGCAAGCAAAACATGTGGTCTACGCAAGCAAAACATGCGGTCTACGCAAGTAATGAAGTTGATTACGAATATGCGGTCTACGCAAGCAAAACATGTGGTCTACGCAAGCAAAACATGCGGTCTACGCAAGTAATGAAGTTGATTACGAATATGCGGTCTACGCAAGCAAAACATGTGGTCTACGCAAGCAAAACATGCGGTCTACGCAAGTAATGAAGTTGATTACGAATATGCGGTCTACGCAAGCAAAACATGTGGTCTACGCAAGCAAAACATGCGGTCTACGCAAGTAATGAAGTTGATTACGAATATGCGGTCTACGCAAGCAAAACATGTGGTCTACGCAAGCAAAACATGCGGTCTACGCAAGTAATGAAGTTGATTACGAATATGCGGTCTACGCAAGCAAAACATGTGGTCTACGCAAGCAAAACATGCGGTCTACGCAAGTAATGAAGTTGATTACGAATATGCGGTCTACGCAAGCAAAACATGTGGTCTACGCAAGCAAAACATGCGGTCTACGCAAGTAATGAAGTTGATTACGAATATGCGGTCTACGCAAGCAAAACATGTGGTCTACGCAAGCAAAACATGCGGTCTACGCAAGTAATGAAGTTGATTACGAATATGCGGTCTACGCAAGCAAAACATGTGGTCTACGCAAGCAAAACATGCGGTCTACGCAAGTAATGAAGTTGATTACGAATATGCGGTCTACGCAAGCAAAACATGTGGTCTACGCAAGCAAAACATGCGGTCTACGCAAGTAATGAAATTGAACAAATATGCGGTCTACGCAAACAAAACATGCGGTCTACGCAAGTAATGAAATTGAACAAATATGCGGTGAGATGCGCAAAACCGCGCGATGCGTTTTAGACGACGCGATTGCACAAGACAGTGCGATTGATATGCGATACGCATGGGGCAACTTTTGAGTTTTGTAAAAGCCAGAAGGATACGAAAAGGATACACCTTGCACGAATTCAAGTGCCACGCACAAAAGACACGACCCGAGGTCACAACGGAGGCCGGTTGAGTGTCGGAGATGCACTTTCTTGTACTTTTTTGAGCTATGAAGACCCAAAACTACAGATCTGTCCCAAACAAGGATGCAGGAGGCTCACCGGCCGGAAGAGGAGGCCACCGGCTGTCCATCGGCTACAAATACATTTCACCGGCCAAAAATGTAGCCGACCGGCCAAAAGTGCCTGAATCGGGGCAGATTCGACTTTTCACCTCGGGTCTTTTAAAATAGGGTTCCAAACCCTATTTTACACATCCTCCTTAGCCGAAAATCCATTCCCTCTCTCTCTAGAGCATTTTTCTCTCTTCTTTTCTCCGTTTTTTTGCGTTTCACGCCCATTTCGTCGTTCGATTGGCGTATATCTTCGCGTTTCGAACATTTTCATCCAAATATTTCTTTATTTCGATTCTTCCTTTGCCATTTCTACCTTTTGGGGTTTATTCTCCTCGAGTTTCTCTCGACTTGCGTGCCTTTTCCACTTCCCAGCTTCTTGGGCCACTTTTCACCCTCTCGGGTTGACTTTCCGGTTGACTTTCCACATTTTCGCCCGGTTTTCCCTTTTCCGACTATTTTCTCACCATTTTTGACATGGCTGACGATATTCCACAGGGTGGGACTCCCCCGGGTCACGAGATGGATCCCGGAGTTGAGCTCCTCCCGTTGAGCGTCCGCCAGTTCGACCCGGCGACCTACCGGCCGGCGATTCATGTGCTACCTCCTGACGGACTTCGCCAATTTCAAAGTTTCGATAGAGCGATGCCACCAGAGCTCCTCCCGCGTGAGCCTACATCTCACTTATCCTTCGGCGCTTCCGAGGTAACATTTCTCTCTCTATTTTATTTTCCGCAATGTAGAATAAAAACTGCCATAGCTGATTACATTCTTTAACTACTTGACTCAGATACACTGACACACTGTGCACTGTAGTTGATCGCAACCATACTGGCAACTGATATCTGTTTGAGGCTGACATGTGCACACACTGTAGTTTATTGCAATCACATCGATACCCGATATCTATTTGAATCTGAAAAACTTGCATGCATGCTATATTTGTATCGAACCACGCCAACACGTTGACACATCACACGTTGTAGCTCACTATAAGCACACCAACACCTGGGATCTGTTTGAATCTAAAATAACTTGCACGCATGCTATATTTGTACTAAATCCTGAATGCCCTTCAAAACTAGTATATTCAGTATTGCCTCGTAATTATTTGTTTGAAAACAGGGGGATTCCCATACCGTCCGCGGGTATGGGAACATTGCCGCTCGGGACTGGTATGCTGAGCTTCCCGACGCGGTTCGCCACATTGTGGACCAGGCGGGCTTCGGCGCTTTCTGTCGGGGATTATCCAGACTCACGACCTGCAGGCCTTTGCTTGCCGCTCTAGTGGAGAGGTGGTGGGACACCACTGACTCATTCCATTTATCTGCGACAGGAGACATGACGATGACTCCCTATGACTTCTCGATGCTCACTGGCATCGGGGTAGGGGGTGATCTGATCCCCTTCGACACTGATATGGGTGAGTGGACTGCCGCTCAGATCTATTTGCTTGGCGAGGTGCCACCTCTCGCTCGTCCGGGCTTTGTTCATTATTCCTGGTTCGAGGTGCAGTTCAGGGTCCAGCCCGCGTTGGTAGAGAAGGCGCAGATGACCTAGGAGGCCGTGGAGAGATATGCGCGCTGCTTTCTCATGTTCCTGCTGGGGACGACCATTTTCGCCGACCGGGCGAACACCGTGCCCCTCTGCCTGCTTAGTGCACTGGTGGATATCAGGAAGGTCTTGCACTATGATTGGGGTGGTGCCGCTCTAGCCACACTCTATGGGTATATGAGCTCGGCTTCCCGTGGCAACGGACAGTTGCTCGGAGGCTACTGGCGTGCTTGGGAGGTACGTTTCTTCTCCAGTTTTCATTTCTGCTTTTCTATCTTCTGTACTTTGTACTGTATTCTGTATTGCACACTGTAGTCTGCTTTTCACTAACTGTATACTGCACACACGGCGCACACATATACTCTGCTTTACACTGACTGTACACTGCTCACAGTGTACACTGTACACAATACACTGTCTGCGCAACACACTGTACAACATGTGGCCCTACTATTCCTGTTTTATCTTGCATTCCGCTCTTATCTGATAATCATATTGATGTTTTCTCTGCAGTTGTGGGTCTATGCCTACTTTCCCTGGCTCACACCTGTACCAGACACGGAGACCCCCCTCGTCGTCCCGTTCTCGCGACGCTTCGACGTGAGATGTGTGCGGAGTCCACGAGAGACATTCAGCTTCTTTCGCCGCTACTTCGACACTATCACCCCTGCCGAGGTATGTTTTATTTCAAAATTTATATAAGCTTTGCTTTTCACTACATATTTCAATAACTATGGATAACAAATTGTATGTCACTTTCAGATCACTTGGCGGCCTTGGGCTCCATTGTCGGCGACGATTCGGGATCGATTTGCTGGTGCTGAGGAGACCTCGCGTTTCCGGATCCTACTGGAGGGCCCAGTCTGTCGGGCTTGGTACCTGGGTGAGTGTTTCCTACACCAGACCTTAGGGTTACCGGAGCAGATAGTCCCGGTTTACCCTCCTGAGGACATGAGGGAGACCGAGAGACTTACTACCGAGCAGATAGCCGATTATACTATCGGCTGGGAGGCGACCCGCTTCAGAGGCGTCGGCAACTACAGAGAGTACGTGCAGACGTACATTATGCGGTCTTTGAGCGGCGGCCGTCGAGCTGAGGGAGCCAGGCCCGTGGCGCTGGCAGCTAGGGCAGGAGCAGGAACTGGAGCAGGAGCTTCGAGGAGGGCTCGAGTTCGTGGCAAGGGCGGAGTTCAGGGAGGACGGGGGACCGGTTGGCCTGCTCTGCCCACTTCACTGACATACAGAGGACAGGGTGGGGCGACCTACCAGATCCCCTTTACTCCTCCCCCGGTTGATCATGAGTTAGCCGGTATCCCCGACTTGCCTCCGGTATGTATTACTTCATTTTGCATCTGGCATTGGCATTTCATTTCAGTTTATTTGATATTCCGCGAAATACTGATATATCTTGTACTTTTGCAGGCATTCTCCGAGTACACCCGGCAGTCCGTGGAGTTGAATGCCTCCATGATGGGGATGCTACAGCGGACCTTTGACCTCCTGGCCCTTTACAATATTCCGGTATGCTCTTCTAATCACGGCCTCAAATCACTCACAAGCTGATTCACGTAATTTGATGCACGACACGACACCTGACACACTAATCTCATAGCATCTGATACACTGCATACACTGCATTCTGTACTGTACTCTGCACTGATAAACTGCTCACGGCATTCACACACTGTACTCATACACTGCGTCATCTTGCACTGATAAACTGTCCACGGCATTCACACACTGTACTCATACACTACATTCTGCACTGACAAACTGTCCGCAGTATACTGATGCATTTGCCTTTTATGTACTTTTTCAGCCTCCCTTCCAGATTCCCGTTGTAGGAGGTGCTCCAGCTGGACCTTCCGTCCCCGCCCGAGGGAGAGATGAGGAGGGAAAAGTATTCCCCCACACCAAGGCGGGGCGCACTCATGTCGGGAGTAGTTTGCGGGCTCCAGTCCCTAATGATGATGAGGAGGAGGAGTCGGAGGCGGCGGCAGAGTCGGAGGCAGAGGCAGAGTCGGAGGCGGAGTCGTCGGAGGAGGAGACCGGAGGCGGCACTAGCTCAGGCTCTGATGACGATGCTGATGATGCTTCTGGACCTTCGTTCAGGAAGAGGACTAGGACAGACCGATAGCCCTCGGAGCCGCTTGACATGGATATAGATTTTGTTGTTTTTCTTCTTTCTTGTACTTTTCCCTTTTGTTGGTAGTTAGGATACTTTGTACTGCCGCAGACAGATTTTTGTTTCCAAAACTTGTGTACTTGAAAAGATGATGAAATGAAACAGGCTTTTTATCTGAAAAAGTGTTTACATCCGTATATCTTTACATTTCATGCTTTGCATTGCATCACACCATATTACACCTCAATGTAAATGAAATTGATTGGTTGTCTGAAAATTGAACACTTGCACTGTAATAATCAGATAACTAAACAGCCAACAGCAAAAATAACCCAAGCAACCCATTGCCTGATCCTGGATACACAGCCCTTACTCTACTGGGGATTAATATGTATACAGCCCGTAACACAGCAATCGGTTCATTTTGCATGCAACAAATCCTGAACAAACAGCTCAATCTGACAAGACGGAGTACGGGGATGAAACCAGCTGAAGTTGAAGCACACTCAGATGCCCCAATTTTTTTGTTCTTTTACTTCGCAAAGATGTAGAGAATGGTGCAGCACTCTGAGCATAAACGATTTTTGAAATAAAACGGATTTTCAAACCGGGGTATCGAGCTTACAACTGAACGCAGCGGGGAGGACTCAAACAAAAGGGTACACGACCTAAACACAACGAGACACGCTCAAAAAAGACTCAAAACAAAGGTTGAGGTAAACAAAAACAAAAGACACGACACACAGACGCGTTAACGGAGACGGGGGATCTCAGATCACTAGGAGCCGGTTTCTCTGGGTATTGTTTCTCACCCTTTTCTCATTTGTGATTCTCACATCACTCTGGCACTCAAGCTCGGTTTTTTTTTCCCTCAAAACCCTTTGGCTCGCTTTTTCTCTCAACTTACACCTCTCTATTCTTTATTCTCTCATTTTTATCCTTCCCCGGGGTGTTTAATGGATGAATAGGGAGTTGCGGGTTCATGCCCAACGCCGTTAGCTCACAACTATTTCTTCTGGTGGGTAGAGTGCCCTCCTGGCGAGTATGTTGACGACGGGGGAAAGACAGAACGCCTGACTCAACTGTGCCCCTAGTTCATCATTTTGACCATTTTTGTTTTGGTTTTTTACTAAAACAGTTTTGATGAAAATGAGAGTCGGATTAACGCACTTGTTCGATTTTTGATCTGAAAACCATGCAGGTTAAACTATGAGCACTGAAAATTTTCCTTTTTTTTGGGTCCCAGAAAATGGTCCAAGTTTTGATAAAACAATTTTCGAGAAAACTTGTCAACCTCGGTAAAAATTTTCAAAAACTATTTTGCAAACAGTCAATGCTCAACGAGCATGGAACTTACTCTTAGAGATGCGCAATCTCGGCGCAGGGCAATGAAAAATTGCCCCTGGCTTGGAAGGGGTAGATGGCAACGGAAAGTTGCCCCTAGTTTGAATGGCGGCTCACGACGACTCGTGGCAACGGAAAGTTGCCCCTTGTTTGGATGGTGCCGCAGCAGTCCGCAAACAGTCTTCATTGGTGGTGGTCGAACTCTTGGACACAGAGATGACGAAGACGGTTATAACACATATACGGACACAGTCACCTTGGAAGGTGTTGGCGACTGGACTTTGGGATGAAGTCGAAACCATTGTATGGACTGAGACGCTATAAAAGCGTTGGGGGCTAGACTTCGGGATGAAGTTGCCTACGTATCCCAAACATGGGAATCAAGCCTCACGTAGTTTCGGTTAAGGTACATTCGGGTATTTTAACCTTCACTTTTCAGGCTCTAACTTTTGCCAAGGTGCCCGATGCGGGTTTTCGACCTTGCGAGCTTCTTTTTATTTTCTTTTTTTTTTCTTCATTTCTTTTTCGCATTTTTTTTTCTTTTCTTTTCTTTTTTTGTATTTTTTTTGTTTTTTTGTATTTTTCTCTTGCTCTAACTTTTGCCTGAGCTGCCCTTCCGGGTTTTCGGCCCAGCGAGCCTCTCAAAGGGTAAAAGTGTAACAAGTCCATGCCAAATGGTTTTTGAAGTTGAAGCCTCTCTATATCTAGGAGAACGGCTGTTGCAATGATTTGTAGAAGAATCCATCATGGCTGCTCCACGAGCTTCTTCTGGTGAGATCTAATCTTTTTGAGTCGACTTTGGTGCCTCTTGTTCGAGGGCTGCTTCAAAACTGGCCACACGGGCCTCCTTTGACAGTTGACCATTGAATGTTCTGAATGAGTTCGAGGTTCAAAACAAACAGATCGAATCTTGAGGTCGAGAGCGATCCTAGGCTGCACCATCTCAGGAGCGATTCCACACAGGTCTTCGCAGGATCGCGCAAACATTTGTTTTTGAAAGTTTTTAAGAAAGCGACAAATCGCTCGCGCCGAAGATAGTGTGGAACCAATCTAGATCAAGCCAGGATCCTCCTCAATACTCACGTCGAAAAGCATGATTTCATTCATAAAAAGGCTTAGCATGCCTCTCCTTTTCTCAATTTGATCAAAGTTTTACAAAACCCGAGGAATTCCTTCCTCTTCGTTTTTATCACCGCAGTGTTCAGAAGGGGTTTTTTTGAAAAACTTAGGTTAATACAATGAGTTTGGCGCGCAGGAGAGCAGGCGAGATGTACTGTCAGCCCAATCAAATCCTCTGGCACAACTAAATTACACTAAAAGCAAGCATGAAAATGAGATAGCCACAGTTGTTTCATTCAGATCTGTTGGTGTAACTGGCTTCTCAGCAAAAACAGACTCAAAAACAAAAACGGGTGATTACAAAACAAAACGGTGTTCGAGACAACAACCCCGGAATCACTTGGTATTCTATATAAAAGGGACTGACTCGCTACAACAAGACAAACCCTTAAGCAAAAAGAGTGACTCAAGACAAAGAGACAGACTCAAAACAAAAGACTGACTCGATACCCAAGCTAGAATTTACAAGGCTAGCGTTTACAGATGCTCAAAAATGCGTGCCAGACGCCACATCCAAAATATACCAAATGCCGCCCGCAGGTGGTTCACTTTCTGATTACATACTTGCAGTATCTGTGTCCTCAAAATCCAATAATTGGGTGGCAACGGACTTGGCTGAGGTGGGCGGGAGGATAACCTCGTTGTCAATCAAATCTTGCACTTCATGACGGAGGCGGAAACAATTGTCGGTAGCATGGCCTGTCTGCTGGTGGTACGCGCAGTACTGAGCAGCATCATGTGTAGCAGGGAGATTCTTCGGGAGAGGCCGAGGCTCCAAGGGTTTAAGGTGTCCCCTCTCGGCAAGGATCTAAAGTGCCTTAGATAGAGGCATGTAGAGAGCATGAAAGGTCCTGCGCCCTCGGGGAAGGTACTTTGAAGTCTGAGCGTTTTTACTAGCCGCACAAGCAAAAGGGTCGGCAGGCACTGCTTTGGCTTTCTGGTCTTTCGCAGGTGCAGGGGCGGGAATTGGAGAAACTTTTCTGGCATGACGGGGCCTATCCCGATTTTTCGACTGACTTGAACTCCCCTCAGGTAGAGTGGGGAAAGCATCCTCCACAGTTTTTGCCACGGCTGCGGATACCTGTTGCTTGTTCATCCCCGCGGCTTTCAAAGCCTCGACTGCCCACAACAGTTGTTCAATGGGATCGGCATCTGCCTTCATTTTGTTCTTGCCTCTGGCCTCGCCTTGGTCCGCCAGGGTTTGGGTTGATGTTGATATGTTTTTCCAATAAGCTGGAGGCCATCTCCGGTTAGCTAAGTTCATCACAATTCACCAACAGCAGGAGGCTCCTGGGGTATAAAACTCCCGGCATTGGTGCGCTGATGGTGAAGCTGACATCTGTAGGCCGGATTCCACAGACCTCTAGAGATCCATCACCCATTACGTTCAAATGTAGTAGGCTCGCGAGCCTGGTATAGCTGGGGGGCCCAGACCGGGTGCGCGATAGGCGACCTGGGTGGATGTGACATATCAATATTGGTCTCACTTTGCAGAGTGATCCCTTGCTCTAATGCAGCTGTCATAACCACGATCTCTTCCGAATTCTGCGTCATTATAATTCCTGCCTCAGCAAGGGGGAACACTAGCTATCCTGTACTAGCTGTCCGAACTGAAAGAGACAACAAGCAGCATTTCAGCCCAAATGAATCAAACACGGGTGTAGCTGAAGAACTATACTCTACTGCTGATCACTGTTCCCTAGAAATCACTGTCCCTAAAACTGAACCTGATACCCGCAGATAACTGATTCTCATAAACTGACACTGATGCCCTCAGGTCTGATACACAAACTTGTAAGCTGATATGTACGTTCCCTGTAGAGATACACTCTAAAAGCACATAGCAAGTAAAGAGAGCCAAAACACCCCTATGGAGGGGTAAGGTTTCCCTGTCCTATTTTGTCAGGAGCTAGGGTTTCACTATGCACATAGCAGTCTTCAAATAACCTAGCATCGGGTAAGCATCCTGTCCTAACTTGGAATGGTCACTATGGATCCGAATATGCACTAGGTCGAATAGTTGAAGAGGGTGCCCCGGTAAAATCGGGGTTTGTGTTCCCATACTGTCAGAGCCCATAACCGGTCAGCCTTATGGTCATGCCTTGACAAGACAAGCCTCCGGCAAACCGTTCAGGAATGGCAGATGGCAAACACTGTGTTCCTAGGCGCACCAATGCACATGCAATGCAAAGAGACACATAAATGAGATCAAAACGGGATATCATGAGTTCGAGTCAAGCTCTCTAAATAATCCCCAGCAGAGTCGCCAGAAACTGTAGCACGTCTGCGAGGAGGGACCTCGCTACAGTTCGGACTCGATTTGTGTCACGGTTCTTAATCTGAACCAAAGAGTCCGAATCTGGCAAATCATTTTGAGAAACAGATTTTTTGAAAAGAAGTGCCAAACATGGACTGTTTTGCCAGATACAGAGTCGCCACCTAAATATTTTAAAATGGGGGAATTTAGGAAACCCTGACTCGGTGCCAAAGGCCACGTGTCCGTCATCACCAAAGTTGCCTCGGCTCGGGAACTTGGGTACGATTGGGGAAGGTCAGCTATGAGCACCCCCTCTCGCCCGATCCGTAGATCGGCCTCTACTAACCATGATATCCGTTTTTGAAAACTTTATGTATTCTTAAACCAATTATTAGCCTAGAATTACTATGTTATGCGCACAGCAAACAAGTATAGACTAGATTGCCTAATTTGGAAATAAGCATTGCATATCCGTTTGTCTTGAAAAAATGTTTTGGAATTTGCTACCCGCAAGTAGGCTAAAACACGGATTTCAACGAGTGTTTCCAACTCAGACAATCCAACCTTAACCCACAAGCATTCAAACAGTTTATCACATAAGCATCTAGCCACATGGTAAGCATGCCGTCATAATGGCATTCACACGCATGCGATATGCTAAAGCATGAAAATACTTACATCGTACTCCGTGCCAAAACAATAAACTAGTTAGCCAACATGCATGGTCCTAGTTCATGTCAAATTGACTAATGCAACACATACAGGATGCAGTTAGAGTAGGCTCGGCTAACCTAAACATGGCATGTGAAATGCAATCAATTGATGCACGTATTCAATTTGGAATTGAAATACAAATGCAGTTAGCATGATGTACCGAGCCCGGTGCGTGCGAGACAAATGCATGGATGCACGCATGCGCAGCATAAGGTATGCTAATTTAAGCATGACCTATTACTAACCATCAAAGCAGGTAAGTAAAAGGGAGAAAGAAGTGGGGGTTGCAAGACATGCACACACTCACTCACCCACACTTATTACAAGTTTACCCTCGCTCGGAGGGACCGAAAGAAGAATACAGTTCGAATAATGAATTAACTATCCTAGCTAATTAATTATTACAAATTACCTAATTAGTTAGCAAATTAACTAAGCTTGGAAAGAAAAATAGATAAGCCGCCTAGGGAAAAGAGCCCAATGCGATGCAAGCTCGGTTCTGCTCGGAAGTACACTGCCATACATGAGCTGCCTCTGTTTTCCCTGCTATACTCCTCTGAAGACTGTCAAAGTCTCAGAATTGCTTCCCTGGACACTGGGAGACACCACCGGCTGAGTAGAATATCCATCGGCAGTGGTATATGGTCACCGGCTGTGAATGCATCCATCGGCCATCAATGGGTTGCCGGTCGATACTGAAAACTGCCGGTCGGCAGAGAATGCCTATAGAACCTGCAATCAACAGCAGCAGAGGACAAGACAGAGTATGGCAATGCAATTCAAACAATGTATGCACCAATCATGTCCCTTATCATGTTGGTGACTCAAAGGGATACGCTCCTTGGTTCTCGAACCATCAATCGCGCATTTCCATACGTGATGGCCCGAGGAATCAAGTTGGCATTTTTATATGGAATCAATGCCATGAACAAACCCACATCGCGGATCAACTCTGTCACAGCTACTTCAAGAGGCCTAAGCAATGCATCAATGAACATCCTAGGCATCGTGAGCTAAGGATGCGCACATGGCAATGCAATGCGTTCATGCAATTATGCAAGCAAATAAATGCGAGGCGCAACATGTAACAAGCAAAGGGTGGACTCGAGCATGGTTTAGCAGCCCTCATAACCCAAAATAGTGGCCAAAGTTGCCGCAAAATGAAGAATTAATGGTATGCAAAACAGTGCATGCAAATGATCTCCAACACTCAAACATTTAAGAAGAAAATCTCAAGCACAACTTAGGAGGATGCAAGCATGGACATATAGCATGCAAATTAAAGCCTTGAAAATCATGCAAGAACATGGTGTAAACCAAGCAACAAAAGATAGGCTAAACATTGTAGCCTGCAAATGGCCCAAGTATCTGAAGCAAGTCAAGGAGGGTTAATACAGGTTAAGCCAACCAGAGCCTCACAAGGCCAAGAGGGCTTTAAAACAGGTTCAGGCAGACCTAGACCATGCAAAGGGGACTCTAGAGTGGCATCTAAAGTGGCCAAATTCAAAAGCATGCACAATGGCCATAAACATGGAAAAAACACAAGCTCATAAGCATCAAAGGGACAGTCCAAGGCAAGCATCACAAGCATGCTAAAGGGACTGAAAATGATGTTTTTTTTCTACAAATGGTGCAAACCTGAAATAAGCAAGTAATGCAATGCTACAATCACTCACCACACTTAAAGGCCAACAAGCCAAATGGCAGAAGGAGCTTCTAAACAGCCATGGTTTGACCGAATAAGACTAAGGACTAGACCTCTCATACATAGCACAATAGCACAAAAGGCGTCACGAAACGACCTAAGAGGAGAACATGCTTGAAATTAATCTGGGGATCGCGCAACCTAGGAGGAACCTCGTTAATTGGGGCTAACGATTGAAGGTGAGACAACGCGTAGAGCTTATAGCTTATAGTGCTCTAGAGCATGGTGTAGCCCGTAAATGGCAATATAAAAACAGATTTAGTCGCTGATATATTATGACTATAGTCATTAACACAAAAGAATAGCCAAGGCTTCAACAGATAGCGTTTAGCTATGTGCTACATCCTCGGTTAATCAGAGGATATACGAGTCCACTAATCTGCTAGGGACCTAACATTAGGAGCCACGCAGGGGGTGGCCCTCTTCTCCCTAAAAGTAACCCCTCATGTTCAAATGGCAGTCCATGTCCTTCATCACTCTGAAAAGGCTCCTCAAGACTATTTATGTGGTTTGGTGTAGGTCACAAACACCGGTCGTCGGAGCCTCACTCAAAAGACACTACGAAAGTGGGGTTACCTCGTGCATAGGCTCTAAGAGGGTTTCAATCACTGCAAGCATCGAAAAGATCTATGTGCCTAAATCAATAATCTATTGCTAGTATGGGCCGTATAAAGGTAGAACTGTTTTGTATCCATTATATGTTCACTAAGCTCAAAATTATACGGTTGTTCAACCCTGGCATGTTTGTAAAACATAGCAGCACTATGGTCGAACAATTATATGTTATTGGGCATATGATTGAGTGGGGGAATAACAGGATGTAAGGTGTGAATGAGTGTACCGTTAGGAAGACCCTCTTCATCGCACATAAATTCATACTAGCAGTCTGCTCTTTGAACTCAAAAATTGATCGTCGAGATCTTCTGAGAACAACCCTATCTATCCCTTGCTATAGGAACTCAAGAAAAGGTGTTTAACTACACTGTTATGCTTGTTTTAGAACACTTGTAAGCGTACTCGAAACATCAACGTCATACCATTCGACTCTTAAAGGGGGGCAAAATGTTGAGCCTAGTATGATGTATAGGAGCATAAGAATTAATGGTATGTAGACTTGTGTTTTCTAACCCTTAAGATACTCACAATGTATATAATGTGTGCTGCTGCATAAAAATCCGACTGTCTTGCAACAAGAGGACAGACCTCTCTTTATAGAGCTTTATTGTCTTTGTAAAGCTACAAGACAGCTTCTAAAAGAGAGAGATCCTCCAACACGTGTATGGGGGGACGCTCAACATGCAAGACAGGCTGTTAAAATATCTGGCAAAAGCAGATGAACAAGTGAGCGGCTGCACAAAATTGCCATTTGACAAATTGACTGCCGACCCACACAAAGAATGCCGACCGTGAATATATATTGCCGATCGGCAACAAAACACTAGCCGGTGGCCTTTGGTTGGGGCCATGGCCGGTGATGTGTGGGGATGCCTACAAGGTATCCCTGCCCCTCCAAGGCAAAACACAAGTGTTTTGGTGCAAACCAGACACTCAAACAGTCGAGTTTCGGAGATTTGAGGCAATGGCGCGTAAGCTGAGACCTCCGGACAAAAAAGTAACTCCAAACGAACACAAACCATAGATGATCACCGGGTGTTCAAAATGGTGACGTCCAAGTTTGAGGACGGTCAAAAATGGGGTGTCTACACACAAACATCACCATGACTTGCAACATATGCATCTGTATCAACCATATCAAGGCCATGATTAGGTTGGTGGTAGGCAATGGAGACTCCCTTACAATTCAGCATATGGAGTGGTATTCTTCCTCTCCTACCTTTCGTTTCCAGTTGAAAAATTTAACTTCATTGTTCCCCAAATTTCTCCAATCTTATTATTCTGTTCTCAAATCTTACTCAAGACAATAATTGTACAATCACTTTTAATCAAATTCCCTTTGTTGTTCAGGCAAAACTTCGAAGGCAGTGCTTTCTAGAGGTTTTCACTCTAATGGTGCCTTTATCCTTTTCCTCTCCTCATAGGCTTATGTTCTCAAAGCACCTTCGTCTACTTGTGGCATAAGCAATTGCGGTCATCCCTCACATGCCATTATAATATAGCTAATTTGTTTCCTCATGGTTGTAATAAAAATAATCTGGAGCTTGTTCTCATTGTTGGTAAGCCAAAAGCATCGTTTGCCTTTACAAATTGTCTTCTTCTATTGTAAATCAACCTCTTGCCTCATCCATAAGTGATTGTCCTGGGGCCTTTCACTCAGGATATTCTCATATCAGCTTATATGTTGTGTTTGTTGATGATTTTAAGTGGCTTTACTGGTTGTTTCTGTTAAACTACAAGAGTGAAGTTTAGCTATTTTTTGGAGTTCAAGGTGTTTGTGGAAAAACAATTCACTACTTTCTGCTTGAAGATTTTAACTAGCTGATGGTGGTGGAAAATATTCTATTATAAATTCAACAGTTTTTTTTAAAAAGAAATTGTCTTTATTTCATCAGTTTTCTTGTCCTTATACCCATCCCAAATGGATTGGCTGAAAAGAACAGCAGACATTCATTCGAGACAGCTATCACTCTCTTTGCACTCTTAAGTTTTTGGGTTTGAGCTGTAATCTACTGCTGCATATCTCATTAATCGTTTGCCTAGGTCCCAATCTCCTTGTCTTAGTCCTTTGCAGATTTTGTTTGGTACCAACTGACTTATTCTTTTCTTAAAGTCTTTGGTCTGTTGCTTGCTATACCTGGCTTCGACCACTCATACTATCATAAACTTGAGCCTCAAGTCTCTTCCCTTGTTATGTTCATCGGTTATCATTCTCATAAAGGGGTATAGATGTTGTTTTGATCCTGCTACTGGCAAAGTTTATCATATCCTAGGCATGTGATTTTTTTATGAAATCAATTTCCCTTTGCTCAATCAATCCTCTTCAACTCTTTTCTCTCTCTTTGTAACGTCTTCAGTCTTTCTTCTGGACATCTCCCTGTTACTGCCTCTCATTCTTTATCTCTTCCTCTCCTTCCTCTGCTTCCTTTTACCTGTCCATCTGCTCTATCTTTCTCCTTTTCCTTCATTCTTCAATGCGTCCTTTATCTGCTCATTCCAGGTTTCAATAAACTATTCCTAATTCTTCCTCCTCTATTCCTCCTCATCCTTCTCTAATATTCATCCATGTTCGTGTTCCCAGGTCTAAGGGTCTTCTTCTCTCTGTTTCTCAGCTTCTCTTTTTCCATCTCTCATTGAACCTACTTCTTATAAAGGGCCCTTCAGTCTCGCATTGGCTGGCAGCTATCGCAACTGAAACTTTAAGCTTTACAAGCTCAGCATACCTGGACTCTTGTTCCTCTTCTACTGCCAAACATGTTATTGGTTGTAAATGTGGTTTTAGATCAAGAAACACACCTCTGATGGACTCATTGCTAGGTACAAGGGCGCAGGTTGGTTGCCAAAGGTTAGCTTGCAAGAAGAGGGTGTGGATTTCCATGGATACTTTTTCTCCTGTTCGCTAAAAACAGGCATGATTGTCCGAAATTTGTTTGTTCTGGCTCTTCGCTTAATTGGTCTATTAGCAGTTGGATATCTCTATGCTTTCTTGCATGGTAATCATGAAAAAAATTTTTGAAGAAACGTTTTATGCACCAGCCACCTGGGTTGTCTATCCTGCTCAATCCCTCTTGTTGTCTGTAAATTGAACAAATCGTCTCTATGGGCTTAAAAAGCTCCTAGGGCTTGTATACCTGCCTTTTCCTCCTACCTCTTTTCATTAGTTTTAATTTATATTCATGTGATCACTCTTGTTTATTCAAAAACTTCTTCTTACTATTACCTATCTTCTTGTCTATGTTGATGACATGCTTTACTTCACTGGCAATCCTCATCTCATATTCAATCTCTCATTTCTCCATATGAATTCAGCTTTTTCTCTCAAGGATCTAGGCTTGGTTAATTATTTTCTGGGTATTGCTGTTCATCATACTCTATCTGCCTGTTTTTGTCCCAACATAAATAGTGCTCAGATGATTTTGATTAAGGTTGGTTCTTGCGAGAAGTGTAAGCCTTACTCATTCCTTTGTTCTCTCAAACTACCTTTTCTTCTTAACTCTCGCTTTTTCCTTTTCATAATCCTCTCTTTATAGGTAGTGTTTGTTGGTGCTCTCAATAGCTTTAACTCTCACCAGAAACTGAACTTCCATTTGTTACATGGCCTGTCACAAACATATGCACATGCCCACTGTGGTTGATTTTGCTTCAGTTAACAAGGATCCTTCGATATCTTAAAGGTACTCGCACTATGGCCTTAATTTTAGTCCTGGTTCTTTTGATTTGGGCAGGTCTTTCTCTGATGCAGACTGGGCAGGTGATCAATATTTTTTTTTCTGACCGCATCAATTTCTGGTTTTTTGTTTTTTGGGGTTCCACTCATTTCTGAACCAAGAAAAAACCTATATTGCTAGGTCTTCCACTGAGGCAGAATATAAAACTCATTGGCTCAGGCTGCAGCTGAAGCTTCCTGGTTCAAATGCTTTTGGCTGAGATATTCTTGTCCTCTTCCCTAATTCCTACTCTTTGGTGTGATAATCTTTCTGCTATTTCCCTCTGCTTTAATCGCTGTTTTCCATGCCAAGGCACTAAACATATTGAATATAGATTATCATTTTGTTAGAGAAAATGGTTCTTCAAAAAGAAACTTTAAAATCAAGGCATGTCCTTCTCTGAGCACATTGCTGACATTTTTACTAAACCTTTGTCTATCTCTCGGTGTTCGTTATCTTGCAATCCAAGCTCTGGTGACTGCTGCTCATTCAGCTTGAGGGGGGCTGATGAAGACTTAACATTGAAGCACACTGCAGCAACCTAAGCAACCTGTTGTGCAGCAGCAGTCCAAAGGCTACAAACTGACTGCAATAAGATCAAACAGAGCAAGAGCAGGTCACGGGGGGGATTTCAGTCCACAAAGTGCAACCACATACAGACTTAAATGAGGTGTATCATAAGTCCTGTGCTGTGCATCTACAGCATTTTTATTGTATAGTTAGTTTGGTTAGATGATAGTTAGTTTGTTGGTGATTAGTTAGTGAGTTAGATAACAATTAGTTACTTTAAATGCTGCATGTATGAAGAAATAATGTAAGTTAGAAGTTGAATTGAATTCATTTATTTCTTCAAGTTTCAATGTCTTCCATGTAAGTATAGGACGTTTCGCCTAAGCTCTACAAAACTAGCTCCATTAGTTGCCTTTGTAACACTCCATGGCCTGTGTATAGTTTTCCCTTCTCACTCTGGTGAAAGTTGAAACAAACACATTTATTTTTGAAATAACTTAAAGGAAAGTCTCCAGTTGCAAGAATGATGGTGAGGTTGTTTAGAAAGAGTTATGTGCACGAAAAATCAATTTGTGGTTCAAGATTTTGAGTTGGGTACGTAATAAACGCTGTTGGTGAATTTATTATATATCATTTTAGCTGCTAAACACATGAACATGAGCGTAAAATCGTTAGATGCTATGCATGTAGAATTTACATTCCAAGATCTTTTTAAAGATCCACTTAGTATTAGGTATTGGCTTTAGACTTCTGAAATAACTTCAAAATGAAAATACAATCACTAGAATGATTTGAATTCTCACAGCAAGTTAACTGCATAAATTAATGGTATGGTTCAGATTATGAATTTTGATCACATTATTTTTTTTTAATGTTTTTTTCTATGCATGTAATATATGCTGTTTAAATCTACTATAATATCAATTTCCAGTTACTAAACAAATTGGATATAAGCGGAAAATGCTAGGGATGTAGATTTTTTCTTAGAAATTGTAAGGTTTCAAGAACATTCTACCTAAACGTAGTTCTCATCATGAAAAGCAATTCGTGATCTTTTAAAAATCTAACTACTGAGTCAGCTTGGGGGTTGTGGCCCATAGATATCGATCCAAGTGGAGATCCGAAATGAGAGTAATGGCTTGATGAAGTCTCTCCAAAAGTAAAATTCTGTCCTTGACATCGATTCATACTTGTGCCATACCTTACCGGATTACGAACATTTGCCCGATGCAAGACGCATCTCTCCTCATTAAGGCCAATCAAAAAACACACTTCTGTTGCAACATTACGGCCTCATTTATGAACAAAGAGGGAATTCTGTGATTTTTTATCAGCAAAAAAGAACACTTTATTAATGACAACAACACAACATATGATTAACATAATAAGTAGGGTGAAGAGACACCCAAAATACCGCAATATATTATTGCCGATGGCAACAAAACACCAGCCGGTGGCCTTGGCCATGGCCGGTGAATGTGTGGGGATCCTCCACAAGGGTATTTCCTGCCCCTCCAAAGGCAAAACACAAGTGTTTGGTGCAAAAAACCAGACACTAAATCAGTCGAGTTCGAGAGATCCTGAGGCAGGCGCGTAAGCTGAGACCTCCGGGAACTCCAAAGAAACACAAAACATAGATGTCACCGGGTGTTTCAAATGGTGACGTCCAAGTCCTTGAGGACGGTCTAAAAATAGGGTGTCCTAACACACACACTCAACCAATGACTTCTATTGCAACATAATGCATCTGTATCAACCATATCAAGGCCCATGATTAGGTTGTGGTAGGCAATGGAGACTCTCTTCCAATTCAGCATATTGGAGCCTGGTATTCTTCCTACTCCTACCTTTCGTTTCCAGTTGAAAAAATTTACTTCATGTTCCCAATTTCTTCATCTATTTATGTTTTCATTCAGCTTACTAAGACAATAATTGTACAATCACTTTTAATCAAAAATTCCCATTTGTTGTTCAGGACAAAACTCGAAGGCAGTTGCTTTCCTTAGAGGTTTTCACTCTAATGGTCTTTATCCATTTTCCTCTCCTCAATAGGCCTTATGTCTCTCCAAAAGCGACCTTCTCTACCTTGTGGCATAAACGAATTGGGTTCATCCCAACATGCTTACGTTCAATAATATAGCTAATTTGTTCCTCTTGGTTGTAATAAAAAATACTGGACTTTGTTCTTCAATTGTTGTGTAGCCAAAAAGTCATCGTTTGCCCTTTACAATTGTCTTCTTCTATTGTAAAACAACTCTTGCCCTCATCCATAGTGATGTCTGGGGCCCTTTCAACTCCTCAGGATCAATTCTCCAATATAGCTACTATGTTTGTGTTTGGGTTGATGAATTCAGTGGTTTTACCTGGTTGTTTCCTTTAAACTACAAGAGTGAAGTTTATGTAAAATTTTTGGAGTTCAAGGTGTTTGTGAAAAACAATTCACTACTTCTCTTTAAAGATTTTACTAAAGCTGATGGTGGTGGAAAATATTCTAATTTATAAATTTCAACAGTTTTTTTTTTTAAAGAAAATTGTCTTATTCATTCAGTTTTCTTGTCCTTATACTCCATCCCAAAATGGATTAGCTGAAAAGAAACACAGACTTATCATGAGAACAGCTATCACTCTCCTTGGCATCTTAAGTTTTTTGGTTTGAAGGCTGTCTCTACTGCTGGCATGTCCTCATTAAATCGTTTGCCTAGTCCCAATCCTCCTTGTCTTAGTCCCTTTGAGATTTTTTTTGTAGCCTAAACCTGAACTATTCTTTTCTTTTAAAGGTCTTTGGTTTTGTTGTTGCTATCTCCTGGCTTCGACCATATACCTACTGCAATAAACTTGAGCCTCAGTCATCTTCCCTGTAATGGGTTCTCGGTTATCATTCCCAATAAAGGGGTATAGATGCTTGATCCTGCCTACTGGCAAAGTTTATATATCTAGGATGTGATTTTTTAATGAAAATCAATTTCCTTTGCCTCAATGCATCCTCTTCAAACACCTTTTCCTCCCTCTTTGTCACTCTTAGTCTTCTTCTGAACATCTTTCCAACGTCACTTTCTCTCATTCTTTATCTCCTTCCTCTCCTTCTTCTGATTATGTTCTTCTGCTTCCTTTTACCCTGTCTCATCTGCTCTATCTTCTTTCCCTTTTCTTCCCATCTTCATGTTTGTCCTTTATCTGCTCATCCAGGTATTCAATTAACTAATTCCCTATTCTTCCTCCTCCTATTCCCTCCTCTTCTTCCTCTAATATTATCCCAGGTTTACCCAGGTCCTAAGGGTGCTTCTTCTCTCTGTTCTGTAGCTTCTCTTCTCCATCTCTTCATTGAACGCTACTTTCTTATAAAGAGGCCCTTCAAGTCTCATCAAATTGGAATGGCAGCTAATGCAATCTGAATTTCAAGCTTTACAAGCTCAGCATACCTGGACTCTTTGTTCGCCTCTTCCTACTGCCAAACATGATTTATTTGGTTTAAATGGGTTTTTAGGATCAAGAAACACTCTGGTGGTACCATTGCTTAGGTACACTAGGCCAAGTTGTTGTGCCAAAGGTTAACTTGCAAGAAGAGGGTGTGGGTATTTCCCTGAATACTTTTTTCTCCTGTTGCTAAACAGTCCTATTGGTCCGAATTTTGTTTTGTTTGGCTCTTCGCTTTAAATTGGTCTTATTGGCCCAGTTGGATATCTCTAATGCCTTTCTTGCAATGGTAATCATGATGAAGAATGTTTTTATGCAAACCCATGCCACCTGGGTTTGTCTATCCTGCCTCAACCCTCTTTTTGTCTGTAAATTGAACAAATCCTCTCTATGGGCTTAAAACAAAGCTCCTAGGACTTGTATAACTGCCTTTCCTGCTATTCCTTCTTTTCCTTCAAGTTTATTTCATTTCAAATGTATCAACTTCTTTGTTCATTCAGTTAGCAATCATGCATGATCCAAGTCCATGTTAAGTGCCTAATGCATCGCATACAAAGTGTTGCTAGAATAGGCTCGGCTAACCTAAACATGGCATGTGAAAATGCACAAGTAGCATGTATTCAAGTTAGATTTGAAATACTTATGCAGTTAGTATGATGCGTCGAGCCCGGTGCATGCAATACTGATGAATGATGCACGCATGCATAGCATAAGGTATGCTAATTTAAACATGACCTATTACTAACCATCAAAGCAGGTAAGTAAAAGGGAGAAAGAAGTGGGGGTTGGAAGACATGCACACACTCACCCACACTTATTACAAGTTTACCCTCGCTCGGAGGGACCGAAAACTGCCGGTCGGCAGAGAATGCCTACAGAACCTGCAATCAATAGTAGCAGAGGACAAGGCAGAGTATGGCAATGCAATTCAAACAATGTATGCACCAATCATGTCCCTTATCATGTTGGTGACTCAAAGGGATACGCCCCTTGGTTCTCAGACCATCAATCGCGCATTTCCATGCGTGATGGCCCGAGGAATCAAGTGTGCATTTTTTATATGGAATACAATGCACATGAACAAACCAATGGGACTCAACCTCTGTCACAAGCACTTCAAGAGGCCAAGCATGCATGCAAATGGGATACAATCCTAGGCATGTGAGCTAAGGATGCAACATGGCAATGCAATGCGTTCATGCAATTATGCAAGCAAAAATGCGAGGCAAACATGTAAACAAGCAAAGGGTGGACTCGAGCATGGTTTAGGCAGCCCTCACTAAACCCAAAATAGTGGCCAAAGTGCCCAAAATGAAGGATTAATGGTATGCAAACATGCATGCAAATGATCTCCAACACTCCAAACATTAAAGAGCAATTCTCAAGCACACTTAGGAGGATGCAAACATGGACATATAGCATGCAAATTAAGCCTTGAAAATCATACAAGAACATGGTGTCAAACTAAGCAACAAGATAGGCTAAACATTAGCATGCAAATGGCCCAAGTACTTGAACCAAGTCAAGGAGGGTTAAACCATGGTTAAGCCAACCAAGCCTCACAAGGCCAAGAGGGCTTAAAACAGGTTCAAGGCAGACCTAGACCATGCAAAGGGGATCTCTAGATGGCATCTAAGTGGCTCAAATTCAAAAGCATGCACAATGGCCAAAACATGGAGCATATAACACAAGCTCATAAAGCATCAAAGGGACATCCAAGGCAAGCATACAAGCATGCTAAAGGGACTGAAATGATGCTACAAATGGTGCCAAACCACTGAAATAAAGCAAGTAATGCATGCTACACACTCACACACTTAAGGCCAACAAGCCAAAATGCAAAGGAGCTATACTAAACATGCCATGGCCGACCGAAATAACTAAGGACAGACCTCTAACATGGCAAAATAAGCACAAAAGCTTCACAAAACTAGACCTAAAATATGCTTGAACAATGGTTTACAATAAGGCATGTTAAGGCCTAAACATGACATTACAAGGTAGGTATGCTAAGCATGCATGGTGTACCGAAACCAATTAAAAACAGAAGCATATTATGACATAATAAGCACAAAAAATAGCCAAGGCATGGTCAAAAAGAAGCTTAGCTAGGTGCTCCCTCAAGAGGCCAAAAATGGTCCATTTCAAGGACAACAAGGAGAGGGGGTGGCCCTCTTCTCCCTAGGACCTCAAGGCACCATCCTCACCTCTGAAATCCCTCAAGATTTCAGTGGTGAGGAGGCCCAAACACCAAGGTCCCGGAGCTCACTCAAAATAGCACGAAATGGGGCCTCTCAAGGCCTAAGAGGGATCAAACACCTCCAAACCACAAAACACTCTAAACAAACTATTTAGAGGGCCTAAAAACAGAACTTTTTTTATATTATACACTAAGCTCAAAAATAGTTCTAAGATAGGCAAAAGTAGTATGCAAAAATGGGGAATAAAGGAGTAAGATTGTTATCCTTGAAGACCCTCTTCACAAATGAAGCTCCAGCAACTTCTTTGAACTCAAAACAGCTCCCAAGCTTCAAGAACAAACCTCTGGCCCTTCAAGAATCAAGAAAAGGTGTACCACTATGTGTTTGTGTACAATAGTAAGACACAAACACACTTATACACACACAAAGGCCAAATGAGAGAGAGGTATAGAGATAGAATATGTATAAGTTCTAACCCTAGAACTCAAACCCTAAAATGGCTGTCTAAAAATCCAACCTTTGCAACAAGAGAGAAGACCTCTCTTTATAGAGCTTATTGTCTTGTAAAGCTTACAAGACATGCTTCTAAAGAGAGAGATCCCTCCATACACGTGTATGGAGGGGAGCCAAATGCAAGACAGCTGTATTAAAATATCTGCAAAAGCAGATGAACAGTGGTCGGCTGCACAAAATTGTCATTTTGACAAAATTGACTGCCGACCGGCAACAAAGAATGCCGACCTGCAATATATATTGCCGATGGCAACAAAACACCAGCCGGTGGCCTTTGGCCATGGCCGGTGATGTGTGGGGATGCCTCACAAGGTATTTCCTGCCCCTCCAAGGCAAAACACAAGTGTTTGGTGCAAAACCAGACACTAAACAGTCGAGTTCGGAGATCCTGAGGCAAGGCGCGTAGCTGAGACCTCCGGGAACTCCAAACGAACACAAACATAGATGATCACCGGGTGTTCAAATGGTGACGTCCAAGTCTTGAGGACGGTCAAAAATAGGGTGTCTACACACACATCACCAATGACTTGCAACATATGCATCTGTATCAACCATATCAAGGCCATGATTAGGTTGTGGTAGGCAATGGAGACTCTCTTCCAATTCAGCATATTGGAGCTGGTATTCTTCCTACTCCTACCTTTCGTTTCCAGTTGAAAAATTTACTTCATGTTCCCCAAATTTCTTCCAATCTTATTTATGTTCATCAGCTTACTCAAGACAATAATTGTACAATCACTTTTAATCAAAATTCCTTTGTTGTTCAGGACAAAACTTCGAAGGCAGTGCTTTCTAGAGGTTTTCACTCTAATGGTCTTTATCCATTTTCCTCTCCCTCATAGGCTTATGTCTCTCAAAGCACCTTCTCTACCTTGTGGCATAAACGATTGGGTCATCCCTCACATGCTACGTTCAATAATATAGCTAATTTTGTTCCTCTTGGTTGTAATAAAAATAATACTGGACTTTGTTCTCATTGTTGTGTAGCCAAAAGTCATCGTTTGCCCTTTACATTGTCTTCTTCTATTGTAAATCAACCTCTTGCCCTCATCCATAGTGATGTCTGGGGCCCTTTCACTCAGGATCATTCTCAATATAGCTACTATGTTGTGTTTGTTGATGAATTCAGTGGTTTTACCTGGTTGTTTCCTTTAAACTACAAGAGTGAAGTTTATGCTAAATTTTTGGAGTTCAAGGTGTTTGTGGAAAAACAATTCACTACTTCTCTTAAGATTTTACTAGCTGATGGTGGTGGAAAATATTCTAATTATAAATTTCAACAGTTTTTTTTAAAAGAAAATTGTCTTATTCATCAGTTTTCTTGTCCTTATACTCCATCCCAAAATGGATTGGCTGAAAAGAAACACAGACATATCATTGAGACAGCTATCACTCTCTTGCATCTTAAGTTTTGGTTTGAGGCTGTCTCTACTGCTGCATATCTCATTAATCGTTTGCCTAGGTCCCAATCTCCTTGTCTTAGTCCCTTTGAGATTTTGTTTGGTACCAAACCTGACTATTCTTTTCTTAAAGTCTTTGGTTGTTGTTGCTATCCCTGGCTTCGACCATATACTACTCATAAACTTGAGCCTCAGTCTCTTCCCTGTATGTTCATCGGTTATCATTCCTCCATAAAGGGGTATAGATGCTTGGATCCTGCTACTGGCAAAGTTTATATATCTAGGCATGTGATTTTTTATGAAAATCAATTTCCCTTTGCTCAATCATCCTCTTCAAACACCTTTTCTCCCTCTTTGTCCACTCTTCAGTCTTTCTTCTGGACATCTCCAACTGTTACTGCCTCTCATTCTTTATCTCCTTCCTCTCCTTCTTCTGCTTCCTTTTACCTGTCTCATCTGCTCTATCTTCTTCTCCCTTTTCTTCATCTTCATGTCGTCCTTTATCTGCTCATCCAGGTATTCAATTAACTATTCCTATTCTTCCTCCTCCTATTCCTCCTCATCCTTCCTCTAATATTCATCCCATGGTTACCAGGTCTAAGGGTGCTTCTTCTCTCTGTTTCTCAGCTTCTCTTTCTCCATCTCTCATTGAACCTACTTCTTATAAAGAGGCCCTTCAGTCTCGTCATTGGCTGGCAGCTATGCAATCTGAATTTCAAGCTTTACAAGCTCAGCATACCTGGACTCTTGTTCCCTCTTCTACTGCCAAACATGTTATTGGTTGTAAATGGGTTTTTAGGATCAAGAAACACTCTGATGGTACCATTGCTAGGTACAAGGCCAGGTTGGTTGCCAAAGGTTACTTGCAAGAAGAGGGTGTGGATTTCCATGATACTTTTTCTCCTGTTGCTAAACAGCCTATTGTCCGAATTTTGTTTTGTTTGGCTCTTCGCTTTAATTGGTCTATTAGGCAGTTGGATATCTCTAATGCTTTCTTGCATGGTAATCATGATGAAGATGTTTTTATGCACCAGCCACCTGGGTTTGTCTATCCTGCTCAACCCTCTTTTGTCTGTAAATTGAACAAATCTCTCTATGGGCTTAAACAAGCTCCTAGGACTTGGTATACTGCCTTTTCCTGCTACCTTCTTTCCATTAGTTTATTTCATATTCAATGTGATCACTCTTTGTTCATTCAAAAAACTTCTTCTACTATTACCTATCTTCTTGTCTATGTTGATGACATTTTACTCACTGGCAACTCCTCATCTCATATTCAATCTCTCATTTCTCATATGAATTCAGTTTTTGCTCTCAAGGATCTAGGCTTGGTTAATTATTTTCTGGGTATTGCTGTTCATCATACTTCTACTGGCCTGTTTTTGTCCCAACATAAATATGCCTCAGATATTTTGATTAAGGTTGGTCTTGCAGAGTGTAAGCCTTACTCATCTCCTTTGTCTCTCAAACCTCCCTCTTCTTCTTCTAACTCTCCTTTTCCTTTTCATAATCCTCCTCTCTATAGGAGTGTTGTTGGTGCTCTTCAATAGCTTACTCTCACCAGACCTGAACTTTCCATTATTGTTAACATGGCCTGTTAACATATGCACATGCCCATTGTGGTTGATTTTGCTTCAGTTAAAAGGATCCTTTGATATCTTAAAGGTACTCTGCACTATGGCCTTAATTTTAGTCCTGGTTCTTTTGATTTGCAGGTCTTTTCTGATGCAGACTGGGCAGGTGATCAATCTGACCGCAGATCAATTTCTGGTTTTTGTGTTTTTTTTGGGGTCCAACCTCATTTCCTGGCAAGCCAAGAAACAACCTACTATTGCTAGGTCTTCCACTGAGGCAGAATACAAATCATTGGCTCAGGCTGCAGCTGAAGCTTCCTGGGTTCAAATGCTTTTGGCTGAGATATTCTTGTCCTCTTCCACTATTCCTACTCTTTGGTGTGATAATCTTTCTGCTATTTCCCTTGCTTCTAATCCTGTTTTCCATGCCAGGACTAAACATATTGAAATAGATTATCATTTTGTTAGAGAAAAGGTTCTTGAAAAGAAACTTTAAATCAAGCATGTTCCTTCCTCTGAGCAGATTGCTGACATTTTTACTAAACCTTTGTCTATCTCTCGGTTTCGTTATCTGCAATCCAAGCTTCTGGTGACTGCTGCCTCATTCAGCTTGAGGGGGGCTGATGAAGACTTAACATTGAAGCAACCACTGCAGCAACCTAAGCAACCTGTTGTGCAGCAGCAGTCCAAGGCTACAACTACTGCAATAGATCAAACAGAGCAAGAGCAGGTCAAGTTTCAGTCCACAAAAGCTGCACACATACAGACTTAAATGAAGGTGTATCATAAGTCCTGTGCTGTGCCATCTAAGCATTTTTACTTGTATAGTTAGTTTGTTAGATGATTAGTTAGTTTGTTAGGTGATTAGTTAGTGAGTTAGATATACAATTAGTTACTTATATGTGCATGTATGAGAAATAATGTAATAGTTAGAAGTTGAGTTGAATTCAGTTTTTCTTCAGTTCAATGTCTTCATGTAAGTAATTAGGGTTTAGCCCTAAGCTCTCAAAAACTAGCTCCATTAGTTGCCTTTGTAACACTTCCATGGCCTGTGTATAGTTTCCCATCTTCTCACTCTGGTGAAAGTTGAAACAAACACATTTATTTTTGAAATAACTTCAAAGGAAAGTCTCACAGTTGCAAGAATGATGTGAGTTTTAGAAAGAGTTATGTGCACAGAAAAATCAATTTGTGGTTCAAATTTTGAGTTGTGTACGTAATAATGCTGTTGGAATTTTATTATATATCATTTCTAGCTGCTAAACAACATGAACATGAGCGTAAAATCGTTAGATGCTATGCATGTAGAGATTTACATTCAAGATCTTTTTTAAAATCCACTTAGTACATAGGTAATTGCTTAGACTTCTGAAATAACTTCAAATGAAAATCACAATCACTAGAATGATTTGAATTTCACACAAGTTAACTGCATAAAAAATTAATGTATGGTTCAGATTATGAATTTGATACACATTATTTTTTTTTTAATGTATTTTTCTATGCATGTAATATTGCTGTTTAAATTTTACTATATATCATTTCCAGTTACTAAACAAATTGGATATAAGCGGGAAAATGCTAGGGATGTAGAATTTTTCTTAGAAATTGTAAGTTTCAAGAATCATTTACTCTAAACCTAGTTCTCATCATGGAAAAGCATTCGTGATCTTTTTAAAAATCTACTTACTAGTAGCTTGGGGGGTTCGTAGGCCATAGATCGATCCAAGTGGAGATCGAATGAGAGTAATGCTTGATGAAGTCTCTCCAAAAGTAAAATTTGTCCTTGACATGATTCATACTTGTGCCATACCTTACCGGATTACGAACATCTGCCGATGCAAGACGCATCTTCTCCTCATTAGGCAAGTCAAAAAACTCTGTTGCAACATCTACGGCATCATTTATGAACAAAGAGGGAATTCTGTGATTTTTTTTATCAGCAAAAAGAACAACTTTATTAATGACAACAACATACAACAATATGGATTACATCAATAAGTAGGGTGAAGAGACACCCCAAAATCAACCCAGAGGATTTGGTGAGATACCAAACCGAAAAAGAACACAAACAGAGCATAAGGATTCATAACACAAATCCTGCCAACATCACTCCTTAACCCCTCCTCCCGCCCAAGAGCTTGTCGAAGTGCAGACTAGCAGACAACAACAGCCACCCAAGCTCTCCACCAAGCACCACTCAGCAGCATCAAGGCTTAGGCACACTTCTGATCAGCTGCATGTTACAGATGATGTCCTGAACTGAATAAGAACACCCCTTTGAATGAGCTTTGACCCAAAATGCAACTCTTGCCATGATCACACAAGTCTTCGAGGCTAATTTGCTTCGCACTGAAAATCACTTTATTTATGAGTTTCCAAACAGACCAGGTGATTGCCATTGGAATTACTTTCCAGATTTTAGCTTCAAATTTTCTCCATTTAAACCCCATCCACCAATGTAGCAACCCTTCAACACTACCAGGCAATACTCATTGCAGCCTCCACCAATTCAACAAGCTTGACCATACTTGCCAGACAAAGGGACACCAGAGTAACACATGAGTGACTGATTTAGCATCATTCCTATAGAAAACACATTTAACTGAAGCACTTTGATTCAGCACACCAATCCATGATTAATCAACTGTTTAAATTAAACACAAGGCTCTACGTAAATTTGAAAGATAATATTGCAACAATATGCATGCAATCGAATTATACGTAAAAATCGAAAGACATTTGCTCGATAAATTATATTTAAGAGAAATTATTTTTGTTTTACATACTTAAATTACATCAACCTACGTATGAATGGTTCATCATTTCATTGTACCTAAGGGAAAACAAAATGTGTTGAAAATATAAATAATTATACTAATTTCTGACAGTTTAAGTTTATTTAGAGTACCATATAACTTATTTGAATAGTAAATTAAATTCTCCCTTCATGCTCTAACCCAACACATTTTTTTCTTCAGGAAATAATATAAAGAGCGACGTGCATAAGTTGCTTGAAGAGATACCATGATTTGAATTATGATGAAGAAAAATAGGGGGGAAAAATGCTACATATAGCTGCAATTCTTACCTACTAGGCACAAAAGTAAACCGCACATCCACTTCCTCGCATTTAGAGGATAAGAAATGCAGGTAAGAAATATAAATAGACGTAGAATTACCGGGGACAAAATATTTCACTCAAAAAGTGCATGAGAGGCAATGGCACACATGGATGTAAATGTATATATACCTGGAAGAGACCAAGTTCCTTGCAAGCCACACCAACTTCACCGATAATCCGAGACCGGAGAGAAGGGGGGTGGAGGGAGGAGAGGTCTATAATGGTCAGGGTGGTGGTGGAGTGGTGGTCCAAGGCAAGGCTATGCCTTTGCCAAGGAGGAAGTACAAAATGGTCAGGGACATGCCCCATTTGGGTTAGTGTCATTGCACTAGTAAATAAATTGCCACAGACCGATCCATCTTGCTCACCCATTCTCTCTCTCTGCTAATATTTTTGTGAGTGAATCTGATTTTTGATTTCCTATGACCTTGCCTATTTATAATCAGAAATAATGGTTTTTTTTTTAATTTAATTTTCTTGACAAAGATTTTGGTCCGGTACAGTTATACAATGAATGTAAAGTGTTACAAGAGCCGGCCCTGAGGGCAGGCAAGAGAGGCTTGCGCCTTGGGCCCCCAACTTTGGGCTAAAAATAGGCCCTCCAAATATAATTTTGTGTTTTAGATATAAAAAAAAAAAAAGGTCCAAATACTATAGGTTCAATTGAACATGAGGCTAAAAAAAAAGCAACAAGACTAGATTTTTATTTTTTTTAAGTATTTGTAATGATTGTTTCCTATCTTAATATATGAAAGTAAATTCTTATTTATAATTTTAATGATTATATGTGCAAGTAAATTTTTTTATGATTATAAACAAATAAAAAAATTATAACTTATTGTTTATCCATATATTTTTTATTTATTTTTTCAATATAAAAGGGCCTATTTTTGAAGCGTCGCCTTGAGCCCCTAAATTTCAAGTCCGGCTTGGTTACATTGGTACCCATTACATAGACACAGTATATATATATATATATATTAATATATTCACAAGTTGAGTATTGACTATTGAGTTGTAATATCTAGAAAGCTTTCTCTTCATAAATGGAGAGAGAAAATCTAGATGTTCATGGATAATGTGGGACCCAAAAAAGTGAGCGAGAATTATGCAACCATTTTTTAAGTTAGTAATTGTGATGTCATATTGTACATTCTATTTTTGTGGTTTGATTCATTTGAATTTGTTATGGGGAAGCTTATACTCACTTATAATCTTCACACTCTCAATGCATTTATGGTAAATTTTGTATTTTATGAAGGAAAAAAATAGTTATACATGTAAATATAGAAAGAAACTTAGGAGTGGTTTGGCATAAATTAAATGAGTACATTTTTAATATCTCTCTACTTTTTTTACACATTTTTTTTTGTTTTTCATGTTTTTTTATTATTAGTGAATATTTTTTAAATTTTAAACATTTTTTTTTTTACTTTTTTAGATGCACATTACTTAGATTTATCTAAAAAGTAAAATATTTGTGAAAAAATATTTTAAAAAATTAATAAATACACAAAAATACAAAAAAATATACAAATTTTTTTTTTGTATTTTTGGTATTTAGTAAATTTTTTAATATTTTTTTTACGAAAATTATACTTTTTAAGTGTATTTATGTTAAGTGTGTTTAAAAATTAAAACAATTGCTTAAAAATATTAAAAAATTCAGTAAATCAAAAAAATACAGAAACACAAGAAAGTAGAATTTTCTAAAAAGTGTTTTCAAAAAATTGAAAACAAATATAGTGATTGTTTTTATTATATGTTACTTGCAAATAGAAAAAAAGTTTGAATAAAATCAAACAATGAATACGAGTAATAATCAAAGTAGTTTTTTGAAACAACCCATAAAAAATGAGGTAAGTATTCACATATATATTAAAGTACAATCATTGTTTCTGTATTTTTTTTTTTACATAAAGGTGAATATTTAGTCTGTTTTTTCGTTATTATTGTTCGGACTTTCAAAACAGAATGAATTCACTTTGTTTAGCATGGGACATTTGAAACAAAGTGAATTTGTTCAATTCTGGAAGTCCGAACGCAAAAATACAAAAAAATACTATTTTCAATTATTTTGTATTTTTGGTATTTAGTGAATTTTTTAATATTTTTTTAACGAAAATTATACTTTTTAAGTGTATTTATGTTAAGTGTGTTTAAAAATTAAAAACAATTGCTTAAATTATTAAAAAATTCAGTAAATAAAAAAAAATACAGAAACACAAGAAAGTAGAATTTTTTAAAAAGTGTTTTAAAAAAAAACTAAAAACAAAGATAGTGATTGTTTTTATTATATTGTCACTTGCAAATAGAAAAAAAACTTTGAAAAATTCAAACAACAATTCGAGTAATAATCAAAGCAGTTTTTTAAAACAACCCCATCAAAAATGAGGTAAGTATTCACGTAAATATTAAAGTACAATCATTGATTTCCGTATTTTTTTTTTTTACATAAAGGTGAATATTTAGTCTATTTTTCATTATTATTGTTCAGACTTTCAAAACCGAATGAATTCACTTTGTTCAGCAGTGGACATTTGAACAAGTGAATTTGTTCAGCTCTAGAAGTCCAAACACAAAAATACAAAAAATATACTGAATTTTCATAATTTTTTTGTATTTTTGGTATTTAGTGAATTTTTAATATTTTTTTTATGAAAATTATACTTTTTAAGTGTATTTATGTTAAGTGTGTTTAAAAATTAAAACAATCGCTTAAAAATATAAAAAAAATTCAGTAAATCAAAAAAATACAGAAACACAAGAAAGTAGAATTTTTTAAAAAATTGAAAAAAAAAAATATAGTGATTGTTTTTATATATATTGTTACTTGCAAATAGAAAAAAAAGTTTGAATAAAATCAAACAATGAATACGAGTAATATCAAAGCAGTTTTGAAACAAGCCACCAAAAATGAGATAAGTTATTCACATAAATATTAAATACAATCATTGATTTCTGTATTTTTTTTTTACAATAAAGGTGAATATTTTAGTCTGTTTTTTCGTTATTATTGTTCGGACTTTCAAAACCGAATGAATTCACTTTGTTCAGCATGGACATTTGAACAAAGTGAATTTGTTCGGTTCTGGAAGTCCGAATGCGAAGTTTCACAATTTTTAATTCTCCTTTGCCATTTTCTTTGCCGGTGCCACCCTCGCCGATGTCAAGTTCCTTGGTCATGTTCCTTATATGTATGTGACAAAAGAAAAAAAAAATTTAAAGTAATTTTAATTTTTTAATTTGTTTTATTTGGATGTACCCTCAAAAGGGAAATTGGAAAATATATATATATATATCGAGAATAAAATTATATCCTTAAATAATTTAATAGAGTGTATTGAAAAATTAGACACCTTAAATATTTTTCAAATGTAAATAGAATTCCTCTAGTTCGATTTGAGTGGGGCTGGACCTGCACCTGGGGTTTGAAGCTTAGCTTGGCTCATTGGGCCAATCCATCGGCCTTGCCCATTAGCCTATGAGAGTTGGCTTGTTGGTTAGGTCCGTGAATCCGTCTAAAATTATTGAAAAACAAGAAGAAAAAAATCCTAAAAAATAAGGTCTTAAAAGCTTAGTACGTTGGCCTAGCCTATGGGCCCACACCATTGGTCTGTCTATTGCCTCAGTTTGTGAATCATTTGAGCCAATCCTGTTGGATAGAACTTAGGCCTAAGGATTTGGCCTAAGGATCAACCCACTTAAGCCCTCTAGAAAAAGCCCATTGGGCTTAGCTCACGAACGGGCTTAGACTCCCCT
>NW_021024896.1:1613847-1688132 GCF_004153795.1 Camellia sinensis | reverse complement strand
ACTTGATTAGTTTTAGTTTGCCTAATCATCATGCATTGTCTACAACAATCAAAACTACCCTCCACCGGTAGCCCAAGCAATTATTTCTAAATAGATAATAAAAGCTCTAACAGATAGAATATCAATGTTTTCAAAAGTGAGAGATTAACAAATCCAACTCCACTATTCTACTATATAATGAGTCAATTTCATTATTTCCAACTCAATTCCATATAGCTACATTTTTCCCAAATTAATTATACCAATTAATTTATATACAAATTAGGGCTTTCTTCCCCATTTCTCAATATCAACCCAATGGTCCATATATCAACAACCAACAACAATATCATTATTTTGAAGCCCAAAATACATATTTTAGAATCAAAATAACAAACCCCCTTTTATACATTTTGAAACCCTAGATCCCAAAATTAAACCATTTAACAAAGTGCCCAATAATCTAGGTCAAAACCCATAAGAGTGAGTAGGAATCCCTACCTCAAAAGATGAAACCCAACGAAGGAGATGACGAAAATGAAGATGCTCCAAATCCCGAAATTTTTGGATCAAAGTGTAGCCCTCGACGATCAACACAACTTTTACAAAGGCCGAAGGAAAGTAAAGCACTCTAGCTAGATCAAACCCTAGAGAGAAGGGAGTTTCTAGAGAGAGAGGCTCTCAAAAACGAATTTGGGAAAGTAAAAGAGAGAGAGGAAGTGTAGAAAATGATTTCAAAATGTCCAGCTGCCCTCTGTTATACGACATTCCCGCTCGAGCGAAAAACACAACGCTCGAGCGTCAAGAACTAAAAACTAGGTCCGCTCGAGCGCCAAGACACAAGAATAAAGTACATCCGCTCGAGCGCGAAAACCAGTCCGCTCGAGCGTAGATTTCCCTCTCCCAGAACTTACACCAAAAATGTACTACCCCCTCGAGCGCCAACAAGCCCGCTCGAGCGCGACCCGCTCGAGCACAGGAAATCCACTCGAGCGTAGAAATCACACCTGTAGAAGTTTTACAGGGCACAAAAATACTGGGAGCGTGCAATATCCGCTCGAGCGGAACGACCAAAAACCTGGCAACTAGATTTTAGACCAAGGCTCAACCCACCTGCTCAAAACATACCCAACACATCCTAAAACTCAAACATAAGGAATTAAAGGATGACAACAAGGTATACAACCACCAAATCTATGGAACCAAAGTCCGGAATACAATAGATACAGAAAGGGAAAACCGGGATCGCTATACTTTTAAGACTGGGATCTTCTTAGGTGGATGTTGTTAGAATGGTAAGATCGTAATTCTTTATTGGACGCTGTACATTGGCCTTTCAGATGAATTGAATGATGGCCTTCTTTCTTAAATATTTTCAGTATTAGTATATTTGATTTCTATTTTTCATCAAATTATTCCAAATGTGGCAGGCAACCTCTTGATGGGAAAAGAGACAAGCTAAGTTCTTGGTAAGAACTTTGATATTTTTTTTATTGGTTTTCTACTTTCTTGATTTTCTTTCCATTCGTTTCCTTCTTTATTTTTTATTTTTTTGTGGGTTTTTCTATATTGTACTTCAGCTATTATTTGGTGTCTCAATATTTTGCATTAGTTTTTTATTATTTTTTTGGCTTATTATAAAAACCTTTTCTTGTTATCTTATTTATTCATTAGCAATGCATGGTTAAGTTACATTGCTTAGAATTTCATATGTCAATTTGAATTACCTTTTGTCCCCAGAAAATGCTGTTAGCTTTTTTTAGTAATTTGGCCATCTATCAGATACTTGCAGCAGTAACATATAAGTTCTGTGAAATCACTTAAAGTTCCTAGCGTAAGGATACTTTTCTACACCTCCTGGATATAGGGCACATTTATGGTGCTAAATCTGCTAACCTGCATGACTTAACTTCTATTTGGTCAATCAATGTGATCGATATATCATGTTCGACTACAAAATGTGAACAATAATTACAAGATCCCCAAGATAAAAGAACAACTTTTAATTGAACAAAATCTGCCAATGAAACTATTTCATACTGAACTACAAATCAAAAGAAAAAGCATAGGAGTGTGTAATTTGAGAAGTGAGAACTGCTCTTTCAAAAAATTCAAGAAGTGAGAACCATGTTCCAGGAGCTTGGCCCAAGTTGTTTGATAACAGAAATAGAAACAATTTTTGTATTAAGGAAGCAAATTCTAAATAAGCCACAAACACGGAATGGCAATTGAGTGATGGCATGCCTGTTGAGACACATATTCCATACCTACGATTTTCTTTATGGTTTGACCTTGGACATATTGTCTATAGCAAGTTTCATCTTTTAATGCTGCTCATATTTGTAATCACTGGGCTGGTATAGTTGTTATATTCATTGATTTCTGTTATTATAACTGAAATGAGTGTTAGGTTTGACAAATGGCTTATACATAGTGTCCAGAAGAAAGCTAAGGTGAGGATGATGAAACAGAATGCTTCTGATCAAGCCGAATCATATTGGAACAATCTCTGGGGCAAACCCAGAGGCCATCAAAGTATAGGTAACAATAAAGAAAATTGCTAATTTATTAGTCGTGACATTTAAAATTATGGAAAGGGTTCCCTGTAGCATTCTACTTATTATTCTGATATAAATATTTTGTCAAGTACAAATGTCTGATGACTGATGATGAAGGATTGAGCCTAATGAAAGCTTCCCCGTAAATATTAGGGAAAGGCTTAACTGTTACGAGTTTTTTTGAGTGAGAAGGTAGAAGTTGATGTTTAAAGTAGCTTTATGCGTGAATTTGGCCTAGTTTAGGATAGATAGTAGCAAGGAACACAAGGTTAATGCTGTATGATTTATTTTTTAAGAGGCTCCACACTCCAAGATTGGTGTTTTATCAATGTCTGATAGACAGGACACAGGTGTCAACGTGTTCAACATGCCACATGGCGTTCAAGTTTTTAATCTTTTTTGTAGAATATGCTATAGACACTCGTGTCTTGTGATAGGACACTCTTCAGGACACCTTTATCGTTTATTTATTTATTTTACTAAATAATTTTAGGAAGTTGATTGGTACTTAAGTAAAATATATTGAAATAAAGAGAGAAAAGGTAGGGGGAAGAAAAAAACACCCACATATGTATCCATATACCTCTCATATCTTTGTATCCTAAATTTCTATTGAAATAAATAGTAAATAAAAATATATAAAAAATATATTTATTGCCGTATTCCTGCCGCTTTCGTACCATAATTTTTTGAGAATCATGGTGTCTCGTGTCTGTGTCTATGCTTTATAGTTTCCGCACATAGTATTGTCACTAGTTTTAGCATTTGTAAAGATCCAAAGAGGCTAGAATTGGAGGCACTTTAATCTTTAGTGTTCATTGGAAATACTAAAAATAAAAAATAAAAAAAAATGAAATTGTAAATGTGCTACACTAGTGCATTTAGTAGAATATAAATAAATTTTCGCTCCCTGGATGCTTATTATTGTGGTGACTATAGTAAATTATGTTGATGGTTAAATGGTTTCTGCATTAATACAAATCATATATACGGCAAAAATTGCCTCAAAAAGTGGCCACACTTTTTGCTTTAAAATTGTGGTGGTTGCAGAGGAGAAAGCAAAAAGGAGAGCACGAAGAGCTGCAACAGCTTCTCGAAGATGGAGAGAGTACTCAAGAAGGGGTGCTGGTAAACCTCCCACCTTTAAATTTCTCAAGGCTGTGTCAAACAGCAAAAAATGAACAGTAAATTTTGATCTTCTTGATTTTCTATTGTTAGATGTAATTCATGTATTCAAAATTTGTTTATTGAAGACATATACAATGAATATTTAGATTTTATGTAAGATGTGTAAAATTCATATTGACCACACTGACTGTGTAACTGGGATTAGTTTAAGTGCAATGAAATTAGTAAATAATAAAATATATGAATTATATAGAACTAGTATATGCTATTCTGTGGCATGTTCTTGCATGAATGAGTTATATTCAGTTGGTTCTTGTTTGACCCTTTTGTTGGTTGTTGAGAGAAAACTTTGTTAAAGAAAAGACAACAAAAGTTTTCTGCTTTTTAATATATAACGCCTTCTGGAAAGATGAAACATGAACCGAGTGAATCAATTTCAAGAACTGCTCTCTACTTGGGGACTGTTTTGGATGTTTTCATTTTTTTTTTGATTTCATATGTCAATGCAGTCTGTCAATAAATAGATATGGGCAAAACCATTGTGTACTTCCTAATTTATTTAATTTTATAGCGATTTCGGTTTTGACCCTATCTTCGTTGTACTCTTGACTCGGGTTTCATGGTTTAGTGTTGTGGTACATCTCTAATTCCCTTTGTTTTCCCTTAAATTTGGCTTTGGGATTGTTGTGGTTGTGTTTGGAACAGGTTGGTCACTTGGTTTTCAAACCTTTTGTTGCCCAGATTTTTGGTCCTCCGCTTGAGCGGCACTTCTTGCGCTCAAGTGGGATTTGCAAACTCTCAGTACTTTTGTAGGTTTACAAAACTACTGAGAGAGTGTATTCTACGCTGCAACAACGTTTTTTACGCTCGAGCGGGTAGGCGCTCGAGCGGCTTTTCTTGTGCTCGAGCGATAATGCCCTCTTGATTGTGTCAAGTGGACTGTGCGTATATCAGTTCGCGAAAATGACTTTTTACATCACTTTTTCAAATCTATTTCCTTTAAAACCCTAAAGTTGAGACCCTCTCTCTCTCTCTCTCTCTAAAACTCACTCCCTCTCTACTTTTTTACCTAGATCCATTGAATTTTCCATCCTTTTGTCTTTGAGAAGAAGTTGGAGCCTTCCAAGAGCTACGTTTTCATCCGAATAGAAATTGGTTTCGGTGTCGTTAGAGTTTCTCCTTTACCTTGTGTAACATGCCCGGGAAGTACCCGTGCGCGTTAAACAGTTCAAACTCCTGAGATCTCTTTGATCTAGTCTCACAAGTGCAATATGACACATAGATGAAAGTCCATATTTGGCAAATTTTAGAAAATCTATTTTATTGTAAAATATATATATATATATATATATATATTGCCAGAAATGGACTACGTCATCAGATCTCAGAGTCGCCACCTAATATTTTGAGAAATTAGGAAACTCATGACTCATGCCAAGGCCATTGTTCGTCATAACCAAAGTTGTCTCGATTCGGAACCTTAGGTATGAGAAGGGAAGGTCATTAATTGAGCACCCCCACTCATTACTAAACCTTGATATGAATTTTATTTCCTTTATATGTTCATATTTCAATTATTTAATAAATCTTAAAAATTACTATGTGAAGCATACAAGTATAGACTATATCATTTATTTTGGAATAATTTGATTTCATGTAGTTTTGAAAGAGTTTTGGAAGAGTTTTGGGGATGTACAATCCAAATAAATTGAGTTTACAAACATGATAATCAACACTATTCCAAATTAAGCAACACAACCTCCATTCACTGGCATTCATATAGTTATATCAAGTAAACAAGTAATCACGTGGTAGGATGCTTAAACATAATAAAAAAAATACACACAAACGGGATGCTAAAGCATAAAAACTTACATATTTACCGACGTCCCTCGAACAGCTACAAAACAAAGTTAGTAAAACATGCATAATCTTATATACAAAATCCTAATGCAATTCACTCATGGGATGCAACTAAAGATTCGGCTTTTAAGATATGACATGTGAATCACCTCAAGAACATGAGGTAGCGCACATAATCACATAGGAATTGATTAAATCTACAAATGCAAACTTAGCCGAATCAAAATGCATGAAACATAAATGCAAAGTATGGATATAACGACAAAAAATAAAATAAAATAAACATGATGCATATTCACAAATAAAGAAAGCAAGTAAAAGAACGGGATAGAAAGAAGTGGGGCGAGAAATTATTACAACACTTTGAATAAATTATTACAAACCAAATTAGAGGGGAGGTGAGGAGAATATTACAACAAAATAAAAATCTCACAATACACTCAAAATAAAATAAACAAAAGGAAAAAAAATAGTTTCATGTGCCTTGGAAACCACCGGAAGTTGGTTAACATCAAAAGACAATGACATCTTGTCCAAAAGAAGCTAACCGGCCAATCAACTAGTCCTAGCAAAACTTGTCTTATTGCGAAACCAAGAAATGGAACAAACAAGAAATATGTAGGTGGCTCAACTAACCACTACCGGTTAAATTAAAAACATAAAAACAAATATAAAATAAAATAAAAAGTGCAAACTCACAACAAAACTAACATGAACCTAAAACAAGAAAACAAATATAAGGTAGAATATGCAAGATTACAACAAAACTAATATGAGACTAATACAAGAAAAATATAAGCTAAGAAATGCAAAATTACAACATAATTACTATGAAACTAAAACAAGAAAACAAATATAAGATAGAGCATGCAAGGTTACAACAAAACTAACATGAACCTAAAATAAATAAAATAAAAAAAGCAAATATGAGGTAGAGCATGCAAGATTACAACAAAACTAATATGAGACTAATACAAGAAAAATATAAGCTAGGAAATGCAAGATTACAACACAATTACTATGAAACTAAAACAAGAAAGCAAATATAAGACAGAACATACAAGATTACAACAAAACTAACATGAACCTAAAACAAGAAAGTAAATATGAGGTAGAACATGCAAGATTACAACAAAACTAATATGAAATTAAAGCAATCAAATAAAAATAAATAAATAAATAAATAGTTATGAGCTAAACAAATCACTAAGATTACAACAACACACTATGAAATATAAAGTAAGAAAATAATATGAGATAAACAAACCACTAGAATTATAACAAAACACTATGAAATAAGAAGCAAGAAAATAAATATGAGATAGAAAATATAAGAAAATGAAAGACTAGAAATTCATCTTTCAAAGAAAGACTGAACTTCTTGATTTCCGAACTTCCTCTTGATCACCCTCAAGTTTAGGAAGTGTGTTCTCAATCCTCAATTTGAAACTAGAATGGAACTCTGGGTATGTATGGTGGAAAAGTGGCTAACTCTTTTATTTTTTTCTCACTTTCAATAGCACTCACTTTTTCCTTTAAACAATCACTATTGAAATTTAGCTATTTAAGAATTTTTGGAGGAGTTTTGGGTGTATGAAAGATGGAATTTCAGTTTGTATGGAAGGTATGGGGTGTATATGGAAGCTAAGAGTGTTTTTGGCTCAAAAACTCAATTTTTCTCTCTTTTTTCACCATTTTCTCACTCTTTTCTCTTCAATTCCGTGGTCCTTCCTCTCTCTTACAATATGATCATTCTATATAGGCAATGAGGGAAAGTGAAAGTCAAAAAGAAGGTGGGAGACAAAAATGTGAAAGGAGGGAAAATTTTCAAGGTGGTTGCATAGGATACTCCTTTATGGATGCAAATAAAATCTCTTTTTGACGATGGATGATGATTAGATATGTATTTGGTGATATATGGGTCGGCCAATGGGGTAGCGGAGTGTCCCACACACAAGAAAAAAATGCAAAAAATACACCTTATTTGCTTGTTGGTTTGAAATGGTCAAATATTATTTGAGAGAAATATAACACAAGACAAAGCTTTGGCAAAGTGGTTAAGGTGTTGGGTGTGGAGTCTTAGGTTGGGGGTTTAAACCCCTTCACCAGCATTCCTTAAATTCAAATTTTTGGGTAAAGACAAGTCAGTGCCACGTCATGAGCAAGGACCAATCCATTTATGCCACATCAGCAAGACCGCAACGTTAGCGTCCCAGTCAGCATTGACAGAATATTCTACATATGGACGGAATATTCCTTGACTTAACAAAATATTCCTTTACATAACTGAATATTTCATGAGTTTACAACTTGGCCCAAAAGTTTCAAATAATTATGTGGTAACCCAGATTTTGGGACAATTTTTTAGTGAGGCCCCCGAAAGTGTAACGAAGGTTGATCCTAGCTAAACGAACCATTCTAGACGCAACCATGAGGTCAGATATGCCCTTGGAAAGGTAATTTGTGGCTGTTCAGGGTTGGAAATAGGGTTCAAATTCTCAGTTTTCTTATTGAGGATTCTATGAGAAACGCGTTCTTTGTTTTGTCATCATAGAGGAATCAAAAGAAAGCACCCAAGTCTTAGGATTGGTCAAAATGGGGTGTCTACACTTGCTCAACTCCTAACTTCGAGGTAGAGATTTTCTATAATTTCCTATGATTTTTAGCTTAGTTATTGGGTGTTATGTAACAATGGTGGGATTTGGGAGTATGTTAGACAAACCTAGGATTTGGGATCCAAAATCAAACATGGGGTTTTAAGTGAATGAAATATAAATGGTTTTGGGGTTCGAAAATGAGGTTATAGTGTGACAAAATAATTGATTTCACATTTGGGTTGGTATTGGGAAAAATGGGAGTTTGCCTTAAAATGTTTCGAATATTTATTTTGTATAAATAAATGAAATTGGTATTGTAAATGTGAAATTGGATGGATGTTGGTATAAATGGTGGAGTTGGATATGCATTACCTCACACATATAGGAATTTGAATAAATTATCTGTCTTGAGATTGAATATCTGTTTAGAAATATCTGTATTGGGTTATCGGTGGAGGATAACTATGATTGTTGTAGAAATTGTATGAGGATTAGGTGAATTGAAACTAACCTCTTGTTGGTCGTCATTGAATATGACTGTATGTTAAATACATTGTATATGTATGATTGTTTGGGAGGAGAAATGGGATGTACTCCATGATTAGGAGGAGATAGGGGATGGACTCCATTGAAATTAAGTTGGTCTGTGTGTCCAAGGTGAAAGTCTCGAAACCACGCGTATACATGGGTGCCGATCCCGCGGACGAAATTTTCGTAAAATGGCAAATTGAAGTGTTTGTGTGATGGTTGTGTTGAATTGAGCACCACTGAGTTGTAGTCTCAGTTGAGTTGTCGCGAAAATAATAAAATTGACTCATGAAGTGAGATGAATTAAATTAACTTGGAACGAATTGAAGAACAATGGGTCGAGTTATGAAATTCGGCATTCTATGATCATGTAGAATATAAATGTTTTGCCATGAGCATTGTCTATGCACAACATGTTTATAACTTTGTTAAGATTTATATATTGTGTTAAACTGTTTCTACTGGGCTTTGGCTTACCTTATTTGGGGAAAACCATTTTCAGGTGTTGGTGATATGCCTCCGCCAAGGCAGTAGTTCGAAGAGAGTTTAGAGTAAGAGCTTCATTTTTATTGTATTAATTTAGTATAACCGAGGGCTTAAATTGTATAGAGATAGGCTCTCTTTTGTTGTAACCAAGCAATGATTTAGAAAGATGTAACCCTTTAGGGCATTTGAATATCTGTTCAACCTTCATCTTTTGTTTACTTGAAACACATGCTGTAGATTTAGGATAGACTATTTATGAATATGCATCGCATGTGTCACATTTTGTATATCAAACTCTGATGAATGAAAGCATGTAATTCTATTGTATTTTCCACTTATGAGATAGGTTTGTATATTTATTTTTGGGCATTACAAATTTTAAGATTTAAACCAAGATAATGATAATTTAAATGTGATGAAAAAAATGCAGAGTGAAAATGCTAGCAGTTTCAAGTGAAATTATTTATTTTTTAGGAGGGAATAATAATTTTCCTTAAATGGGTAAAATGATAACTTAAATGTGAGGAAAAAATGATTTTTGCTTTTCATATTTTTTTCTTATTTATTAATCATTTTATTGGTGTAAACCTTAAAATTAGTTCAATTAGAAAACAAATGGTAATATATATATTTTCATATTTAATATTGGATTGGACTACATTGACTTAATTATGAAAGTTGGAGGCCTAATAGAAAAAATAATTGTTTGAAGTTTACAGTAAAATGTTCCAAGGTTGCATTGAAAATTAAAACAAAGGCAGCTTAAATAGAAGTGCAGGTATTGTTTCTCACATTCAGTGATTCTAATAGATGGTGCATGGAAAACAACTACTACAGATGCAGGTATTGCATGGACATGCCTGAATGCTGGGGGTCACAAACTATATCAACAGGCTTTAGCTGTGCAGCCTCTCCCTACTCCGTTGGCAGCTGAGGCAATGGCATATTGGGAAGCCTTAAGGTGGGCAAAGGATGCAGGGATTGAAGGGTTAACTATCCAAACAGATTGTCAAGTATTGGTCACCATGCTTCAGCACAAGAAGGAAGTCCAAGATTGGAAAATTATGTATAGTTAGTGATATTATTAATTATAGTAAACAATTTAAATATGTTAGTATTTGTAAGGTCGGAAGGAATGTAATTCAACCAGCACATAAGCTGACAATTGATGTTATTAAGTTTGGTATCTAATATAATGTGACGATTAGTACTCAAAAAAAGAAAAAGAAAAAAAGAAAAAGTAAACATTGGAGGGTCATATTGAAAATTAAAACAAAGTTGAACAATTTAAATAATAATAATAGCAAAAAAAAGGTTTGGGGGTCACACTAAAAATGTGGTAAAAGTTAAAAGGAATAATTGTTAGTCTACCCTTTATTTTTATTTTTTTGTTCTATTGTAATGTTCGAGACTTGCTTATTATGTATCTATCTATATTATTCATGAAGAGCAAATTTAGTGTTCTTTGAAATCAAAACCTTCGATCGGTAAAGAAGACCTTTATCACTTGATTGTCATTTTTTTTTTAATATGATGCGTGTGCCGACTACTAATTATATATAATATATTATAAATTTTTGATGATATAAGATTGAAGTTGATATTATATTTTATAAATAAAGGAATAAATTACTTGTGTAAATATGACTGAACCACTATTCTAACCTGAACCAAGGTGAACTACAACAGGTTAGTTTGGTTTGGTTTGCTTCATATGGTTGGTTTGGCATCTAAAAATTTAGACATGAATAAAATGTAGAATAATATGACTAGTTTTGTTTTGTTTTAGTACTAACTGAATTGACCGTTAGAAGACTCCAACAATGGTTAGAAGACTCTAACCCATCATTTTTTGTTGATAAAATTGAGAGTAAAAATAATAATAATAATAATTAATTTTAATCTGCTTACTTAGCTTGATATATGGATTATTAAATTTTTTTGGTCAGGACTATTAAATGAATTTGGCCCAAGTAACAAATATTTGAATTTGGACTTTATAGCAAATGTTTGAATTAAATTCTAAAAAAAGAATATGTATATTATTGTTATTTTTTTTAATGTTTTATAATTTACATGTAACCAAATAATATAAAAAGTAGAATAAATATACAAATGGCCGGACTAGGATAGGTTAGAATTCTATTCCAATCCTAGTTCAAAAATAAATAAGTTCATAATTTCAAGCTAATTCGGTCTTATGGACTAAGATATTTACATCAAGTCTTAATAGTATAAAGCTACAACGCTTAGATCACCAAGAAAATGACCACCCCTAACCATGGCGTGGTGTTTTACTAATTAATTATTTATTGATATGTAGTGAAGATTTTTGACTTTTTTGGTTTATATTTTCTATTGTTGAAAAAGACGTGAGAAATATAGTGACAATTTTTCAATCCTTATCTAGTTTAATAGAAAAATAAAGATGTGTATTGTAATAGATAAGGAATATCAAAGTAGTAATGACAATGACAATGGAAATAGTATAGTAACAGTGACGATGACTCAATAAGTAGCCTCTAGCATATGAGAATTTTAAATATATATGTTCTTTTCATTGATTAAAAAAAATAAAACGGAAATAGCAAAGAAACAACAATGGCAGTGGACCATATAGCTATATTATTATTTGGTAAATTATAAGGTAATTAGATTGACTTCTCTTGAAATTTAGAATCAATTATTTTTGCCCCACCATTCATAGGTAATTATCTTTGTATCCAAAACTATTTTTCTTCTTGTATCAGATGAAATAGAAATGATCACATAGGTAAAGAGATTATGTAGTCGTGTGCGTATCTAATTTTAATTATCCTTATAATTATTATTCTTGTCATTGGTCAGATATATATCAACATGAAATTTTTAAAAGACAAAGACCTTATTGAAGTTATTTTAGCCAAAAAAATTATTAAAAAAGTATTTAACTTATATAAAAAAAAAAAATTAAAAATCCTTCTCCTTCATTCTATTTTTTTAACTCATATTTTAGTCAAAAAATTAAAAAATTACTAAAAATGCCACTTTTCAAACCAACCCAAAAAATAATTAATCATGATCGTTGTTCTCTAAGAAGAAGAAGAAGAAGAACCAAACAAACTAATTGCACTGACGGTGGTGTGGTTTGTTAGGAAAGGAGAAAAAATTTATTAAACAGATATATGATAATTTTGGATATTTGACGGTGGTGTGTAAGGAAAGGAGAAAAAAATTATTTCAACGGTAATACCACAACAACATCTACATGGGTAGATCTATAAACATATTGGATCACAACCTGTATCTGATCCATTTAGCTATTTATTTATTTTTCAAACTATGTTTCCTTCATGCAAATTGAGGATTCTAAAAATTATGTTTGTAACCATAATGGATTCTAATTTGGAAAATAAAGGGGAAAAAAAAAACACAGATAGCTAAAAATTTGGACAGCTTATATTCTAATAATTCCAAAAAAAGTTGGTCTTCAACTTTTCAAACAAATTATATATTTCCCTTTTTCTTTTTCTCTTTTTTTTTTTTATTTCACTTCCTATACAATTTTCACTTTCCAATATCAATTTTCTTTCTAATCAAATAGGCCTTAGGAAGAGTTTGAATATTGAATTTGTAGATGGATTTATGAAGATAAAAAAATGAGAATGAAAAAGAAACAAAATTTTAACTCTTATTTCATTTAAAAAAAAAAATTATAAAAATTGATAATTGAATTGGAGTTTTGAATATCCGATCCGTTTAATAATTGGATTAAACGGATTCAAATTATCATATTATTGAATCGGATTTTTCTTTAACGAATTTGGATAAAATCCAATTTGTTGACAGACCTATACACCTTGTATTATCATTCAATCATAATCTCCATTGTAAGCATGATAAATTCCACAATATAAATGTGGAATGTTAATGGGATGAGTTGGAAAGATAAAAACAATTACACTATTAAGTGGTGATGTGATGTCACGTGTTAATGTAAATGATTGTTTGCTGGTGAAGTGGTGGTGGAGATTTGGATATGAAGACAATGCTTTATGTAAACATTTGATTTGCAGCATTTACAGAGTTGAGGGAGGTAGATGGTTCCCATCTTATGGACCTTCTGCTTTTTCAAGGATTTGGAGTGGTTATATTTCTATTGCTTTTTCCAATCCTTAGAGTTGGTTTTGTTGATCACATTAGATGGGTTGCCTCATCCTCAGGTCAGTTTATGGTGCATTCAGTCTTTATGGTCTGAGTCTGCCCTTGGGCTGAATGTCTCTTGTCCTGGGATGTTGTTGCATAATGTCACTCCTCATAAAGCTCAATTTTTTTTTTGCTTGATTAGCATGGAAAGGAAGAATTAAGACCTCAGAGTTTTTGCAAAGAATTGGTGTGCTGATTTTGAATGCTAACACTTCCTGTGTGTTTTGTAATTCTGATGCTGAAACTCTGAATCATATTCTGCTATTTTGCCATTTTGTTTGGAAAGTTTGGTCCTAAATGATGAATTGGTGGGGGGTTTCAATGGGTAATACCAGGGTCAGTGGAAGACTTACTACAGTGGTTTTAGAAAGTTCGAATTGTAGATTTGGAAAATTGTTCTGTTCCTATAGCGGTACTTTAGTCTGTTTCCGGGTGAACTGTGTGAGCTTGTAAAAGTAAGAATAGCTTTATGGGTAAAGCTTCATTCATCTGATATGTTCTTCTCAGTGAATGATTTATTCTCGAATTTGGAGCAGGTTACATTTTGTGTGAACGGTGGTAGGTGATGTTCTGGGGTTTATGTCCCATGATGTGGTCAGCTGCTGGTGTTTTTGGCCTAAATTGGTAGCAGTACAGTTTGTGTGTGTGTGTGTGTGTGTGTGTGTGTGTTTGGAGTTGGAATTTCTTCAACTCTATTCTTTGTGTTTTGACAATGATGCATTTTTCTTCTGTAGCCTTTGCTTTTTGTATGCTTTTGTTCTTGATGATTAATAAAATTCTTTTCTTTGTTTGCTGATAAAAAAAAAAATAATAAATGGAAAAAGTAACCTTCTCCCTCCTTTATCATTAAGGGTTATGTTTAAACCAACTGCCTAAGATGTAAATTTTTGTATGTCATATCTGAATGATGTATATGCAAAGAGTTGCATATGGTTGAGTTCATGGAACTTTGGTGTCAGTTAATGAGTTGTGTAATAAAATAATTCAATCCAAACCCGTCCCATTTAATAAAACTGAGTACGGGTTGAACAAATAAACTTAACAAACACATTTTATTGAACTATTTTTCTAATGATGGAGGGGTTTTTAAATCAATTTTGATGCAGGAAATCTTTTGAAAGGGCAGATGGTGGTGGTGGAGGAGTTGGTAGTTTAAACGAGTACTTATGTCTAATCTATTTAGACTGGTTTATAGATTTGAACAGTTTTCAAATGGGTGTAATTGAGTGGGTAAACAGGTTTAGTATGAATGTGGCTCTCAAATTTGGACCTTTAAAATGCTAGAAAAACAATTCTTGTAAATCTATTCTGAGTTGACTTAGGATTCAACTAGAACTCAGGCCTCCAGGTTTAGTTAAAATTTGGAATCACTATCTAAATTTAGAGTTTGGATTTGTTAGATTACCTAAAATTCATTTTAAAGAATTTATGTATATATATATATGATATAGAAAAACATGTCAGTTTCTTATATTTCCATTTCTTATTTCTCAAAAAAATATATATATTTCCATTTCTTAAGTGATCTTTTTAAGTTTTACATTTCATAGGTTGATGACATTGCTTTATCCTACATGCTTTAAATGCCTAGGATGATAAGATAAAGTCATTCGATCTCTATTTGCATTAACTTTGTGCCCGAGATGTTTTGGAACACCTCAGGCCATCTCCAACGCTGCACCAAATCCATCACCAAATTCAAATTTGGTGAAAAAGTTTCTTTTTTTGTGCTCCAATGGTTTTATCAAACTTGCATCGAATTGAGAATATAACAAATGTTTCACAAAACTGAGGATATCTTGTACCTTTCAACAATTTACTGTGCATAGCTGTTGAGTGTTGATCCACCGGACGACCGGCTGGACGTCCGGCCGGATGTCCCCCGGATGACCACCTCAAGGCATAATTTGTGAAAAATTTACATTGACTAGTCGACCTCCTGGTTGACGGCCCGGTTGACCCCCGGATACCACCTCTTCATCTTTTTTTTGACCTACCTTCTTTGTTGGTACAAAAAAAAGGGGGTTTTATTCAAAATTCATGCACAATGCACCAACAATCCTGGAGAATATACTAAACTTTAACTTATAAACTGAGCACGTCCTCAGCACTATTCGCTTCAGAATTCTGACTTAACAAAATATTACTAGTTTAACATGACTGGATATCAGTTACACGAATAGACATATAGGAACGAAGAGTTAATAGCCAAGGTAGGATAAAGAACAGAGAAATATAATCATGATAGCATGTTACACACAACAGAACTATTTATCAAAGTTATTATCCAAATGATGGGATGGGATGACATTAATTCCTACTCTCCAAGAGGCTTCTAAATGTGCTGTACCCAAACAAAACCAAAGAAAAGGAAAAATCCATCAACGGGAGATATCACCAATGCATTTCTTATCATGAAAAATGTAATCATTTGAAGAAAAAAAAACAAACACAGAAAAAAGTTCCACTTAAACACAGAAAAAAGTCCCATTGTATTCAAACACACACATACACCCATCCACCCATATATATATATGATCAATCAGATAAATTTTGAAAGATCTATTACATAGAGACTCCATAACATCTTTGATTAAATAAGACTGAATATAGAGATCAGAGTATACCATCGCCACGGTTGTTGGTGCGGGCAAGCTTGAAAGTGATATAGCCACCATCACCAATTCTCCTTTCATACATGTCAACAAGTTCTTCATTTCCAACCCAAAACTCTTGTCACAAACACAATCACAATTTCGCATTTTAGTATATCCAAATTGATCAAAATCATCCATAAACAGAGAAGAAAAAAAAGGAGGGGGGGGGGTTGGGGGGGGGGAATAATGGCAGAACTTGAAGAAAAAAGGGGGGGAAATCATACAAGCAGTGCACTTGCTAAGCTGGATTACAGTTGTCTGTCGACCGGCCGGTCGTCCCCCGGTTGACCTGTGTTTTGATGACAGTAACAAATTCACTATTGGAGTAGCTGATATCAAATGGACGAATTTATACTTTTTTTTACTTATATTTGATGAAATTTTTTTACTCAAATTTGATGAAATATTTGGTGAACCGTTGGAGATGTCCTTAGTACATTTTTTCTAAGTGTTTTTCATAATAGTGTCGATCTCATATTGCATGGCATTGAGTTCTAATTTTTTAAACTAAAATGTTGACTCATTCCAAGGCAACAACCCTGAAAAACATGGCACAGTGAAAATCTTACATATGACACAAGTTATCGACCCCAACAAGAACAAAAAAAATTAAATAAATAATGTGAGAGCGAGCGTGAAGTTTTGGGAAAATCAATGCAAATGTAAATATACAAGTAAATAATAAAAGCCCAAAAAATAAAAATGAGAATAACATCAATCCTTTTTGACAGTATTTACAACATATCTAAGCACTTTGATTTCATATTCTACATGATGTTTAATCCATGCTCTTATCTAAGTACAAATTTTGTGAAAATATACCTTGTTGTATTCTCGTGGTTAGCAAACCCCAGCTCGAACAGCATCCAATTCTCTTCCAAGCAGACACGTCATCTTTGACATTGTCTGTCCTTTAGCCTGAACAAACGAAGCCGCGCCACCATCACCGGCCTCAACGGGTCTCTTACTCACAATGCGGTATATCTGACTAAGTGCTTCTATAAATGCATTTTCCACATTGGTTGCTTGCAGTGTAGAAGTCTCCATGAAATATAGGGACTCCCTCAATTCCTTCAACCACCTCTCAACATTTGCGAATATAGCATGTCGAATGACATCATAAACAAGTAGAGCACCAACGGCTTCTCTATAGTAAGCACTAGTGATGGCACGATACCTATTAACAAAGAAAAATCAGAAGGAAAAAAACAAAAAACAAAAAGACAATTCAATTTTCAAAGATCCAATTTCAATTTAGCACAACTGCAAACCAATTAATTTTGTCTCATATGCAAGTGGTAATTTTTGTCTCGTTCTTCTTCCGGTGCATTCAAAATCACCAAAATAAAATCACAAATCAGATTATACCATTTTAATAAAATTTTTAAGAACCGATATTAACCATCAACCGTTAATTTCGTACACTCTGTTGATTATTTTAATTAATTTTCATAATAATCACTAATAATTACAAAATTAGATCACCATTGATGTTATATCATTTTAATATAATTTTCAACAAAAAATATTGACACATACGTTCTACAATAATCCATCAATGTACAAATTATTGTAAAAGTTAAGTCAAGTCATCATGTGAAATAATAATTTTAATTACTAAAATAAATCATAACAACACACATGCATGAACTACTAATTTTACAATATCCAATTAAATAGACTAGCACAATACTTATGTTTAGTTGTGCCCAGAATTTTTTAGAAAATAAATTTCATACGTAAAATTACAAATAAATTATTTATACAATTCTAAAATTCATGTAATTCTCATAAATGTTCAACAAACATGTTATGGTCATTTTTCAAAAATAAATTATAAATATTTCTACAAAATTACAAGTAATTATATGACATAGATTTGTCACATTTTCTTAAAATAATTTCACACTGAAATTTATAAATTAAATCCATAATCTAAAAATTGATGATGTAATTAGACTTCTCAAATTTCACTTTTAACTCAGAAAATAGTAGATTTGGCCTATTATAGGATTTTTAATGATTTTCCAAGCATGAAGCAAAATTTGTCTAAAATTCAGATTTAATTAAAATTTTATATATATTTGTACAAAGATAAAATAATTGATACAAAAATTTTTGGGTGATCTAAACATCATTCTTAACAATTTTGTAGAGAACCATCTCGAAAATTTGAATATAAAATTGTCTAAAAATTTGTACAACATTTTTGGCAAATTTAAGAATCATAAGATCAAACCAAATAAAATCTTCAATCATCTATATAATATCATAAATTACATATGTAAGCCTAAATCCAAGATTATATTATGATTTTAATACTAGTAATTTATAAATAATCTTCAAACATCTAATATCTATATAATAAGGCAAGAGGCTTTTTGAAAATGTCTTCAAATATATGAGAGATACATTTCAATTCAACGGCTGAGATGAGTTTTTTTTAACCATGGAGGGCTGAGATGCTTTGTAATATTTTCAATTCCCGCCCAAAACAATCCCCTCTCTCTCATGTGTTCCACCCACTCCAAACATTATTTGCACACTTCTCTCTTTCTCTCTCTCTCTCTCTTCAACTTCTCAGGTCTCAAACTCTGTCCTCTGAGATCTCTCTCTTCCTCTCCCTCCTCTCTACCATCGAGTCGTCTCCACCGTCGCGCCGCTTCCGATCTCCTCTCCAACTTCTCAGGTCTCAAACTCTCTGTCCTCAGAGATCTCTCTCTTCCTCTCCCTCCTCTCCACTGCCACTCCGTTTCCACCATCGCGTCGTCTTCACCGTCGCGTCGCCTCCGATCTCCACCGATAGCAACTCTTCATCTCTTCTCCCTATTAGATCTCAACCCACTACTGGTGAGCAACTTTGTGTTTGTGTTACGAAGGTAACCATGAAAGGAGATGTGAAGTTGCTAAAAAATTAGTAGAGCAACTTTATTGAAATATTTAGGTGGGTTGAAAGAGCGGTTTTTTTTTTTTTTTACTCATTTTGTAGTATGGTATACAAACTAATCCTTGGGTTTGAAATAATAATCCATCCTCATGAAATGGTTTTCAAATGATTTTTAAGATATTCTTAAGTGATTTTTCAAATGGTTTTCAATGTTTCATTGTGTTGGATTTGTGTTATTATTATTATTATTTTTATATATTTTTGTTGATTAGGTTGTGTTTCTAAGATTTCGGTTTTGATTGGTGTTTGTGTTTCTAAGATTTCTGTTTGGTTTTGTGTGATTAGGTATGCATTTAATGGAACCACATAACAAGTTGGAAACAAAGCTTAAGAGACACAAAGCATTGGAACAGAGCATTGAAAATCATTATGTTTCTTTTCAATCAAAGCAAAAGAGACCCATCAATTTGGGTTTGTGTTTCTAAGATTTGGATTTGTATTTGTTTTTCTAAACCTTAGACTGATGTGTTTGTGTTGGATTTGTGTTTTTAAACCTTAAACTGATATGTATTTGGATTTCTCTTTCTTTTTTTTGTGTTCTGTTTCTTTTTTCATTTTTTTATTTATGCATCTTTCAATTTATATGGGTTGGTGTAAAGTTATGTTATGTATTTGGGTTGGTGTTTCTGTTGGCTTTTTGGCTTTCGAAGGTTATTTTTGTAAATGCGAGCGTGCCAGCAAGAATCAATCAGTTCTTATAGAAATTTTAATTGCCAACCAATTATCAGACGATTGTGTTTTAGTTCTTTCAGCCTCAATGAAGAGGACTTTTACTGGTGGCTTGACTTAGGAGAAATTAAGCAAAATAACAGTTAAATGAAGAACAATTGAAGTATTTCATTAGAATGAAAACTTACAATGATCCAAACTCAGCCTCGTAGAGGTTTACAGCAACAATCTACTTGAAACTACTCCTATAAATGAAGTGTAGTGCAGTAATTTAAAGTGCAGGAATGTAAAGAACATGAATTTAAAGAGCAGGAAATGTAAAACTGGAAAAGAAAATATGAAGTAAATGACTGGTTTGTTGGATCTGAGTCTGGGGGTTTTTTCTGGGATCTTCTCTGCTATTTATACTTCTCAAAGATGACCATCGAACTGCACTTCAAACCGTCGAACTACTCGTTCATGATCATTGATCATGCTGACTTATAAGTAGTTCCACTATGCCATCACTTGCAGTTGGGCTTCCCTTCTATATTTGAATTTGAATGTGAGTAACCATTGAAGCCACGTCACCTTGCATCTCTTTACTGATCCAATGCTACTCAAATCACGTGAGAACCAATATTAACTGCCACGTGTACGATTAGGATCGAAGACTAGAGTAATCTTCCTATATTACCCTTATTCTGCCACGTGTCGAATTGTAACTAACTTATACAAAATATGTAGCCAACATTACCCCCCACACTAATATACCCAATACTTGGTGATATTAGTGGATCAAAGCCTTTCTCCCGCGTTTTTAGAACGTGCATGGAGTCTATATTTTGGAAACACAACCTTCATTTATTGATGATCATTTGCATTAACTCTCTTTCAATCTTTTGAACATCCTAATATCTTAGCATTCGAACAGATTGATACCTCTTCTATGGCCGAATCAACTTTCTTCTCTATTGATCGGGCATATGAAGAGCCATTGGATAATGCTGCTTCCCCTCGAAAGAATCTCCATGCATTCATTAGCCACCTTTACCCGCCTTTCTATATTCAAGTCATGGAAGCCTTTGCAAATTACCAACCTTTGGGTTACGAACACATTGCCTTTAATCCTTTGATTCAGAAAGTTGCAAACATGGACATGGGAAATTCTTCTTCTGATCCACCCTTGGACTGTGAACAAACTGCCCTTAGTCCTTTGACTCACAAGGTTGGAGATATAGACATAGGAGGCCCCTCTTCACAATCCTCTGCATGGGATAAGGCTGTGGCTTTAACCTCCTCCCGGGCTTTAGGCTGGTCAATCTGGTCAGAACCTGAGGTCTGGGAATTAAGGGAGCGAATTAACCATCACTTTGTCGAATTCACCAACCCGTTAGACTTTCCTTCTTATGCGCGAAACTCGATGGTTTATCCTTACATGCCTATCGACCGTCGACGTAGTTTAGAGGACAGTCTATTCGTGGCATGGTACACATCATCTATGCCTACAAAAATGGTACGATCTGTTCCCCGCCCAGAAGAGGCACAGGGGTATAGCCCTTCATTTTTAGCCAAGAAGGCGAAGCTTCATCCTTCTAACTGGCTTGATTGCATCAATGCTCCTCGATTTCCTCTTTCTTTCGAAATGGGGGCCTCTATACCTCCTCTTCCGAAAAAACTTCCCTGGATAGAGAAGTTGAAGCTTACCCTTTCCGCAGAGAAAGTTTTCCCTCCTTATGAGTCTCCACCTTCTCCTACTCCAGCTCACCAAAAGTAGGCCCAACTCCTGCTTGCAGCCTTTTCTCAGCTACCCTTTAATGTTCTTGAGGACGATGTTCCACTCAAGAACTTTCGATGGGCTTGTAATATTCTGACTCGGGGCCATGTTCTCAACCCCATTGCTCAAGTAGAACTTCACATGATTTTGGACCAACTTCCATCACTTCTCCATTGGCACCGCACTTCTTTGGCTACCACTCAATCCTTGGATCAACTTTTATCGCTCCGAGTTCATTCTCGATATGAAGCAGAGAACCTCGTCGAAGAATACAACGACTTTCAAAATAAGGACTCTGCGTACTGGGATGATTTGGAAATGGATGAGTTGGAACGAGGACTGAGAGAAACAGCGTTCGAAATAAAGGCTGAAGAGCTCTTTTATGAAGTGAGGGCACACCAACTTCAGCAACTAATCCTAGAAGAAATAGAAGATAGAATAAAGAAAGAACATAAATTCATCAATCATAGTTGGGCTAAATTTCATGATCTTGTCATTTATTCTATTCCTTACTTCTATGAACTGGAATTTGTACCAAAAGAGGAACTTTTAATGTAATCGCTTTTATTTCGATACATCTAAGTCTTTTCTCTTTGTTTGGCATTGTTTGATTTTGATCTCTGTTTGTCTTTACAAGCAAGTTGAGGGCTTCGAATTAACCAATTTCAACCTTCAAACATAGATCCAATTAATTCCAATAAGAATGCTGGAATGGATTTTCCAACTTATGGACTATGGTTACCAACTTTTGTTGATCTTCGTATAGAATTGTTGCTTCGAATTTAACAATCTTACCCCTTAAAGCCTATTTTATTCATAACCAAAATATAGTTATGGTTAGTACTGAGTATTTTTGCTTCGAACATCAATCCACACTTGCAACAATATGGAAACTGCTCTTGGGATTGCATTATTTTAATCCGAAAAGACAATTCTCTTTGTGTATATATAAACCAATTATTGGTTTTGATGTTTCGAACACCAATTTCCATCCTCAAGGGGCCCCAAGTTTTGCTTCGAAAGACATCACTTTCATTAAGAAACCTAAAACAGGTCTTTAACCCCTTTGAAACGAACAAACACTTTACCATCCTTACATCTTTAAGCATGGAAAAATGCTTCGAAGCTAGCTTCTCTGTTTCGAGGCCGTTATTTTTGACTTTTGGCGCCAAAACCTGGCTTCGAAGCCAAATACTTTTATTTCAAAGCTGGTATTGACATCCGGGCTGTGTTCTTCCCTCCAAAAGTATCAATATTGAAACAAACCCTTCGTATTCGTACTTTTAGTACTTAACGACTTACGCGATATATTTTTCAGACACAAAGGCTTTTAAAACCCTTTTATTTCGTGTTCTGAAATCACTTGTTCTCTTATCACACAAACCCTTCTTTCTACCAATCTTCCACTTCTCTATACTCCCTTGCTACTTACTACCAATGGATCCTTCCTCTCTGAAAGTACTTGCTGGTGACCTTATCAGCCCAACCATGGCTTTGAAAAAATGTATCGATGAAGAAATCGCCAAGCTAACAACTAGTAGGTCAAGTGCCATAGATGGACGTCTCTTTGTTCCTCGCCACAGCAACAAACAGGAGTACGTCCTAGGTCTTATCTTTCGGGAAGCTCCTGCTCAACTTCCAGCATTATACCCTCGTTTGGAGGACCATTTTCTTCTCTATGAAGGAGGGCTTGATTGGGGGAATTGGAGGATGACCCGGCCTCATCGTTGCTGGCCGACATTGAGGATTGAATGGGAAGAATGGTATGACAGAGTTGTGCCTGCGAGAGAAGATGACCTGCAAGAACTCTGTATCCTTGATGCCCTTCGTCTTTCCAGGTTCATCATTCCTGAGGACCCCTTTTTGATTCCTACTGCTTTATGCTTTTGGAATATGGCTTTTAATTTCTTCTAATTTCGGTGCGGTATGATGGCCCCCATCGTTCTTGATATTTGTCATCTCTTAGGGCTTTCACCCCTTGGCTCTCCTTTTACTCCCAATTACCCAGACCTCCCTGTCAAATTTTCTCTTCCAGCCTTAAACTCCTCTTACAGCGACTTCGTAAAGGCTGAAAATAAAAGGGAAGGCCCCGTGAGAGACAGAGAACTATTTTCCTTCATTTTATACTAGTTGTGCAAATTTCTCTTTTGCACCTCATCTCAGAGGATTATGCCTGAGTTCGCTCCACTTGCGAAGGCACTTGTCTTGAAAAAACGCATAGCTCTTGCTCCTTATCTTTTAGGTCATGTCTACAAAGCTTGCTCCCAATTTTGCGAAAAACCTCTTGATGTTAACCAAGGAGGTCCCCTCTGGGTGCTCCAACTCTGGCTCTTCGCTTATTTCACTGACTTGCATCCCAAATGTCTAAAATTCCTTGTTCAGGATCCTAGTACTTATGGGGAAAAGTATGCTAGGATTGCTCTCTATCCTGCTTCCTTTGCTTATTACCTTACCTTCTTTCACCAACTCCCTATTTCTCTATCTGCCACCTTCTTTTGTCCTTTTGATGCCACTAAAGGACCTGTTTGGCTGCAAACCTTTTTGGCTGACAAGGAGTGCTCCACCTCATCACACGAAGATATATGGGCTTCAATTTTGCTACCGAGGGAGTTGTTTATTGGCACTTTAAACCCTCGAGCTTATAAATGCATATCTGAGGTTACTACCCTTCTCAGTTTGCTAGACAATTTGGGCTCACTCAAGGGATACCTGTTCCACTTTGCAGTCTCTCAAATGTCCACCTCACGGCTAGAGACCTAAGAATATCCAAATCAAAGCTAGAGGCGGCAACATTCAAACTGCTGAAGGAATTGAACGAATTCAAATTTGTCCCATTTCTTCCCTTTGGCTTAGTCTTGAAAAGATTCCAGAACTAGTGGTCAGCCAACATGGAAGTGCGCCTATCTGTACACCCTCATGATTTACTGATAGGGTTAGGAATGCCTTCGAAGACTAAATCAGCAATAGTTGAGAACATTCCCCCTCTTTCTACAACTACCACAACTTCTCCTGCAGCCTCACCCCCTCCAGCTAGAGTTACCAGAGCTGCTTCGAAGAAGGGTAAGTATTTCTAAGTTCCTCTTTCTTTTAACTCTCTTGTTTGTCTCCTCTATATTCACACATTTTGGTGCAGGGTCTCCACAAGAAGAATCCCCTAAAAGAGCTGAAACTCTAGCTGCTCTCAAGGCCAAACAACAACAGAAAAAGAAAAGAAAACTGGTACTCACTCCTGAAGAATCTGATTCTCAAAATGAAGTGAGAGAGATTGAGCAAGAGCAAGAAACACCACTACAAAGAACAAAGAGAACAAAGGTGGTTGCCTCCTCTTCTGATTTAGTCAAAGATCCTAATTCCGAGACAGTTGACAAAACAATGGAGAAGGAACTTACTTCTGAAGAACTTGATCCCCAAATTGAAGAGAGAGAGGTTAAGAAGGAACCGGTAGTGTCATTGCCAAGAAGGAAGAAAAAGAAAGTGACTGGTCCTGCTACTGACTCGGTTGAAGACCCCATTCATGAAGCAGCTGCCAAGGTAGTAGAGCAGGAACATTCCAAGGCCATAATTGTCTTTGAGAGAGCTGAGAAGAGACGGCAGCAACAATTTCTGAGAGATGAAGCAGCTGCTGCTGATGCATTACAAAGGGAAACTGCAAGAAGGCAACAAACTGCCGAACATTACTCCCTTCGTAGCTCTTCCATCATTGCCAACATTCCTGAAACAAGTAATTTCTTTCATACTTTTGCTATTTTTTCCCTTGTCAACTTTTGATACTGAAGTTTGACATTACTTTACATTTCTTCCTTTTGCAGCAACAATTACTGAGCCTATCCTTCAAATGAGGACTCCCTCAATTTCAGTTAAAGTTGATCAAATGCAGAATGTTAGGGCTATTCAAATCATACTCCCACTTCCAAGGCCCACACACTCTGTACCTTCTTTGAGTCCCAGCATCCCTGCATCTCTTTCTTGGCTTAAAGCCATATCTTCCTCACTTGACCTTTGACCTGCCTCAATTTACTTCTCTTTCGAGCCTTGCTCCTCCTCCTCCTTCTTCCAAAGAAATTCCAACTGCTACTCCATCTCTGATGGCAGTTGATTCTCCTACAGAGGGTGCTGGCAGCTCTCTAACCTATGGTTTACTACCTTTACCTAGCTCTAGCCCTTCTTCCCTTGATTCATTGGTGGCTAGGACCATGGAGACTGCTAAAGATGCTTCACCCATTTCTCCTATCCCTATGCAGTCTTCTGTGCCTTCCATCACAACTCTCTCTACGCCCCTCATGTCTATGGATGAGGTAGATATCTTCGAAGCAAGACTAGCCAGTCTCTTCGACATATCCTCTACCTCTCCAACATTTAATGATGAAGCTGAGCCATTAGTCTTGGCTAACTCCTTGCTAGAAATCCTTGAAAGCTCTTCTTCCTCCAGCAGCAAGCCTTCTGTACCTTTGATAGACTTAGACACCTGCCTAGAACTGTTAATCTCTTTTTTGAGGATTCCCTTCGAGGCTCTACAAAGGCCTATAATCAGAAATAGGTTCCTTTAGTGCTGCAAAGTTGCTGAGCAGTCTGGCATAAATGTCTCAAGTCATCTATCCCAGGCAGCAACTACTATCGACTTCTACATTAGCATTTGTCATGCTGCCAAGGCTGTGGATGAGAAATTGGCTAGAGACCAGAGTTTTGTTTCCCAAGTGCATACTGAAGTGTCAAATCTCAAAGGACAACACTCCTCTGCCTCTCACTTTCGAGTTCAGCTGCTGGAGAGGAAAGCTCAACTTGAAGAGGAGCTATCTGCAGTGAACCAGGCCTTAGTCCGAACTGACACCAAATTGCAAATCATCAACCAAGGACTGGCCGATCGAAAGGAAGAAATGGCTGCAGCTATTCAACTGTTTTCATCATTTACTAATAGGAAATCTGTTGTAAAAGAACAATTAAGACATTGTAATGATTTTTGGGCTAATTTGTGGCACAATGTACTTGACTCTTTATGAAAAAAACAAATTCTTGTCTATCATCTGAGTAATCTTGTGTTCTTGTACTTAGTGTTTATTTTATTCCTTGTGTTTTCTAAATGGTTGGAAAATAAGGCTTCAAATATTTGCCATTAATCTTTTTGGGATGTACATAACCATTCAAATTTCTCAAATGGTATGCTCCAAAAGGCAGAACTCTATGAACTTGATATGGTCCTTCCCAGTTAGGTGACCATTTGCCAAACTTATGGCTTTTAATTCCTATCAGGAGTATTGTCTTCCATACCAAATCACTTTCATCAAAGCCAATGTGTTTGACTTTCTTATTATAATTCTTGGCTGCTTTCTTCTTTTGAAAAAGAATGCTATTTAATGTCAAGATTCTGGCTTCATCTATGCCTTCTAACTCTAAGCACATACTTTGATGGTACTGCTCAGGATCTAACTGATCTTGGCATCTTACCCTCAAAGATTTAACATTAATCTCCACAGGTAACACTGCATCATGCCCATACACTAAGGCATAAGGAGTGACTCCTATGCTTGACCTTCGGAAAGTTCTGTAAGCCCACAAAACATCCAACAATACGTTATGCCAATCCCTGGGATTATCTTCCACAACCTTTTGTATTCCTTTTTTTAAGGACTTATTGGATGATTCAGCTTGACCATTGGCTTGTGCATAATATGGGGTGGAATTAACAAGGCTAATTCCAAACTCTGCTACAAAAGACTTCACCATTTTCCCATCGAACCCAGTTCCATTATCAACAGTTATAGTTTGTGGGATGCCAAATCTATGGATCAAATCTTTAATGAATCCAATAACCTCAGTCTGGTCTACAGCCTTGTATGGCTTAGCTTCGACCCACTTAGTGAAGTAATCAGTGGCCACTAGAATGAAACAATGATGCTTCGAAGAAGGTGGGTGTATTTTTCCCATCATATCCATAGCCCATCCTTTGAATGGCCAAGGCTTCACTACTGCATGCAGGTCAGTTATGGGCACATGCCTTATTGTGCCATGCTTTTGGCATGCTTGGCAACCCTTTGCATATTCTATGAAGTCTTTAAGGATAGTTGGCCAATAGTAGGCATGTCTTTGAAGCAACCACCTCATTTTTACACCAGGCTGATGAGCACCACATATGCCTTCATGAACCTCAGCCATAGCTGTTAATGCTTCTTTTGGGCCTAAACATTCCAGCAATAAGCCATCTCCCCCCCTTTTTGTAGAGAGCATTACCATATATCACGTATTGCATAGACTGCAATTTAATTTTCCTGCTGGCCTTCGAAGATGGACCAGCCAAGTACTGCATTATTGGATGCCTCCAATCTTGTTCTTGTAAGTCATTATGATTGACTTCTAAGATCACACTCCTTTTATTCAAAGGTGGTATTAATCTCTGATATGTTGTTTGGCTTATGTCCCTTTGGGTATTATCCCTTCTCTTGAAATTTGAAGCTTTCTGAGCCACATCATTGGCTTTATTATTCAAGAATCTTGGGACATGAGTTACATTTGCTATTTGAAATTGAGAAAGAAAATGTAATGCAACAACATAGTATGGCAAAATACTTATGCTTTGACACTTGAAAATCCCTTTCACTTGGTTAACCACTAATTGAGAATCTCCAAATATGTCAACTGCGTGAACTTGTAATCCAATAAGAATTTTTAGTCCCACTATTAAGGCTTCATATTCAGCTTGGTTATTGGAACAGGTAGCTTCATCCACTCTGAAACCATGTGTGGTCTCTACCCTTGTGGAGACTTAATCACAATACCAATTCCAGTTAAACCATTGGCCTTCGATCCATCGAACCACATCTGCCATGGCTCAACACTAGCCATACCAAGTTCCATTATCTCTTGGCTCTCTGTTTGAGATGGATGGTCTGCCAAAAAATTGGCTAAAACTTGCCCTTTTACTGCCCTTTGAGGGACATATTCTAAATGAAATTCTGATAAGGCTAGTATCCATTTGCCAATTCTTCCCCTCAACATAGGTCTAGATAACATGTACTTAACCAAATCTGTGGTTGCAATTACCAAGACAGTTGTAGGTAAAAGATAGTATCTTAATTTCATTGCAGCAAAATACAAAGGAAGACACAACTTTTCAATAGCTGAATATTTACATTCACAAGAATTTAGAAACCTACTAAGGTAATAAACAACTTCCTCCTTGCCTTCTTCATTGTCTTGGGCCAAGAAAGCTCCCAATGAATCTTTTGCTGGAGCTATGTACAACTTCAAGGGCTTATTACCCTTTGGTGGCATCAGCACTGGAGGGTTGGCCAAGTAGGCTTTGATACCTTCGAAAGCAATTTGATGCTCTGCTGTCCACACAAATTCCTCTTCATCTTTCAGCCTTAACAAGGAAGAAAATACTTTAGTTTCCCCTGCAGTGTTAGAAATGAACCTTTGAAGAAAGTTAACCTGTCCAAGGAACCTTTGTAATTCTTTCTTACTTGATGGAGGCCCGGCTTCAATGATGGCTTTGGCTTTATTCTGATCAATCTGTATTCCTTTATTGTGCACTACATAACCTAAGAAGTTTCCAGATGATACACCAAAAGCACATCTAAGAGGATTGAGTTTCAACTTGAACTTCCTCATTCTTTCAAAAGTTGCTTCTAAATGGAACAGATGCTCCTCCACGGACTGGGATTTCACTACAATGTCATCAATATAACACTCTAAATACCCTCCAATGAGGTCATGAAAGATAGTGTTCATAGCCCTCTGATATGTAGCCCCAGCATTCTTCAGACCAAATGGCATTTTAACCCATTCGAAGGTGCCAATATTTGTCTCGCTATCACTCTCCATCAGAGCTTTCTCCAATCCTGCTAAGCTAGACTTCTCTCTGGCTTTTAGTTCAGAATGAACCTTGGCCAACTGTTCTCTACTACAACCCACTTTGCTTTGTAGAGTTGGCTTTGGAGTATGGTCTGACTTTTGAGTCTTCTTTCCTTCTGTCTGGACCAATAAAGAGCTCTCTCCATTTTCTTTCATTATAGGCATAGGGTACTCATCTTTCGGAGTTGCTAGATTCAAGTTTCTGAAATCAATGCATACCCTCATTTTACCATTCTTCTTAACTACAGGCACAATATTAGATAGCCATTCAACATACCTGGCTGTCCTAATAAAGCCTGCCTTGAGTAGTCTAAGAATCTCCTCCTTGACTTTCTGAATTACTTATGGACTCATTCTTCTTGGTTTCTGCTTATATGGCTTGAAATTAGGCTTCATAGGGAGCCTATGTTCCACTAATGACCTATCCAATCCTGGTAGTTCATTATAAGACCATGCAAAGCAATCTTTATATTGCTTTAGAACAACTAACAACTGGTCCCTGTCCAGATCATTCAAACAAGCACTTATATAGGTGGGCTGTTGTATAGAACCTTCCCCTAAATTTACTTATTCTAAGGGGTCTTGTGTCTGAGAACTTATTGAAGCTTCTTCTTTGGTTTCTTCTACCTTCGAAGCAATCTCCTTGCTTTGTTCTGCTCCCAGGTTCTTTAATTTAACATTGTTGCCCTCCTCCTCATAGACAAAGTCTGTCCATAGGGCTTCTTCTTCCTGTATCTCCTGGACTTTTGTCTCAATGTCCAATGCACAGTATTTATCAAGGGTCAAAACTCTGACCTTTTGCTGCTCTGTTTGCAGCCAATTATCATGGCTTCTCTCTCTTGCTCCTGTACTTTCTGGACTATTACTTTTACATCCAATGTTGAGAAATGAATTAGAGCCAAAGACTTGGCTTCTTGTGCTTTATCTCTTTGCCTATAACCAGGCATCATTGTTATCTTTAACAACAACCTCTTCATTAGCACTCTCCTGGACTAAGTGCTTCAGGTGTGTCACTTCCTCATCAGCCGTCACTTCGGCTGAGCCATCAGGTTTCCTTAGTATACTGAGTGGTGTCACTCCCTCAATATACAATTTGGCCTCTGCGAAGTCTGCATAGGCTATGAAGGGTTGAGGATCTGCATCAATTTCCTCTGTCTCTCCATTACCTAAAGCCATCATAATTTTCTGATACAAAGAGGAAGGCACACATTTGTTAGTGTGAATCCAATCTCTCCCAAGTAAAGCATTGTATTTAGCATTACTGTTGATTACGAAGACTGTTGTCATACAGTCCCTGGTTCCCACACTCAGGTTGATGGGCAGAATTCTCTGAGCCATCTGTTTGTCTCCAGCGAAACCAGCAATGGTTGTGCTGGTTGGGATCAACCTGAGATTCTTTTTCCCTAGTTTCTTCAAAGAAGATTTTGGTAGTAAGTTCACTGCTGCCCCATTATCTATCAGGACTCGGTTCAATTATATCCCATCGAAGAAAGCCTTGATGTACAAAGGCTTGACATGTTGTGTCATAGAATTTGAGGGATACTCAAAAGGATATGAGAGGTTAATGCTCACCTCTTCTTCGCTCTCATATTCAGTTTCCATTGAGGTAGCCATTTTGGAATCATCCTGTACCATACTCACTTGTGAGTCTTCACTAGAAACTGGAATTGGATCAATTTCTTGACCATCTTGGTTCCTATCTCCAGCTTGGAACTCATGAGGTAGTATATGTACCATATTGACTGATACTGGAGGAAATGAGCCAAACTAGATGGCTGGCTGTGCCTGTTTCCCCTATTGGCTACCTTGATCAGTTACCTCAGAAGCATCTTCCATGCTGCATTCTGGCACTTCATTGCTAACAGGTTCCTTTGAATGGTTTTTCTCGACTGGTTTTTCAACCATAAATGTTTGCTCAGCCATGAAGGCTTCGAACATTTCTTCCTCCACCATTTCTTTCTTTTGGCTTATGCCAATTTCTTCTTCTGTCTCGCTATCACTCTCCATCAGAGCTTTCTCCAATCCTGCTAAGCTAGACTTCTCTCTGGCTTTTAGTTCAGAATGAACCTTGGCCAACTGTTCTCTACTACAACCCACTTTGCTTTGTAGAGTTGGCTTTGGAGTATGGTCTGACTTTTGAGTCTTCTTTCCTTCTGTCTGGACCAATAAAGAGCTCTCTCCATTTTCTTTCATATCTTTCTGGTATTGAGTGTACCTGCGCTGAATCTTTCTCCTTTGTGATCTTGAAATGACTGGGACCATATCTAGTTCCTTTATCTTTGGGTGTTTAAGCAATACCCAATTGTTCGGAGCCACCAAAGGAAGTTTAACCATTCTTCCTTGGTTTCCAATATCTCTCTGGGTAGGCACTTCCCTAGGTTTGTTTTGCATCACAAACCAATCTGGAACTCCAGGTACCCACGAACTTACTAACTCAGATGTTGAACTGCTTTTTTCTACCTTCGAAGCCATCTTCGAAGCTGGCTATGAAGGCAATTGCTTGGCCCTGACCTCATGTTTCGAGCCTGATTCAGGCCTTCGATGAAGGTGGCCACTTTCTATCCTGCGTGAGGTTGGTCTAGGGGGCCAATCTTTGGCTTTGATCCCATAACCTGAACTCTTCTCCAGTCTTCTTTCAGAATGACTGCTCTCCATTCTGTAATAGTTAGGTGGCCTGGACTCATACAAGGGCCTCTTGCCTTTAGCATGCATTCTATCGACTGCTGGTTTAACTACCAATGGCTACTGCCTAACACTAGCCGGATACGGCCATTTGTTATGAGCATTGGTTGGTTTAGGACGTCTCTACACATCCCTGTAATATTGCTTCCCATCAATTGGAAGCCCTTTCAACCACTTATAACTCAGTCTGCACCTGAGATACATCCTTTGCATTACTGCTGCCTCTAAGGAATCATCATTGAGTGATTCTTCATCAGAGTGTTTCCTCTGGTGTGAGAAACCTTGTCCAATAGCTGGTGGGTTTCGAGTGTCCTTCTTGATGATTGTCTGGTTGGCCACATGCATCTGCACATTGACTTCTTCCAATTCTGTCAAGGACAAGTTCTGGAAATCTGGCATAATGACATTGGTTGCCACCTCTCCAACTTTTGGAAATGGATTACTGTCGATCCCCATGGCCTTTTCTGCTTTGGTTGGGAATTTCAAACTTCCTTTCTGAATTTGTTCTTGGATCCTGTCTCGAAAAACAATGCAGTTTTTAGTCGAGTGAGACCAAGAGTTATGCCATTTACAGTATACTTTTCCTTTAAGTTCATTTGGAGATGGAAGTTTTACTCCTTTTGGTAACTTAAGGAAGTTGGCCGCAAGCAAATGATCAAAAATGTCATCTGCCTTTGTTAAATCGAAAGAGTACTTCTTGTGAAGGTCTTTCTTTTTAAACTGCTGGTCAATTGTTGTATCCTTATGAATTAATGCTTCACAGATTACAGGTTCTTTGCCCACAATCTCTGCTGCATCAATCTCATAGTTAGGATCTCTATAATATGTCTTGTACGATGCATTATTTCGATCTTGTTCCTCCTCTAGTAATGCTTCATACCTAGACACCTTATAGGTTAGTTCCACTAAATCTCTGAATTCAGTTAAGTCAAACTTCTTTCGAAGCCTGAACTCTAAGCCATTTTGAGCCAATCTTATGAATTCTGGCTCTGGCAAGATGACTCTACATTTATTTCGAGCCATTTTAAATCTGGCAATAAACTGAGTAGCTTTTTCTTCAGGCCTTTGACTCAATCTTGCCAAGTCTGCCATGGAAACCTCTGGCTCCGATTGGAAGAATTGGGCATGAAATGCCTCTTCCATTTGTTACCAAGTTTGAATGGAGCCAGGTGTAAGGTTGATGCACCATATAAATGCTCCCCCAGTTAGAGAGTTTGGGAATAATCTCAGTTTCATATAGTCATGATTAGTAAATTCACCGCATTGAGCAACAAACCTAGCAATATGCTCTACTATTGATTAGTTTCCACTCCCATAGAAAAGGGTAAAATCTGGTATCCTGAACCCTCTTGGGTATTCATGTACCCTATCTACCCATTCTGGGTATGGTTTTCTATACACAGGAGTCTAGACCCCCCGAGCCATCGGTCCACACATCTCCCTAACAATATCAGCAATTTGGTCCCTAGGGACCATATTTTGTGCCTGTTGAACCACTGCTGGGGGAACAAACACAGGATTTGGTGGACAAACTTGTGCTTGTGGTCCTCTTGGTCCATAAGGTGGTACATTTGGGACTGGTTGTCCCTATGGTGCAGGTTGCTGTTGGGGGTGTGGGTAACCCCTTTGAGCTTGTCCTGCGAAAGGACCTGCGAAAGGTGCTAGAACAAGTGTTGTGTTTCTTCCATTTGCAAGAAAACCTTCCAACCCCCTGGGTATAAATTCGAATAAGGGATTAGTGAACCCCCTTGTACCAGGTATGGCTTCGAACATGGGATTTGTGACCATTCTTATGCCAGTTTCTTGTACTGGGCCAGATCCACCAACTTGTATGGCTTCATTGTTGAGTACTGAGGCATTTTGACCTGCTATAGGCCTCGAAATGGGTTCATACCAAGACTGAGGTGATGGTCTTTCATAGTTCTGATTACTAGTTTGACCATTAGAATGTCCATTAACTTGCATAGGCTGTTTATCTCTAGTCAATCTTTGCTGAGGGACATTTAAAACTTCCTTCGTGTGTCTTGTGTTTGTTGGTTGGTGGTTATTCATTCGATCCAAAAAGGATGTTGCCCACCTTTCCATTGTGTTCATTAATTGCTGTCCCATGGCATCTACTAGGGCATCCCATGGATTTATTGGCTGAGTAGATGGAATAGTGGATGGTCCAATTCCTTGGTTTCGTCCAATACTATGAACATATGGTTCTTGTCCTGAAGTACTGGTCTGTTCGACCATAGGTTCTGATAACATGGGAGTTTCCACAGGATGTGTTACCACATTATCCTATGTATTAGGTATTTCTACCTCTCCTTCTACGCCTTCTTCCAAGCGTTCATTTTCTCCTTGTCTTCTTCATCTAGCCATTTCAATTAGTCCTACCGGGCGTGCCAAAAATATATGTTGGCTTTTTGGCTTTCGAAGGTTATTTTTGTAAATGCGAGCGTGCCAGCAAGGATCAATTAGTCCTTACAGAAATTTTAATTGCCAACCAATTATCAGACGATTGTGTTTTAGTTCTTTCAGCCTCAATAAAGAGGACTTTTACTGGTGGCTTGACTTAGGAGAAATTAAGCAAAATAACAGTTAAATGAAGAACAATTGAAGTATTTCATTAGAATAAAAACTTACAATGATCCAAACTCAGCCTCGTAGAGGTTTACAGCAACAATCTACTTGAAACTACTCCTATGAATGAAGTGTAGTGCAGTAATTTAAAGTGCAGGAATGTAAAGAACAGGAATTTAAAGAACAGGAAATGTAAAACTGGAAAAGAAAATATGAAGTAAATGACTGGTTTGTTGGATCTAAGTCTGGGGGTTTTTTCTGGGACCTTCCCTGCTATTTATACTTCTCAAGGATGACCATCAAACTGCACTTCAAACCGTCGAACTACTCCTCCATGATCGCTGATCATGCTGACTTATAAGTTGTTCCACTACGCCATCACTTGCAGTTGGGCTTCCCTCATATATTTGAATTTGAATGTGAGTAACCGTTGAAGCCACGCCACCTTGCATCTCTTTACTGATCCAATGCTACTCAAATCACGTGAGAACCAATATTAACTGCCACGTGTACGATTAGGATCGAAGACTTGAGTAATCTTCTTATATTACCCTTATTCTGCCACGTGTTGAATTGTAACTGGCTTATATAAAATATGTAGCCAACAGTTTCTAAACCTTAAACTGATATATATTTGTTTTTCTTTTTTGTGTTGTCAGGTGAGGGTCTTAACATTGGTTTGTGGGGGCTGTTGACATTGGTTTGGGTCTCAACATTTTCTTTTTTATTTTTTGGTCTTCAACCCGCATGTCTCTCACGGGTCATTATTTTTGTTTCATTTTATTTTATTTCTATAACCCAATTTAAATTTTCACTCATAATTCATGGACTATTTCTTCATCCCTGTTGAAGACATGGTGAAGAAATTGAAAAGAAACAGAGTAAGAAAAGAGATAGTGGTCGGTTTTCTTAATTGTGTTGCACATTCAAATGCTTGGCCACTATCACATCTTTATTTATTTTATGTGCTATTCAAATTGTGTTGATATATTATTATTATTTTTTTCAATAGGAATGCAAAATGTGTTGATATATTATTATTTTTTTCAATAAGAATGCAAAAAAAATGTGAAAGACAGACCTCGCAAAAGACTGATGGCTACTTCTTCATACCGACAAATTGCTTGGATTGTTAATGATATTTATTTATTATTTATTATTTAGTAAAATACGTAAAAGATCTCAGATTGTTTAGATTGAAAACATGCAAATAGTTTAGATTGAAAATAAATCAGAAATTTAATTTTTAAATTTATAAAATTAAAAACTCAATAGTTTATTTTGTTACAAGTATTAAATTTTAAGTTCTTTTTTTTTTTTGGTTAATTTTTCCTAAATTTTAATGATACCTACAATTATTCAAACAAAATTGGCTTATGTGCGGTGGCAGTGTTTCTAATATATTCATGTTCTCCATGATTAATTAAATGTTGAGGATGCATTAAATTAATTAATTAATTGACATTATACGTAGAAATTATAACTACATTTTAATCCCAACATTATTTACACCGAACATTACTTATGCCGTGCCTTTAGGCATGGGCATACGCTAGTATATATATATAACACTAAATTCACATGCAATTACAAACAAAACTCTATCAAGATTTTTAGCCTCAGGCATTTGAATAAAATCTAAATTTGAAGAAGAATAATGAGAAGGTTTTGAAGGTTTTCTTAGTTAGTAGTAAAGTTAAAATGAGGTGGTGATATAGTAGCAAAGCTGGAATCTTCTTCCTTCTCTATCCTTTTTCTCCCTTGTAACACTTCCTTACTCTCAGATTTTTTTTTTTAAACTTTGCTCTCACACTGTAGGAAAATTAGCTTTTGCCGGCGTTTCAAAAACGTCACTGTAGACACCCCATTTTTTACCGTCCTCAAGACTCGGACGTCATCGTTTGAACACTCGATGATTACCCATGTTCGTGTTCGTTTTGAGTTCCTGAAGGACTCGGCTGCGCGCCTTGCCTTAGGATCTCTCAACTCGACTATTTTGTGCTTGGTTGTGAATCAAGGACTTGTGGTTTTTGCACTTGAGGGTAGGAAGTGGCTTGTTAGCCATCCCTGAAACCCATCGGCCATGTTCTCTTGCCATCGGCCATTGGTGATGGTCGACCGGCACCATTTTTGGCCGACTGGCACTTTTTTTGAGCAATCGGCCATATTTCCTGGCCGAACCATTTTCTTTGTGTCTGCAGGGTTTGTGCTTGCCAGCTGTGCCAGCTGGTGAGCACAGATTGGCTCCTCCATACACGTGTATGGAGAGATTTCATCCTTGTGCTAGCTTCTTCAAGAAGCTTTGCACTTGGATTTCTATAAAGAGGGAGCTCTTCCTTCCTTCTCAGGGGTTCAAGAAACTGATATAGAGCATATATATCACTCTCTCTCTATATCTCCCGCTCTCTCTATATTTGTGCGTGTAATAGTGCTCTAAAGTGTGTTCTTGTCCATATTTTTGCACTAAAGCACCTAGTAATACACTATCCTTTAGTTGCTGAGGTACTAAGGAGTTGATTTTAGAGTTTTTGAGTTAGTTTTGATCAGAAGAAGGTGCTACAGTGGTGTTCTTGAAGGGGTTCTTCAAGGGTGAGAAACTACCCTTTTATTCCCCATTTTTGCTTAAGCTTTTAGCAATACTTGCATACTGTTTTAAGCTTAGTGTCCTATTGAAAAAAGTTATGTTTTTTTATGCTAAAGATGTTTGTTTAAGGTTACTTTTGGGTTGGGGGTTGCCTACCCCCTCTTAGGCCTTGTTTGGCCTTATTTTGTGCCTTTCCTTTTTGGCTTTGGAACCATCTTATTTTGGCTTTCTCACCACTGAAATCCATAAGATTTTCAGTGTGTCCTACTGAAAAAAGTTATGTTTTTTTATGCTAAATATGTTTGTTTAAGGTTACTTTTGGGTTGGGGGTTGCCTACCCCCTCTTAGGCCTTGTTTGGCCTTATTTTGTGCCTTTCCTTTTTGGCTTTGGAACCATCTTATTTTGGCTTTCTCACCACTGAAATCCATTTTCAGTGGTGGAGAAATGGTTTTAGGGCCTTGAATAAGAGAGGGACACCCCCCTCTCCTTGTGTCTCATATGCTTGTGTTAATGGCTTGTAATGGTAGCATGTTTGCTTAGCATATTTTTGTTTCATTTCAGCAAGTATTTGGTATTATTTGGTCATGCTATACCTCTGTTTTGAGTTGGTTTAGTGGTCTCTTGCATGCATCATACACTTGTCTTGCAAATCCCCTCATTTGCCTTAACTTGTATCATGCATTTAGACCATCATGCTTGCATACTTTGGCTCAACTCTTTTAGTCATATTTCAGCATGCTAAAGCTTTGTTTCATGTTGTTTTGATCATGTGTGCATTGTTTTGTATAGCCTTGGTTTAACCTAACTTGTTGGCTTTAAGTATCCAAGTTACTAGCATGCATTGTTTTGACTATTCTCATGATTTGGCATCATTTGAAATCATATTTCAGCCCATTTAGTGTAGCCGTGCACTCACAATTGCCATCCTTTCAATGCTTTGAAAAGTTGTTGTTTTGTGTTTCAAGAATGGGTCATTGTGCATGCCTCTTTGCCTAAGTCTTTAGGACGCCATCTCAGTGGGTTTTTGGGCTTACTTTGACATATTATAACTCTATTTTTCATTGAATAATTCATGCCATGTTTGGTTGGGATAGGTGTAGTGTAATGCTCCCTTTGTAGCCTTGCATGCCCCATGTTTTGTGCTCGTCTTTTAGCATGTTTTGGCCTTATTCCATGCATGTTCCAGCCTTGTTTTGGCCCACTTTGGGACTGTCTTAGGTCACCTTGGCCCTTTGGGGCTTGCTTGTTATGGCCGAGGTGTGAGCCCCTTGACTAGCCTTGAGCATTGAGTCCATTAGCATGCTACGCTTGACTTGTGTATATGATTTGGCATCGTTTCTCACATGATTTCAGAGTTTGTTACATTGTCACATTCTCATGATTATCACATCTTGCTCACGTTTGAGGATTGTGCATTATTGCCTAGCTTATGGACCCATGTGTGTGCATGCATGTCTCCCCTTTTGATACCTTGATTTGGGTGTTTTGGCCACTGGTTTTGGACATGACTGAGGTCTATCCATCTTTAGTTTAAGTCCATTCACCATGTTGTTCGATGTTGCATGCTTATCTACTTTTGCATGTCGTGCATGTTTGTATGTTTAGGTTGCATCTTGCATGTTTGTTAATTTGCATTTTGTTCCATGTTATTGCATTGCATTCTGTATGCTTGGCACATTGCATATTCGCGTGCTTAGGTTGCATCGCATTTGGCATGCTTGTTACCTTAGCCGCATGTGCATACTTGAGTCATATTGCATTTGGCATGCTTGAGCTATATTGCATTGGTTACATGCTTCGCATTGTATTTAGCATACTTGCATTGCATTGTGTTTGGTTTGGGGTGTCAAACCAAACACAAGGAATGAGGGACGTTTCGTACTTGAAGTGACAAAACATGCCTCAATCTTCGGTCGGACGCTCTTGATCCAACATGATAGAGTGTGAGGCATTCATGTGTTTTGTGCATTCATTCCATAGTGATTTGCACACTTGGTTCCTTTGGCCATCATGCATTGAAATGCGTGATTGATGGTCTAAGGGTCGAGAACCATACTCCCTTGAGTTCATGACATGATAGGGAGGGTGGTTGTGCACACATTTTCTTGTGAGCGCATTGCCATGCTCTGTTTGCCCTCTGCTGCAGCAAAACAGCATTCTGCAGGAAGATATGGCCGGACGGCCATCTTTAGTGCCGGTCGGCTAAATATTGTTGGCCGAGATCCTCACAAATAGTCGATGACCAGTTCCTCATGGCCGATGTTCCTATATTTTGGTCGGTGACATCCCACAGTGCTCAAGGAGTGGTTCAGAAGCTTCCTTGGGACTTGCGCAGTTTTCAGAGGTGTAAAACAATGCAAACAGAGGCAACATGTGGCATGGCAACGGGTTTCCGAGGGAGGCGATCGAGCATGCATCATCCAATCATTCTGAGGCGGAGCTGAGGTGGCCTCTTTAGTTTCATACTTAGACTATTTTGTAATTAATTTGATAATTAATTAAGGGTTTTGTAATATTTAATTAGCGAGGATAGTTGATTAATTATTCGGTTTGTATTATTTATTCGGACCCTCCGTCGAGAGGGCGAAATTTGTAATAAGTGTGCGTGCGTGTGTGAATGTCTTCCAACCCCACGTCTTTCCTCCTTTTATTTACCAGCTTTTGATGGTTAGTTTAGGGCACGTTTCAATTAGCATACTTATGCTCGCATGTTAGCATTCATTCATCTGTATTGCATGCATCAGGCTCGACGCATCATACTAATTGCATCGTATTTCAATTCCAAGTTGAATACATGTATCGATTGTTGCATCTCATATGCCATCTTAGAATAGCCGAGCCTATTTCTAGTTGCATTTTGCATGTGTTGTATTAGCCATTTTAAACATGAACTAGGATCACGCATTGATTACTAACTAGTTTATGTTTTGGCTCGGAGTACTTGGTAAGTGTTTATGCTTTAGCATCCTTGCATGTGTGTGAGTGACTGCCATGATAGCATGCTTACCATAAGACTATTTGCTTATGTGATATAACTGCCTGAATGTCTGTGGGTGAAGGTTGGATAACCTGAATTGGAACAATTCATTGAATGCGAGTTTTAAGCCCACTCTGCGGGGTGGCAAAATCATGTTTTTCTAAGCCCACCTAAGGGTAGCAAATCCACGTTTTAGCCTACTTGCGAGTAGCACATTCAAACCATTTTCGAAATAAATAAACATGAGATGTTTTGTTCCAACTTAGGCAATCTAGTCTAAACTTGTATGATGTGCGCATCACATAGTAATTCTAGGCTAATACACCGGAATAAGAACGCATGTGTTTTCAAAAACAAATATCATGTTAGTAAAGGCCGACCTTTGATCGGGCGAGCGGGGGTGCTCATTGCATGACCATCCCCTCTCGTACCCAAGTTCCCGAGCCAAGGCAACTTTGGTGGTGACGGACACGTGGCCTTAGGCAGCGAGTCAGGGTTTCTTAAATTCCCCCTGTTAGGTTTTTATTTTTGGCAACCCCGTTTAACAAAACTCCTTTCAGTTGTATTTATTTTTGGATTTTTATTTCAGTGAGGCTATGAGTTTATTAGATGCGGATCCAACCCGAATCGAGCCTTACAGATCAGTTTGTGATGTTAATGTTTTTAAGATTGCCACTTCGCTGATTATGACGGGGGTCGAGCTGCCCGGTCAGCTCGCTGCCCGAAGCAAAATGCAAAAATGCATTCAAAGTTGCCTGTCCGCTCATGTTATACTTTTCCAGTTTTTCCAGTTTTGGCCTTCCTGCTCGAGTGGGGAAAGGGGCACTCGAGCGGGGTTTGGGAGTTCACAGCATCTCTGTTATGCCTGAAAAAGTACTGGATGGTGTGATTCCCTGCTCGAGCGGGGAAATGGACGCTTGAGCGGGGAGCCTATATGAAATCACAAAATATGAAGTCTCCGCTTGAGCGGGAAAACCCACGCTTGAGCGGACCGCGCGATCCCAGATTTCCAGATTCATTAAGGAGTTGGTTTCTTCTGAAATTTGGATTGCTTTGGTTTTCTATAAATAGTTGGGTTTCTCCCAACACTAGAGGAACTTCTCCAGATCTTCTTTTTGGATCTTAAGGTTTATATCTGGAGATATTTTGCTAGTTTCTTTGATGTTTTATTAAGTATTCAACTCATGGTTTAAAGAGAGTACATCAAAGGTTTTGTTTGTTATACACAAAAGAGAGAGTTGTTCTTCGGTAGATTCTGAAGAATTCGAGCCTGAAGCTTCGGTGGATTCTGGAGTGGCTCATTGTAAAGACAATTTCGAGGTGAAGACGGGTTGGAAGAGGCACATAGATGTTGGTTCAATTAGGCGTGGATTCGCTAGGTAATTGAGAGTATACTTGTGTAATTCCTTTAAATCTTCTTAGTGGATTATTTTATGGCTGTTGCCCGTGGTTTTTTTTTATCACAGTTGGAGGTGTCCAATTGTGGTTTTTCCACGTAAAATCGTTGTGTCTCTTTGTCTTGATTGTTTGATTGGGATTATTATATTTTGCTTAAAATTGTTACATAATCACAAATCAACATCTAGGGGGTTTCTAGATTTTTCACCCCCAAAATAAATATTTAGGTGGTGACTCTGTATCTGGCAAAGCAGTCCATGCTTGGCACTTCTTTCTAAAAATCAGTTTTCCAAAACGATTTGTCGGATTTGGACTCTTTGGTGATTTATCGGTCTCGCAATGCACGTGACATATGAGTCCGAACTGTAGCATGAGGCCCAAGGGCGCGTCTACAGTCACTAAAGCTATCAAAAAGTCAGCAAAACTTATACTGGCTTTTTAAATTACGCCGAGGATAAGACCGTCATTATAGCTTAGCGACATTTTATAAACGCCGTACAAGATCTTTTGCAGCGTTTTTTGAAAGGCTAGCATAAAAGTTGCCCCTACACACAAATGACGTCATGCTAATTTATAGTGGCGTTTTTATTAAAACGTTGCTAAATGCTTTTTTTTTTTTCAAAATAAAAAAATATTTGAACCTCAGAATTTTTTCCAAATATGAATTCCTTCCTCAAAAAAGACCGTCATTATAGCTTAGCGACGTTTTATAAACGCTGTACAAGATCTTTTGCAGCGTTTTTTGAAAGGCCAGCATAAAAGTTGCCCCTACACACAAATGACGTCATGCTAATTTATAGTGGCGTTTTTATTAAAACGTTGCTAAATGATTTTTTTTTTTCAAAATAAAAAAATATTTGAACCTCATAATTTTTTCCAAATATGAATTCCTTCCTCAAAAAAAAAAAAAAAAAAAAAAAAAAACCAACAAAAGCAAAATTCAAATTACACAATTCACAATAACTCAAACATTTAATCACCTTTAACATTCAAAATAAATTGATCACCTATAACATTCTAAATAAATTGGAACCAATTAAGCCATAAATATTTTTAGAAAAATACAAATTTGACCAATGGAGATTTATGACATAACAAAAAATTAAAAATATTTACAAACATGAGCAGATCATGACACACTACTACTTCATGACATTAAGTTCACTTTCTACCATGGTGGTACTCCAAATGCATGCACTTAAAACAAAATAAGACATCTATGAGAGAATTGGACAAGTTATATGGATATAATGCAAAGTGAAAGTGATTGAGCATTGATGGGAATATTTATATCCATCTACTAATAGCAAATATATACTTACAACTTTAGTCTGGTTATTTTTCACCCAATCCACAAACACATTAGAACCATCCTCTTCCATTGAACCCAGATATCCATCGCAGCAATGTTTTCGCCTTATTGTTACATTTGGTTCATTCTCCAACCATTTCAGAGCTATACATGAGAGAGAGAGAGAGAAAGAGAGAGAGAGAGAGCCAGAGAATTGAATTATAAAATGAATAGATAAAAAAAAATAGAGAAAACATAGTGCACTTATACCAGGAACCAAATTAGATTCATCAGTGCCAATGATGCAATGAGGAGGATACGGATGTTCGAGTTTTCCAGGATAGTGGGAATCAATAAATACAAGAACTGGCCATTTCTTGTTGCAAAACACTTTCCAGTCTTGCTAATTCATCAATCATTTCATTGATCTGACTGTTGGGCTCTGTGGGTGCCTGAAAAAAACACTCAACCAACTAAACACAAACTCAACCATCATAACATAACAACTCAGTTTCTGACCAAAAAGAAAACCAAACAATCTGTGTCGTGTTAAAAACTCATTTGAGATTAGCTGGTTTTGTGAACAAGCCAAACTTGAATAGATTTTAAAATCGCTAAGCTTTTTAAGCCATGTTTAAACAATCTGCTGTACAAGTGGGTTAGCAGATGGGGACAAAATTGCTTGAATATTCTTCCATCTAGCGGAGATACTCGTTTATTTAGTATTGCACTATCAATAGCAGTCATATATCTATTTTATCAACTTATTCAGTAATTTCTTTTGGCTATCGTCTTATTCTGGCTTGTGTCGGTTTGAAGAGAACAGCAAGCTACACCTAAAAAGCCAAGGTCTGAAAATTATGTAGTTACAATTATCAAACCAAATTAATTTTTTCATAACTAATCTACACATATAAACTTTAAACTTAGAAGATGAAGAAGTTGATTATCAAAGAAGGCCATGTTAGACTGATGGTCTAATCCATATTAATTTGAAGTAAAGAAAAATCTATCCATTACAAAATAATTGAAACTGGGTAATAATGAAAAGATAAAGAGAGAGAAGAGAGAGACCAGATTTCCAGCTCCAATGGTGCAGAAGCCATTGATGATGTCGACAAGAACTAAACCAGTCTTGACATCTTCAAATAAAACTACTGATTCTTCCACAAATAGAATTTCATTCTTCAAAAGATCTACTGTCTTCAATACCATCTTTCAAAACCCAAAAAAGAGAACCACAAAACAATTCAGAGAGCATTTTAATAATTCAACTGTCAAGTGGCTGCATTCAGACTTAAACCTCTAGTGTTTTTACAATTACACAAAACAATGGGCCTATTTTTCCACTCTAAATTTGAATTACTATATAAATATTTATGTACTGAACATCAAAGGAGGAAATGCTTACCTCAACATTGCCCCTTCTAATATGCATATTAAGAATCAACCACAAGTTAGATTTGATAATATGCATTCCATTTTCTAATATTAGCATTGAATTGACTAGTCAATTTAAAATAGATTAAACAAAGTTTGTGAAACAAATGGAAAGGTTTTTAAAACCAATTTACAGAAATGAGGTCAATCAACGAGGCAAGTATTCTTCTATTTACTCGTTTACCCATTCTGCAAATTCATGCCAAATATCTGATCAGCCCAATTATTATTATTATTATTATTATTATTATTATTATTATTATTATTATTACTTTTGATAAATAAAAATAGTCAACAGCAAATATAAGTTCTTATAAGTTTTTTTGTTTAGGAATTTTTCTATAATCCTCTTGATAAATAACAAGCTATTAGAAAAGCATCAAAAGGGGAAGGACTCAATATCTGATCTTCCCATTTCTCGTTTCCAATACTTGTAACGCCCTCAAAATAAACCCAATATATGTATATCATCAACATGCATTATTTAAAGAAACAATCTATTAATTCGTTCATCAGAGTATTACTAAATAAAAACATTACATGTAACATCAAATTTTGTTACCACCATCAGAAACAATAAAAAATTTATAGTAGAAGCAGAGGTATAAAAAAATGACATGGAAATTCTCACATTTAAGCAAATTTGTGGAAGCCGCACGCCCATGTAGATGGCTGCCATTCCCCAACCAAGGATGGTCCAAATTTTACTGCTCCCTATGCTCCCAGTTTCTTGCAATAAACTACTACTTACCTGCAATTACAGTGAGAATCAAATCATGAGAATGATTGACTATCAATTTTCCAATATTTTCTTTATCATCTATTTTGCAAAAATAAATAAATACATATATATATATATATATATATCCTGTGGAGTCTAGAGGGGGAGGCTTTAGATAGAATTATAGCTGGCGATAGTTCAAGAGTGCAGTTTTTTCGAGGACAAAAAGGTTGTCACACCATACATCCAAGTAGTACAACTATTAGGTCACTTAACAATGACTACATCAAAAGATGATCACTAAATACCAAGTTACAAAAGAATTATTTAATGATAAGCTGTTAGTTTTCCCAATAGGACAAACTATAGGACTTAATATTCTGCACAGATAATGAGAATAATAAACCATCAAATTGATTATGAACATAAGGAGACCATATTGCTTTGAGACTAATGTATTTTTGATTGTGACTATTACCAAATAAAAGAAACTAACTTAATGTTTTTTCTACTTGTAAAGGCTTTCTTCCTACTTGTATCACAACCCCTCGGTTTGGCTCTTCAAAAACTCTAGAGGTTTAAGTCTGAATGCAGCCACTGATCAAGTTCTAGTTTGAGGCTTGATATTTCTCTTTGATACTTTTTAATCAAAGACTTTTTCATCAATAATCTGGAAGAAGAGAGATTTTATAAATCAGCAAACAGTGAACTGTATATAAAGTGAATTCTTCTTAAAATCTAGTGAATGGCTCCCTTGTGGGTTGGGGGGCCTTGTCTTTACCATATTTTTAAGTGATGGTGGTGGTTTGATAGCAAATGGTTGAGATTTACCCCCCCTCCCCCAAAAAAAAAAAGAATGAACAACAAATAGACTCAATAACCATCACTAGTTGCAGACACAATAACAATAGTGAATATATTTGACTCTTTAGTTGTAACACCAGCATATTCAAGTTTCTGTTATAAAAATTTCTGATCATATCTTGGAAGGAACATATTAAAGAAAGACTTGAGTTAAACAACTTCAAAAAAAAAAAAAAAAGTAGTTAAGACTTCAGAGATGTTACTCCTTCCCAGCTAATGGATTCGACCAAATAAGAATAATTACAGTGTGATCAGGCATAGCCTTGAAGTTCAAAATAGGAATAATTACAGTGTGATCTTTCTGACCCAAAATATAAAATATATAATGATTCCCAGATTTGTTTCAGTGTTTCATGGATTTAACTCATAAAGAATTGTATGTAGAAATTTTTTTTCTTTCAAATCATCTCAATATCAGGAAACCAGCATTGAAGAAAATATATAATAGAGAACTTTATAATTAAGAACTTTATTATTTCATCATGACCTTTCTAATGAAAATCACAAGCAAAGTGTGCGTCCTCTGCCATTTCAATATTAAAATGTAAGATTTATAAACAAAAGTAAAGGACCGTTTATGACAAACAAGTCACTTAACAAATAAGAAGCTATGCATCAAAATCTTAGTCTATAGCTGCCTAGTTACTTCATATTCATGCTTGATAACAGTCCAACCTGATAATGACTATTCTTAGTATCAAAATAACCATTTAGACAAGTTTGTTTGACATCAAACTAAAAATGTGGGTGAATCTTCAAATGTCCAGAACATTTATCTCCAAAAAATGGAGCATTTGATATTTCTCATAGAAACAATATCAAGAGGATATCAGGAAAGATAAGGGGAGCTAATATTATAGACAACAAAAAGATTGTGAGATAGATGATTACATAATTCACTACAACTATTTTTCACATTATTATCATTAAGGGTGCACAAGATCGCATGGTAGACACAGATAACACCCCTTTCAGATTGGCAGAAAATACTACACTGATAAAATTTTATTTTACAGTATAAGTTTCATCATCATTTTTATTTTCCAGTGTTTGGCTAAAAATTAAAAGATGGAATAAAAATAACAAAAATTTTCCATTGATACATTTCATCGAACATTTGACATGCAAGGAAAATAGTACAATAAGCATCACAATATCAACAAGCTACTCCAATAACAAAAAAAAAAAAAAAAAGTCCATGAAAAAAATTTATGTTAGTAGGATAAGAATCACAACATCAAGAATACTAACCTCAACTACAAATCAGTCATCATCAATATGCATAAGAGAGCACCAACGAACTAGTCACCAACACCAATTTTAGAAACTATTTTGACATTTTCTATAAGGAAAATGTGATAGAGTGACAATGATAATGAGATTCAATTAAAAACAAAGAGAGAGAAAGAGAGGTCCAAATCTCATAGAGCAATGAAGAGAATACGTGAAATTCGATCGGAGAGATTGGGAAAGCAGATTTGATATTACCATAATAGCAGATCAGAGAGACGAAGAGAGCAGATCTGATCGGATAGAGAGCAGATCTGAGAATAAGATCTACATCTCTACGTCGTTGAGCTTGCTTCTACTCACTATTGCTAATTGTCACGACCCAAACCCGCCCCCATGGGTTTAGTATCGTAACTGGCTAGTAATCCTTGGATTCCCAAAAGCCTCTTGATAGATTAACATAAAGTTAGGGGCTGCGAAAGCAAACATACAAAATATAAATACAGTCCATTGAGTTGTGAAGACATACATGATACGCATCATTTAAAACTTTTACAAACTTATGAGTGACGTTGAGAGATATAACCTTTACAAATCACTCCTAGTAGTATATTAACAGAAAACTTGTCCAAAAGCTTAGCAACAAACAAAGTCTAACATGATTACAAAAACAGCCACAAATCCTGACTTCAGTCGAAACCTCCTTGGGAGGCACAAAGGTTGGCTGATAAAAATTACAACATAGGCCGTCAACTCTGGGTCTGGTCACGAGCTTGCTCACCTACATACATAATATAAATAGTGAGCTAAAGCCCAGTGAATAATAACGGGGTAAAGATTTTACTGAATGATGTCCATGCAGAAACAAAGCCATGTACATAATCGGATGTCATAACCGAGCAGATTCATAGGCATAGTTACATTTGTATTCAAAACTTGTACATGTATCATATCATAGCACGTGACACATCCATTAGTATTAACAAATCTGATGACCCACAAGGGACTGCCATGAAGGCTTTCTGATGACTCATGTGCACAGAGACGTTTCCGATGACCCATAAAGGGACCCGATGACCCATAGAGGGACGCATATCATATGATGCTAAGGATGCCACGAATAACTTTCAGAATTTTGGATAATCATTCATTCATTTAAAACATAGCGTAGCATTTCAGAAAACTAATCATTTCATGTCATAGCGTTCAGAAAGTATTTAACATTGAACATAACTTTACAAAGTTATTACTCACAGATAATTGGTAGCTCCAATTAGATGGCAAAGTGGGCAATTCACTTATCTTGAGCCGCGTGACTTACATAACATGGCAGATTCATACATTGAAGCATATGCTCGATTGCACGTAACTTATTTCGTTTGTTCTTAGTATGTTTCTCGCCTTTAATCTCATTATGGAGTCTTAATCATGGCCTAGGAATGCCTAGGATGGAATGTGGATGCAAAAAAATGTATTTGAAACACTTAGCCAAAATTTTGCTGAAACAGGGGTCTTGCTCGAGCGTGGCTTTCTTCGCTCGAGTGGGCATGCCAAATGTGAGTGGTCGCTCGAGCGTAGACTCCTTCGCTCGAGCGGTCTGCAAAATGTGAAAAAGTTCTGGTTACAAGAAATCTCCGCTCGATGCTCGCTCAACGCTTGCTCAAGCGTGAGACACAAGTCCTCGCTCGAGCGCAAGTCTTGTCGCTCGAGCGTGTTTTTAAACACGCAAAGTTTTGAGAGCAAGCAATTTACGCTCGAGCCAGCCTTTTGTCGCTCGAGCGAAAGTATGAAAATAAAGATGGTCACTCGAGCGTGGAAGCAAAATTCTGGGTTTTCCAAATTTGCTCCCAAGCTTCAAGACATGAATTCAACACTTCAAAACTCATCCTCTTGGGCCAAAATTCTGGAAAACATTTAGAGACTCGCAAAACATCATGGTTTAAAGATCAATTTACGAAATCAAAGCCCAAAAGCATGCTAATTGTACACAAAATCAACTTAATACTTTATGAATGTCTCAAGAATATAATATGCATGACTTCTCTTGCACTCTACTACTTCAAAACATTATCAAACTTGGTAACTTCATAGAAAACATGATGAATTCCCAAAATATAAATGAGATGAACACATGCATGAAAGAATTCTTTGAAATCATACTGAATTTGTGAAGAAATGAACATGCATGCATGGTATGGCCTAATTCTTCTCACTTCTAATGCAATTCCCTCATGAATTCACTTAATCCACTAGTGATCTTGTAGAATCTAATTCAATTACTCAATTAAGAGTTTAGTCCCTTACCTAGAGGCTTGAATCTACAAGAGTTGAAGTTGAGATCCTCAAATCTTTTTCAACTGACAACAAAATCGAGTGTAGAACAAGAATTTCCAGATCATACAACCAAAGAATCAATGGAGATCGAAGATCAAAGGCCTTGATTTCTCTCTCTGCCTCCATCTCTCTCTCTTTCTCTCTCAAAAGTCACGCTCTGTTCTCTAAAGTCTCGCCTCTCTTTTGATCAGATTAGTCCCGCCTCTTCAATTAATAAATGTTACTTCACAATTTTTTAATAACGGCATACAAAATGAGATGGGGTAATTAAATTTGCTCAAAAAGGGAAAATTATAGGAGATTTCACGATGTTTTTCAAAAACGCTAGAAAAAAAAATGTGGTAATATCCTATTTTTCTTGTAGTGTCACTCTCTCTCCGATCAATCAAGGATAGAGTGTTGCATGCACATATATAGATTCACACAAATCACTTAGTCCTCTGTTTTCCTTTAATGACAAACTATGATAACAAACTTTTCATTATAACCTACTTAGTAGCTTGCCATGCAACGATACAAATGGTGGTGTGATTAACCTCCCACCACGCACCTAACCGATTACTATTTTTCTTTTGTTTTTAAATTGGATGATAAATTTGTGTAATTGTGTATTTATGTGGATCTCTTAAAGCAAATTAATTTAAGTTTTTAACTAAGGTATTTAGTAAGAGTAATTATTAAGTTGAATTTTTATCAAACATAATTACAAACGAAAAACATTGAATATTCATAAAATTATCATTCCTAGCAATATTTTTGTTAGTGATTAAATTGGAATAGTTTTTACCTATACAATATTGAATAGCTTAAGTAAGATTAATTTATTATTCACATCCTATAATGCATTTATAAAAATAGTTAAATACAGATTCTCACAATAGAGTTCTAACTTAATAAGAAATTTCACAAACTTGATTTTTTTTTAAAATTATAATAATCTTGACCCCAAAAAAACAATCTAACTATAACTACCTTCAACACAAAATAGAATTAAAAAAATACCTTTCCGTCAAAGTTTCAAATGAACAAGAATTTCATAGTGTTGCGCAACTTCAATCTCTACAATGTGATAATAAATTGATGAAATTAAAGCGAAACACAATTCAAACAGATTGAGTCCTTATAAATTGAAATTGAAAGTTAAATAAGGTTTAAAAGAAGTTAAAAGACACACCCAAAAATTTTATTTATAAATTTCAATGTGTGATTCAGATTTGTTCTAATTCTATATATAAAAAGTCTAGTTACTATGAAAAATTGTCAAAAAAAATTGTCATGAATCAAGAATTATTGTTGAGATTTAATTAACGTATTATGAGATACACATGTAGAATGAATCCAAAGCAAGAAAATTGTCATGAAGAGGTGTGGTTGAGATTCAATTGGCGTATGGTGGATTCACATATGGAATAAATTTGAACTAGTTTTTATGTAAAATTCTAAATACTGTGACGACGGGGTCCCTTTTGTTTCCTTTTCTTTGCCTCGTTCTCCTTTTGATCTCGCTGGGTTTGAGACGTTCGAATTTAGTTCTTGAAATAAAGTTCTTGCTCTTGCTTTTGTTCAGTATTGAATTTCAATGGTGCTGGAGGGTGTGCGGTCGAGTCCGGAGTGCCCCAGGGATCGAACCAGAAATTTTGGGCTGCTGGGCCAAGGCCACACGTGCGGAGGCTCAAGGCCGCACGTGCGGATTGGGGCCGTACGTGGGGGAGGGTTAGGCCGCACGTGAGGAATTCAGGAGAGGTTTGGGCTCAGCACACTGTCTAAATTACAGGTGCGAAGGGAGCCGCACGTGCGAGGGTTATTGCCACACATGCAGGAGGCACGCTTCGCACATGCGGTCGGCCTGGGTCCGAAATTCTGCTTTTTTACTCTCTTTTGGCCGAGTTGTATCTCATTTGGGGCATCCTCTCTCACTCTAAAACACCATTTTACTCCATCTTCTCTCTAAAAACCTACACCAAACCACCCAAAAACCTTGATCTCATGAAATCCATGGAGCTTTGATCCATCTTCGTCCACAAATCTTGGAGAGCAACACAAGAACCACATCTTGTAAAGTGGAGATTGAGTCTTGGGCATTTTGATTTTCTAGGGTTTCATCTTCTTCTTCACCAAACATTGAGGTAGGGACTTCTTGAGTCATATATACATGTTTTGCTAGATAAATGTTGATTTTAAAAGTTTTCTTGAAGTTCTCATGTTCATCTTTATTTTGAGATTTAAAATCTAGAGAGTTATGAGAGTGGGTGTAAATCTCAACTCTTTTGTTAATCCTAGAGGGCTTCCCTTTCATTTGACTTAAGAAATGTGATTTTGGGTTGGGTTTCACCATGAAGTGGAGAAATGTTGGGGTTTTTATGAAAACCCTAGAAATTGGGGATTTTGGAAAGTATGGAAATGTCTATGGTGTTCTTATTCTTCTTGTGTTAAAAAGAATAGATGAGTGTAGGCTTCATGGTGTGTTTTGCAAAATGACCATCTTATGATATTGAGAAGGTAATTTATATAGAAATTGGGCCGAGCTACGTAAATGGGCCATTGTGGGCCTCAGTGCGAAGGGCTGAGTAAAAAAGCCGTGAAAGTTACTCCGGTCCCAAAGAGGTTAGCCCGGTCACCATACTAAATCTTATATCGGTTAAGGCGCAGCATGGTTAGTTCGGTCTAAAAGCCTTGCTAGAAGTTAGATCGGTTCAGACTTAACACTGTTGACACAGGAGGAATTGGGGTAAGAACATTGAAGGTAGAACCGAACTAACGATAGTTCGGTCTACTCTGTGGCTCGGCGTGATCATGATTACATCGGTCATATTGGAGTTCGGCCATGGTAAAAACCATCTCACTTGGTTTAAGCAGTGAGGGGGGTGTTGAAGGATAAGAATTATCTTTCAGGAGTATGAATCCCAGGAGGACTCTACATGGAGGAGTAAAAGTCCTACTAGGATTGTGCCATACGGAACCTACAAAAGCTCACAAACATCACCTATGGAGAGGTAACACAACTTTGATTCCCGAATACACAGAGCTTTTTGTCTATTTGTCTATTGAACTGACTTAGGCATCGGAGAGGTTTCCGGCACACACCCGCCGGCTAGCTCACGTTTGTGTTTTTAGGGAGTAAAGCGACGACGTACGAAGGAGAGCAATCTTAATCAACAGGATTATACGAGAAGGTTTATTTCTTTCCTGTACAGATATATTGAAAGGGAGAATTTGTTTTAAAAACTATTGTTAAATACATGATGACATAATGTTGTGAGATGACAAAATTGTTGTGCACTATGGATTGTGAGAATTATGAATATTGGAGATTAATGTTTGAAAACATCACATGTGGCCTTGTAAGGATTAAATTGATTAGAATTGTGCATGATGAAAAATTGTTTGTTGTGTGTTGAAGGCACATGGTTATTTTGTGAAATAACATTGAAATGAGGAAATGAGAAATGTATTTGCTTTGTTATTGTTGTTAAGACACTTGGAAATGAAGAAAGGCCATGAGGCATGGAAATTCATTACCTTGCATACTCATTTAATTAACTATTATGCATTGTGTAATTAGAATGGAAACATTTACTCCAAGAAAAGAACATATTTGTTGTAATGAGAACAACGGAATGTGTATAGGGGTAAATATGTCGGTCAGTTCGGTTAGGAGGTGTAGATGAATTTGATAAGTTGGCTTGAGTGTCCATGGTGAAAGACCAGAAAGCCGCCCAGATAGGTGTCGAGCCTTCCGGTTAATACCGGTAAAAATGACGATTTGGTAGTGCTAGTATAGTCTACTTGCAGACACCAGCCTAGGGATTACCTGAGTCGTATTTACCACCCCTATTGATTAACATTGGAAGTTTCAGAAATTGCTGATATTGTAAACTTTTATTGAAAAATGGTGATCTTCAAGAAGAGCATGAAATGAAATTTCTTTAAATCGGCATGGCATGGCATTGACATTTTCATTTTTCATTGAGAGTTTGCATAATTGTATATACTTTGTAAGAATTCTCTACTGGGCTTTATGCTCACCCTTATGGGACTTTGGCGCAGGTAAAGATGTGGTGATCCCGCCGAGTTGAGGGCGTGGATTTATTTTGTGAAGAGTAGATTGCTCTCTTATTTTTGTTATAAATTTTTTGTAAGCCAAGGGCTAAACGTGTATGGGTTCGAGTGGCCATTTTGGTGTAACCGGGCTATTGCCTTGGAAGATGTAAGCCCGTAAGGACATTTTAATTGTTTGAGACTCGATGTTTCACATGCTATAGATTCATGTGTTCTTCTTATCATTGAATGTATACCCGCATGTGGAACTTTTGTATAAAATCTTGGAGATTTATGATGTAAAGGTTGGAGAATGGTTATATTTAATTAATGAATGTGTTTTGATGTATTAAACATGTTGGATTTATTTCGGGGCGTTACAAATACTATTCTAGATATCTTATTGATTTATATTAATAGGAAAAAGTTTACAAAGAATAACTTTCAGATATTGTCAAATCCTATCCTTTAATGGCTCTATTAAGACTCCTTTCTTCCCATTGCTATTGCTATCAATATATTATAATTTTTAATCTAAATACATTTAGAAACTAATTTATTTTTGTATTTTTTAAAATTTTGTAATGTTAAATATTATTATATTTTAAATACAAGAAAATATGAATAAAATACGAAAAATCAGTATAAGTTCATATTTATTTGTATTTAGTAATTTTGTTTTACAAATATTATACTTTTAAATTATATTTAGATTGGATATACATCTAAAAAGTATTATTATATATAAAATATGAAGAAATTTCACTATCACTAATCACTAAGAATGAAAAAAATATGAAAATCAATCAATCAAAAATATGAAAAATCCAAAATTGAAAAATAGTTTTCAAAAATTAAACCAAAGAAAGTGATTGTTATTTAGAATTTTGACAGTATATGTGGATTATTAAAGTACAATGCAAAATAATACAATTCTATAAAATTAAACAAAGAGATAGTGTATAAAAATAGCCTGTGAATTCCTGAGATGCAGTACAAAACCGGATGCATCTCCCTCTATGTAGATTCGAATAGATATATACAACTCTAAGATTTAATCCAAAACATCATAGTATTTTCGTGTAGATTCGAACAAATGAATAACTCTAAGATTCAATCCAAAATATTCACATCGGTCAGAAAGATCATAGTTCAATCATAAATTTAAAAAATAGGAAGGCATGTTTGTTATAGGACTTTTGGAAGGAGATGAATAGAAAATTGATCGTTTTTTAGTGTTAAATAAGTAAATAAATGTTAATCTTAATGTTACGAAAAAAAAAGAAAAAAGAAAAATAGTTTATATAGGGCTCTTTATGACTTTTGTGCATCATGCAGTGGTTTAATTTAAATTCAAAACCTTTGGGAAGATATTTTTGGAATATGAAAAAGTACAAAACACTCAGGCTTATTCAAACTTTTCAAATAGTAGTAGTAGTAAATAGATAGTTGATTTATGTCTAATAAATTATAAGTAAAATCTTTATCAAAGTAGTTACATGTTTAGTCAAATTACAGTTTAGATAAATTGCACAAAATGGCGGTCAGGGACCATTCCTACCATTGGGTCGTGTTTGGCTGATTATTTGCTAACTAGTGAGACAATCAAATGCCCATAATGAAAGACCATTATAAGATGTAAAATTGTTTTTAATTGTAATTGATTGTTTGATTTGATAAATACTATTACCAATAAAAGAAAAATTCAGAATTTTTAGACCTTTCTTTATATTTAATAAAAGAAGATGATAGAAAAATGTGAATAGTAACATGCTCAACCAAAATAACAATTGTCAATATGTGAACATCATGAACTGTAGTGTGTGCTACATTATGTATACAAAAGTTCAAAGTGAAATTTAAGATCAGTTTAGACAGACAAATATAATCTATCCAGTGCATAGCTTTTGGTGAAAAGAAATATAATAAAAAATAAGATTCTCTTCGAAATGCTTCCCAAGAGTTGCTTCATGAATCATGAGCCCTTTATTGCAGTTTATTAGAATTTCTTCATACATATGAAAATTGGATATTTTAAATCAGAGCCACTTGTATTTATCTTCTTAATGAAATCATTAAGAATAAAAAAAATCTCCATTAATATTTATCATCTTAACTGTTGAGAGTCTTTCTTTATTTACAATATGATAAGTTGTTTTGTTTAGAATTGCATGAAAACTTATCTAAAATGGATAAACTAGCCATTAATTTAAGGAGAAATAAAAATTATACTAAAGAAAAGTAGAGATGTACCTTGGGTTGGGTGGAAGTTGAACAACAATTGTTAAAATTATGAGCTCTTTCAATGAGAGATACTTTGGCTTCTTTGATTTTCTTCAAATTGGGTCTCTTGAAGTCTGATGTTCAAAAGTAAAAATGTTTATGAGATGGGCTTTGGTCATTTGATGAATATACATGTGTGTTTCAATAAAAAAATTTCAAATAAGTAATTTGCATATATAAATCAATTTCAAATTTTATGTTTCTAAACCGTAAAAGTCATAAAATAATGAATTAAATGTTCTGGGTTTTTTAATCTAGAATCCTTACTTTGGAGATAGATTCCAAGTTCTTGCTTTCGCAAGTTCTCAAACCTCAGAGCATCCAAAAACCTGTACTTGGGGATTATACAATTGCAACCAATAAAAATTTGGTTATAGTTCTAACATTTTGCGAGAACATGAGATAAAAAAACAAATGCTATAAGCTTATTAATTCAAAAAGTGAGCCAAAAGAAATGAAATTAGAAAGCGTCAACCAATATTGGTATAGAAAATTCCAATTTTCAACCATTCAAAAGTGGAAATTAGTAATGCAATGAACTTGACTATATAGCAGATGCACAAAAGATTTGGGAGGAAGATTATATATAGAGAAAAAGAAAAAGAAAAATGTTAGGGACCCCAAAAGTTTTACCAAATTTTCTACCAAATGTTTCACATGGATGTGAGACCAACACCATGTGGGTCCCGCACCCATGTGAGACATTTGAAAAAAAGTTTAGTAAAATTTTTGGAGTCTCTAGCATTACTCAAAGAAAAATGGAAAATTGTAAAATAGTTTAGGAACAAAAAGAAAAACTAGTGTTTAAATTGAACTTGAAATTGGTATGATATTACTATTGAGAATCAACAATAGATTAATATCCCTTTGATTCGCAAGTTTTTGAATGATTAAATAATGGCTAAAATGAGCATTTGTTAAGATAAGATGTTCATAGATTGTGGGTTATTATTCAAGAAAACTAACGATTAATTGGCTCTAAAATGTTCATGGCCAACTTTGGATTTGAAAAATAACCACTGAACACAAAATAATGGATGGTTAGCAAGGCTCCTCTTCATTTTCAGCAATACTATAAACCCCACACCTCCCCCCAAACACCATAAAAAGAGAGAGTGAGAGAGTGAGAGAGAAATTACCCATAATCTAAAATCAAAGGCCAACATCTATTCATGATGTGACCCATAACAAGAAGTTTAACTATATAGCTTAGTTTGAAATTCTAGGTAATTTCAGGATATCATTTTTCTGGGTGCATAAAATTTTCACTTCAACTATATACATATATATATATATATATAAATAACTTATTTTTCTTAGATTTAGAAATTTTAGATTATCAGATAGAAACAGAGAGTGCCTATACTTATCCAAAAAAATATGTTGCCTATTATCTAAACTTTCAAAAGCAATGCCACAATCTTGCAAAAAGAAAGCCAAAAACAAACCAAAAAAAAAAAAAGTAAGAAAGGCAAATTAACTAAGTAGCCATCAATCGCGATTCCATTTCAGATCCAAAAATCATAACTCCGTTTGAGACTCAATGTATAGCGATCCCGGTTTTCCCTTTCCGTTATTGTTGTATTTCGGACTTTGGTTCCGTGGAATTGATAGTTGTTTATCTTATTGTCATCCTTTAATTCCATATGTTTGAGTTTTAGGTTATGTTGAGCATGTTTCGAGCAGGTGGGTTGAGCCTTGGTCTAAAATCTTGTTGCCAGGTTTTTGGTCGTTCCGCTCGAGCGGGTCGTCTAGCGCTCGAGCGGAGATTGCACACTCCCAGTATCTTGTGCCTCTGCAAAAACTTCTGCAAGCATGTTTTTCACGCTCGAGCGGATTCTCTTACGCTCGAGCGGTCATGCTCAAGCGGGTATGTTGGCACTCGAGCGGGTAGTGCTTCGTCTGTGAAAGTTCTGGAAGGGGGAGAGCGGACTGGTTTTTGCGCTCGAGCGGATGTGTTTTATTCTTGTGTCACGGCGCTCGAGCGTGTCCAGATTTTTGTGCTTGACGCTCGAGTGTTCTATTCTCCGCTCGAGCAGGAGAGTCGTATATCAGAAGGCAGTTAGGCATTTTGAATCACTTTTTACATTCACACTCTCTCTCTTACTTTCCCAAAATCGATTTTGAATCTCTCTAGGGATTGATCTAGTAGGAGTTGTTTCCTCACCTTTGGTCTTCACAAAAAGTGTGTTGATCGTCGGGGGCTACATTTTGATTTGAAAATTTCGGGATTTGGAGCATCTTCAATTTCTTCATCTCCTTCTCTTGGGCTCTGAATTTGAGGTAGGGATTCCTACTCACTCTTATGGGTTTTGACCTAGATTTTGAGCTTGTTGTTTAAATGGTTGATTTTGGGACTTAGGGTTTCAAAAGATATAAAAGAGGGTTTTGTTATTTTGATTCTTGAACATGTAATTTGGGTTTCAAAATGATGTTATTGTTGTTGATAGTTGATATTTGAACCATTGGGTTAATATTGAGAGACGGGGAAGAAAGCCCTAATTTGTATGTAAATTAATTGGTATAATTAATTTGGGAAAGTTATGGATTTGTGAAATTAAGTTGAATATAATGATAGTGGTTCATTATGAGATGGAATGGTGGAGTCGGATTAATTAATCGTTCACTTTTGAAAATGCGGATATTTTTATCTGTTGGTGCTTTTATTATCTGTTTAGAAATAACTGCCTTGGGCTACCGGTGGAGGGTAGTTTTGATTGTTGTAGACAATGCATGATGATTAGGCAAACTAAAACTAATCAATTGGATGTGTCATAGAGTATGACGATTGACGGAATACATTAACTTTATGTATTGATTGATTATGTATGTGACCTATGTGTATATACGTTGTGTGTGTGGGATGAGATAGGGGATGTACTCCACGGTTTAGGAGAAGATAGGGGATGAACCTCTAAACCAGGCATTGTTTGGGAGGAGATAGGGGATGGACTTCGTTGATACAGCTCATATGCTTATCTGTTAATGTGTTGATACAGCTTATATGCTTATCTATGGAAGTGTTGATATAGCTCATATGCTTATCTGTTCAAGTGTGGATACAACTTTTATGCTTATCTATTGAAGTGTTGATATAGCTAGTATGCTTATCTATTATGAAATGGGAAATGTTTAATATGAGTTACTACCTCATTGAAATTGTTGGCCAGGTTCTGAGCCGTAGTTGTGAATTGTGAATTTGATAAGAAATGGAAAATGAAATGAAACTTGGACATATGGATCATATAATGAAAATGGTGTATGAATTGATTTATGTGAGTTAAACATTTATCAAATGTTAATGTCTTAGTCATTGCTCATATTGTGTTTAGCATATCTCTATTAGGCGTTGGCTCACCCTATATGGGACATCATTTTCAGGTACAGGTAGCATGCTACCTCCAAGGACATAGCTTGGATGTTTATGGGAGTTGAAGACTCTTTTTGATTATTTTGTTTCTATTACATGTGTATCAAGACAAGGGCTTATTTTGTATAGAGTTAGTACTCTTCTTTTTGTAACCAAGTGTTGACTTGAAAAGCTGTAAGCCCTTAGGGCATTTGTTTTTGTTATTAACATGTAATACTGTTGTAAGAACTACTCTGATGAATAGAAAGGTGTTGATTTCTCTTATATCATTGCATGTCTCTAATGATGGGTTTTATGTATTTTTTTGAGGGCATTACAACTTGGTATCAGAGCGTACCGGGTTCGAATACTTTGGGTACGTGGGAAGTGATTAGTATCACAATGGGCTTGTCTCGCTTGATGGAGACTTAGATGTAGTGTCATATGCTATGTGTTTAATTGATAACATGTTTATGTGACTATATGGGTATGGGATTTAGTTTCTAGGATGTTGATTGGATCCTTGGGTTTCTGTGAGTCTTGTTGGAAAAGCACTTGATCAATGCTGTTTCTAACCGGAACTCTAGTAACGTCTCGGGACTGTCATTATCCGGAAACGAAATTCGTAAGTGCTTATGTGTTTATGTGCTTACGTGGGGTGAATTACAGTTGTCCATGCATTAGGACGTGAGTGTTTTAGTTTCGGCACATTTATGAATGTGTTAATGTTCTTGTCACCTTTATTAGGATGTCAGGACGAGTACGAGGACGTGGAGGGAGACGTGGTAGGCAGGAGATGCCTTTACCGGATGATATTCCGGCACAGCAAGAGGGAGTTGGTCAGGCCAATGTGGCCGAGCCAGCGGGTCAGCAGGCTATGAGCGCCTTGGCCCCGAGAGATAGCAGGAGCTTTGGGTATTCTCAGAGCAGGGAACCAGGATCAGGCCCACGTTGTTGATGCAGGGCCTTCTTTCCTGAAGAGGGAATTCTTCCGGTCTAACCTGGACGAGTTTGTTAGGGATCCAAAGGAGCCACTTAAGGCTGACGAGTGGTTAGAACAGATGGAGAAGACGTTCGAGATGCTTGGCATCGAGGACGGGGCTTTAAAAGTGACCTTGGCATCTTTCCAACTTAAGGGAGATGCAGGTCAATGGTGGAAGTACGAGAAGGGCCGTGTTGGTGGTGCATGTGAGGCGTTTGTAGATGCTTTCCAGGAGAAGTTCTTATCTTCAGCTGCCAGGGAGAAGCTGAGGGAACAGTTTTGCCAGTTTAAATAGCAGGGTTTGTCAGTGGCCAAGTTTGAGGCCACATTTACCAATCTATCCAGGTTTGCACTTGAGCTTGTGGCGTCCGAGGAACGCCGTTGCTTTGAGTTTGAGCGGAAGTTGAGGCGTGGACTCAAGTTGAGGGTTGGAGGGTCCTTTATTCGAGAGTATAGACGTCTGGTGGATGCTGCAGCTCATATGGAGATTATGATGCAGGAGAAGGATGAGGAGAAGCATAGAGGCTCCTAGAGGAGCCAAGATGGCTAGGGGGATGGCAGGAGACAGAGAGGTTTTAACCCTCAGCAGACTCAGGGTGGTTTGGCTAGATCGACCGTTCCAGTGCCGAATGCAGGCTCCGGGAGAGGTAATCAGGGAGGCTTGACTTGTTTCACGTGTGGCCAGCTGGGTCACAAGTCTTCGGTTTGCCCGCAGAAGGGAGGGGGTCAGCGAGCTGCTTCTTCTTCGGCTCGACCTCAGGGCCAGAGTCAGGGCAAAGGCTAGCCGCTCTCTTGTTACCAGTGTGGTCAAGCGGGGCACCTGAAGAGGTTTTGCCCGCAGTTGAGTGGCATTTCTGGTGCATCTGGGCAGAGGCAGAGTTTTTAGCCAGCTCAGTCGGTTCAGGCCTCGAGGGCCAATCAGGGGGCTTCATCGTCTCCCAGTCTGTGCAGCAGTCTTTTGCTCCTAGAGGTGAGCAGGTGGATCAGGGGCCTACAGGGCGCGTGTATGCTGTTACCGCGCAGGACCTCGTACCGGCTCCATCAGTTGTGAGAGGTACCTTTCTGTTTTGCAACTCGGTTGCTAATGTGTTGATCGATACGGGTGCATCTCATTCTTTTGTATCTGCTACATTTGCATCTATTTTGGAGTTGGAGTTGGCATAGTTAGTATCTCCTATATGTGTAGTGTCACCCGTTGGGGGTGAATTGATCTTGAAACATGGATGTAGAGGTTGTGATATAGAGGTCACCGATCGTCGGCTTCCGTTTCCATTTGTAGTTATGCCCATGAAGGGTTTCGATGTTATTTTGGGTATGGACTGGCTATCGTCATACCGGGCTGTTATCGATTGCTACCACCAGAGGGTCACAGTATATACCTTGAGCGGGGAGTGTTTCCATTTCTTGAGGGATCAGGTTGGTAGTGTGTTGCCACCGGTGTATGATCCGCGAGGGCGGAGTGAGCTTAGTGGTCTACTTACTAGCTTTATGAGTGGTGAGTGTGATGAGACCCAGATTGTATTGCCGAGAGTGGTTTGTGAGTATTCGGATGTTTTTCCCGAGGATCTCGTTAGTTTGCCACCTCACCGAGAGATAGAGTTCTCTATTGATTTAGTGCCCGGCACAGCGCCGATTTCTATGGCACCTTATCATTTTGCCCCAGCCGAGTTGAGTGAGTTAAAGATTCAACTCCAGGAGTTGTTGGATAAGGGTTTTGTCCGCCCTAGTGTCTCGCCGTGGGGAGCACCAGCCCTCTTTGCTAAAAAGAAAGATGGTGCCTTGAGACTTTGTATTGACTACCGAAAGTTGAATCGAGCTACGGTTAAGAATAAGTATCCTATGCCTCGTATAGATGATTTGTTTGACCAGTTGAAGGGTTCCCGTTGTTTCTCTAAGATAGACTTGAGATCGGGTTACCACCAGTTGAGGGTCAGAGAGGAGGATATTCCGAAGATGGCATTCTGTACGCGGTATGGCCATTATGAGTTTCTGGTGATGCCATTCGGGCTCACCAATGCACCGGCAGTCTTTATGGACTTGATGAATCGGATCTTCCGGGAATTCTTAGATTGTTTTGTGGTCGTTTTCGTGGACGACATTCTAATTTATTCTCCTTCTGAGGAGGAGCACGAGGAGCACTTAAGAGTGGTGCTCGAATTGCTTAGAGCCCATAGGCTGTATGCCAAGTTTGGGAAATGTGAGTTCTGGCTAGGAGAAGTCAAATTCTTAGGCCATGTGGTATCCGGGGAAGGGGTGTCTGTTGATACATCCAAGGTTGAAGCAGTGCAGGATTAGGCACAGCCTAAGAGTGTTTTCGAGATCCGCAGTTTTCTGGGATTAGCTGGGTATTATCGCCGGTTTGTAAAAGATTTCTCCAAGCTAACTTCGCCGTTGACTAGATTGACGCGGAAAGGGGTCAAGTTTGTGTAAAGTGAGACTTGTGAAAAGTCGTTTCAGGAGTTGAAAGTTAGGTTGACCACCGCTCCAATTTTAATTATTCCGGAGAGAGGTTTGGGTTATGCGGTCTATTGTGATGCCTCACGAAAGGGTTTGGGTTGTGTGTTGATGCAAGAGGGGAAAGTGGTAGCTTATGGCTCACGTCAGTTGAAAATACACGAGAAGAATTACCCTACGCATGATCTTGAGTTAGCAGCTGTGATTTTTGCCTTAAAGATTTGGAGGCACTACCTTTATGTGAGACGTTCGAGGTGTTCTCGGACCATAAGAGTTTGAAATATTTGTTTACACAGAGAGACTTAAATTTGAGGTAGAGGAGGTGGATGGAGTTCATTGAGGACTATGATTTTGAGTTGTACTATCACCCGGGAAAGGCCAATGTTGTGGCCAATGCCCTTAGTAGAAAATTCATTAGTGATATAGCTTGTATAGCCATCCAGGAGTGGGAGATGTTGGGGGCACTTGGCGAGTTCGATTTGCTTCTAGGCGAATCTGTTGAGGCTGCGGCCTTGTTTTCTGTTGTTACGCAGCCTACACTTGTGACTCGAGTGTTAGAGGCATAGAGAGGTGACCATGAGATAGAATCCCTCCGAGAAAATATCTCCAGTGGGAAGGTTGAGAAAGGTTTAACGGTGTATCCCGACCTGAGTGTGAGATACAAAGACCGTTTGTTTGTGCTGGAGTCTTGCCGAGAGGAAGTACTCCGAGAGTTTCACCATTCACGCCTTGCGGTACATCTAGGAGGCACTAAGATGTATCGTGATTTGGGTCGCCAGTTTTGGTGGCGGGGTATGAAGAGAGATGTGGCTGTTTTCGTATCGAAGTGCCTTACTTTCCAACAAGTGAAGGCCGAGCATCAGAGGCCAGCGGGTTTGTTGCAACCCTTGCCTATTACCGAGTGGAAGTAGGAGCATGTCACCATGGACTTCATTGCAGGTCTTCCGAGGACTCAGCGGGGTAGTGATGCTATTTGGGTGGTTGTAGACCGGTTGACTAAGTCGGCGCATTTTATCCCTATGCACGTGAGAGATTCGGTAGATTTCCTGGCCAATTTGTATATTCGGGACATAGTGAGGTTGCACAGGGTCCCAGTGACGATCGTCTCAGATAAAGACCCTCGTTTTACTGCTAGATTGTGACAGAGTTTACAGAGTGCCTTGGGTACTAAGTTGACCTTTAGTACGGCTTATCATCCTCAGACTGACGGGCAGTCCGAGCGTACCATTCAGATCCTTGAGGATATGCTTCGAGGTTGTGTCCTTGATTTTAGTGGGACGTGGGAGAGGCACTTGCCATTGGTGGAGTTTGCCTACAACAACAACTTTCAGTCTAGTATCGGTATGGCACTGTTTGAGGCCTTCTATGGCCGATCGTGTAGGTCTTCAGTATGTTGGGCTGAGGTGGGTGATGCACCTTTGTTGGGCCCGAAGTTGGTTAGGGAGACGACGGAGAAAGTGGAGCTTATCCGTAGGAGGCTTGTTACAGCCAAGAGTCGCCAAAAGAGTTATGCCGATCGTAGGAGGAAGCCTTTGGCGTTTGAGGTAGGTGATCATGTCTTCTTGAAAATATCACCAAGGCGAGGTCTGTTGAGGTTTGGGAAAAGTGGGAAGCTGTCCCCTCGGTTTATTGGTCCCTTCGAGATCCATGAGAGGGTTGGGGAGGCTGCTTATCGCTTGGCTTTGCCACCGCAGTTGTCCAGGGTACATGACGTATTTCATGTTAGTATTCTTCGGAAGTACGAGCTGGATCCATTCCATGTGTTGGATTGGACCGATTTGGAGGTAGATGAGGATGCCTCGTTTGAGGAGAGACAGGTTCGGGTCTTGGATAGGCGGGATCAAGTCTTGTGAGACAAGACCATTCCCCTGGTTAAAATTTTGTGGAAGCATCACGGAGTGGAAGAAGCCACTTGGGAACGTGAATTAGAGGTCCGTGAGAAATATCCGGACATGTTTGTTGATGTATAATCATGTATCGAGATTTTGTAATATTGTTGAACTTTAAGAGCATTATATATGTCTTAAGTTGTAAAACATGGTGTATGTTTTGGTTAATGGAAGCGTTTTGAAACTTACCTTGAACTGGAAGTTTAACGTAGCATTGCATGTGTTGAATGTATTGTAGAAATGAACACATATCATGAATATTGAATATGATATAGAATGGTGCAATGTAGTATTGAAATTTGTGGAATTTCAAGGAATGCATATCCATAATGCATGTTGTGAGAAATGTTGTAATTTGCCTATTGAAAAGAGATGAGATGACCGGTAATGGGTCGAGTTGTTAAATTTCTCTTTGTAATAATGTTGGAAATTGAGAAAATCTTATTTTTGAAAAACTTGTATTTAATTTCGGGGACGAAATTCTTTAAGGGGGGAAGGCTATAGTGATCTCGGTTTTCCCTTTCTGTTATTCTTGTATTCCGAACTTTGGTTCCGTGGAATTGATGGTTGTTTATCTTATTGTCATCTTTTAATTCCATATGTTTGAGTTTTAGGTTATGTTGAGCATGTTTCGAGCAGGTGGGTTGAGCTTTGGTCTAAAATCTTGTTGCCAGGTTTTTGGTCGTTCCGCTCGAGCGGGTCGTCTAGCGCTTGAGCGGAGATTGCACACTCTCAGTATCTCGTGCCTCTGCAAAAACTTCTGCAAGCATGTTTTTCACGCTCGAGCGGATTTTCTTACGCTCGAGCGATCGCGCTTGAGCGATCGCGCTCGAGCGGGTATGTTGGCGCTCAAGCGGATAGTGCTTCGTCTGGGAAAGTTCTGAGAGGGGAAAATCTACGCTCGAGCGGACTGGTTTTTGCGCTCGAGCGTGTCCAAATTTTTGTGCTTGACGCTCGAGCGGGAGAGTCGTATATCAGAAGGCAGTTAGGCATTTTGAATCACTTTTTACATTCACACTCTCTCTCTTACTTTCCCAAAATCGATTTTGAGAGCCTCTCTCTCTAGAAACTCCCTTCTTTTTAGGGATTGATCTAATAGGAGTTGTTTCCTCACCTTTAGTCTTCCCAAAAAGTGTGTTGATCGTCGGGGGCTACATTTTAATCTGAAAATTTCGAGATTTAGAGCATCTTCAATTTCTTCATCTCCTTCCCTTGGGCTCCGAATTTGAGGTAGGGATTCCTATTCAGTCTTATGGGTTTTGACCTAGATTTTGAGCTTGTTGTTTAAATGGTTGATTTTGGGACTTGGGGTTTCAAAAGATATAAAAGAGGGTTTTGTTATTTTGATTCTTGAACATGTAATTTGGGTTTCAAAATGATGTTATTGTTGTTGATAGTTGATATTTGAACCATTGGGTTAATATTGAGAGACGGGGAAGAAAGCCCTAATTTGTATGTAAATTAATTGGTATAATTAATTTGGGAAAGTTATGGATTTGTGAAATTGAGTTGAATATAATGATAGTGGTTCATTATGAGATGGAATGGTGGAGTCGGATTAATTAATCGTTCACTTTTGAAAATGCGAATATTTTTATCTGTTGGTGCTTTTACTATCTGTTTAGAAATAACTGCTTTGGGCTACCGGTGGAGGGTAGTTTTGATTGTTGTAGACAATGCATGATGATTAGGCAAACTAAAACTAATCAATTGGATGTGTCATAGAGTATGACGGTTGACGGAATACATTAACTTTATGTATTGATTGATTATGCATGTGACCTATGTGTATATACGTTGTGTGTGTGGGATGAGATAGGGGATGTACTCCACGGTTTAGGGGAAGATAGGGGATGGACCTCTAAATCGGGCATTGTTTGGGAGGAGATAGGGGATGGACTCCATTGATACAGCTCATATGCTTATCTGTTAATGTGTTGATACAGCTTATATGCTTATCTATGGAAGTGTTGATATAGCTCATATGCTTATTTGTTGAAGTGTGGATACAGCTTTTATGCTTACCTATTGAAGTGTTGATATAGCTAGTATGCTTATCTATTATGAAATGGGAAATGTTTAATATGAGTTACTACCTCATTGAAATTGTTGGCCAGGTTCTAAGCCGTAGTTGTGAATTGTGAATTTGATAAGAAATGGAAAATGAAATAAAACTTGGACATATGGATCATATAATGAAAATGGTGTACGAATTGATTTATGTGAGTTAAACATTTATCAAATGTTAATGCCTTAGTCATTGCTCATATTGTGTTTAGCATATCTCTACTGGGCGTTGGCTCACCCTATATGGGACATCATTTTCAGGTACAGGTAGCATGCTACCTCCAAGGACATAGCTTGGATGTTTATGGGAGTTGAAGACTCTTTTTGATTATTTTGTTTGTATTACATGTGTATCAAGCCAAGGGCTTATTTTGTATAGAGTTAGTACTCTTCTTTTTGTAACCAAGTGTTGACTTGAAAAGCTGTAAGCCCTTAGGGCATTTGCTTTTGTTGTTAACATGTAATACTGTTGTAAGAACTACTCTGATGAATAGAAAGGTGTTGATTTCTCTTATATCATTGCATGTCTCTAATGATGGGTTTTATGTATTTTTTTGAGGGCGTTACACAATGTTTTCAATAGGGAGCTAAATGGGGTTGAGTTAGCATTCCATCATCGCTTCAGTTGAAGATCGAAAAATTCTGAAAGGTTTTGAGAGAGAGAATAGAGAAAGCAAAGGAAAGAGAGAATTACAAGGCTAAGCAAGAAATCCGTATAATCCGTAATCCGATACGATTCGGTCAAGTCCAATCTAGTAGGTTTGGATTGGTTTTTTGAATTCGTGGTTCAGTTTCAGATTGGAAATTTAAAAATCCGTAGCCCACGGATCGGTCTCAGATTGAACTCCACAATTCTGAATTAAAACTGATCTGAACCGTATACAGATAGTCTAAATTTATACTATATACCCTCCCACAAATATGATTTCTTATTCCATATAAAAGCTAAACTAGTTTTCTTATTATTTTTGTTTGATGTTATGTTTAGTTTTAATACAGAGGAGAATTCTGTTTTGTATAATGTGTACCCAATTTATTGCTTTTGTTTGAAGCTATATTTATGTTTTTATGAAATTAAAATGTTATACATATATTCTTTTATTTAATTATGTGAATCCGTGGTCCTAAACAGATCCAATCCATGTTTAAATGGATTGGTTCCACGATTTAAACGGATTGGATTGGTTCCAATTTTTTAGGAACCATTGATAACGGATTGGTCCTGGTTTTACCCCAATTCGGACCATGCTCACCCCTAGAGACTTAGGTAGCGTTTGGTAGAGTTTTTTAAATATGATTTGAGAATATGAGTTGTATTTTGAGTTTGTGAGTTTTAGAATTATGATTTGAGTGTGAAAAACGTGTTTGGGATCCAATCCATGTTTAAATGGATTGGTTCCACGATTTAAACGGATTGGATTGGTTCCAATTTTTTAGGAACCATTGATAACGGATTGGTCCTGGTTTTACCCCAATTCGGACCATGCTCATCCCTAGAGACTTAGGTAGCGTTTGGTAGAGTTTTCTAAATATGATTTGAGAATATAAGTTGTATTTTGAGTTTGTGAGTTTTAGAATTATGATTTGAGTGTGAAAAATTTGTTTGGTGAATGAGTTTTGAAAAGAGTTTTTGATTGAGTAGAAATTTTTTGATGTGACATATGATATTTTGATATAAAAACGTACAACTCATGACCAAACACATAACTCAGAATTCTATTCAAAACTCAAAATTTTTTTAAAATATTCAGAATTTTTTTTTTATTTAAAATATAAAAAATAACAGGTGCCAATTGTTAAAAAAAAAAATTGCATTGTATCGAACATCCGGGAAGATGACCAGTTAGTCCAAAATTTCCGCCTTCGATAGAGTTTTCAAAAGTGGATGTGAGATGAATTTTTGAAAATGGTAACCAAACATCATGCACAAATTAAGAGGTAAAAATACATTTTCAAAACTCTTCCAAACAGATCCTTAATAGGGAGCTGTGGTTGCAAAAATTATTCATTGCGCAGGGGCAAATCTAGGTGGTGTTCCCACCTAGCTGTTATTGGTGAAAACAATGGGTTTCACTGTTTGTTTATCTCTTTTGGATGCAACAACTGAATACTTGTCGAAATACGAATGTGACGGAACAATAGTGCGACAATGAATAATTTCTCTTGTGGCTGATTCAATGTAATAAAGAGATGATCCAATGTAAAATTTTCTTCCGAAATTACCCCGCATTATGTGAACCAGAATCAGCCACGCAAATATGAAGATTGGAAAAATAAGGGTAAAAAGTCATTTTGTCTAATGTTGCCCTGAATTCAGCAGACAACAAAATTACTCTTTTATCCTCATATTATTCTGTTTATACCATCTCCTAAGTAGCTAAATTTGGAAGTTGAATGAAAGGGTAAATAAGTAATTTCATAGGGGACGAAAAAACACTGTTCAATACCTCCCGCTTTATTCTTGAGTATTAGGAGTGGGCGCAGGTCGGTTGCGGCCACGGAACCTTTAATCTGCCATCTGTCCGCTAGATTGGTAGATTAGAGAAAATCAATCCGTATCCGTCTGCCAATCCGACGGATGTAGATTGAGCGGATTGGCGGATGGATGCGAATCGGTTTGATGGTTTAAAATTTTATAAGCTTTCAACATAATTCAACTTGTGTACTTCCTCAAAAAAAAAAATTATTATAGTCAATGACTTAAAAAAGTATTACAATCACTGCATGCCTTATTCAAATAAAGAAAATTTGAAACTTTATAATATTACAATCACTGCATGCCTCATCCACATAAAGTATTACAATCTGTGGTTCTTAAAATATAAAAACAATTCAAATCACCAAAACCATGAACAAAGTAGTAATAGAGATTGTATGTCTCTATATTATTACATATATATCTATTTTTGAAAACAAAAACTAATCAGCATATATCATATTTTCTATTAATTATTTTTAGAGTTAGATTTAAAAATCTAAAAATATAGATAAATAATACATTTATTTTTTTTAATTCAAAAAATATATTCAAGTTGAAAACTCTTTTTCAACAGAATATATTCAATAGAATATTTAAACTATTTGTCAATTGAAAATACAATCAGAATAGCTAAACAAAGTGAAAATATCAAGTCTTATAAATTACTAGGGGTGCTCGCGGTTTGGCGGTTCGGTTGCGGCCAAAAGAACCTCAAATCCATCATCCGTCCAAAACTAGGCGGATTGAAAAAAATCAATCCGCAACCGTCTGCTCATTATCACGCATCTGTCCAAAATGTGGCGGATTAGTTCGGTTCGGTCGGTTTAGACGGATCAGTATATCCGCTACTCACCCCTAATGAGTATAGATATAGATATGCGACGAAATTTTTTTTTTATTCTTCCTTTTTCTCTTTTAATCGTTCAGCTTTTTAAATCCTTTGATTGTTTAGAAAGTGTCAAATCAATATATTTTCAACAATATTACATATTTCTAAAAAATATAACCTCAGAAAAAATAAACAAACAAATATAAACACATAATTGATCCACACGTGATTGGAGGTAATTTCATATATTTTTTGATATTTGATAAAATGAAATATAAGTTAAAATTAAAATGATATAATAAAAAAATGATATGATTTAAATAAAAAATAATATAACTTAAATAAAATAATTATGACTTCAATAAAATCAGAATAATATTATATGTACTAATTGATACACTAATTAATGTACTAATAGATGATGTGACATAATTTTAAAAATTTTAAATGTGTAATTTATATAATAAATTAGGTCAATAATAATAATAATAATAATATAAAATATAATAATACATTAATTAATATATCAATTGGTACATATAGTAGTACCACCGATGTGTCAAGTTCCAAACGAAAACGCGCAATTGCAGTAACCAAGAAAGAGCAAAGAAGCAGAGAAACAATAAATACCTACCAAGAAAGTAAGACAACACGCGTATTGCAGTAAATAGGATATAGTCACATTAAAAACAAAAAACAAAAAACAAGAGAGAGAGATCCTAGTTTCTGTTTCTGTTATCAAATTCCCAATTATCTCTCTAGTAATTTCTTACACCAAACAGTTAAACAATGGCTTCATCTCGACCTCGATACACATACGATGTGTTCTTGAGCTTTAGAGGCAAAGACACTCGCGATAACTTCGTCAGTCATCTCTACACTGCGTTGGGTCACAAGGGGATTCACACCTTCAAAGACGATGAAAAGCTCGAGAGAGGAAAATCGATTTTGCTGGAGCTCCGGAGAGCGATTCGAGAATCGAGCTTTTAAATTATAGTTTTATCGAAGAATTATGCTTCTTCGAGATGGTGTTTGGATGAACTTGTGGAGGCACTTGAATGCAGCAACACAACTGTTTATCCGATATTCTATCATGAGATGGTGTTTGGATGAACTTGTGGAGGCACTTGAATGCAGCAACACAACTGTTTATCCGATATTCTATCATGTGGATCCATCGGAAGTGAGAAGGCAAAGAGGGAGTTTTGGGGAGGTATTTGATGAATTGGTTTCCAAACAGGGAGCTTTGGGAATGGAGAATGTTCAAAGGTGGAGGAATGCTTTGGAGCAAGTTGCCAATTTATCAGGATGGCCTTATCCCAATGATACCATCAGGTAAATTGCATTTTTTTTTTCAATAAAATAATGTAGCCGTTTGGTATGTTAGTTTTGGAGAGGTTGGACTATTTTAGCTAATAAATAAATAAAATAAGCTTTTTAGTTTTTAAGTTAAAAGTTGTTACATCAATCCATAATTATTTCATTTTTTCTCTGATAAAGTCAAAAAATTCATTCCAAACTAAAATGTTAAAAAGTTAAAAAACTAACTTACATCCAAACGAGGACAATGTATCATAAATTTTAAATTGAGTTATTTATGTAACGCCCTCATAATAATAACATTAAACCCATCAATATAGACATGCATGGATATATAAAAGTTCCATATTCTTCCATTCATCAGAGTTCCATTACCAAAAGTATTACATGTTAACGACAAAAGCAAATGCCCTAAAGGCTTACAGCTTTCCAAGTTAACACTTGGTTACAACAAAAGAGTACTAACTCATTTACACATTAAGCCCTTGGCTTGAATATACATGTAAAACATCAAGAAACTAAACAACAAAAGTCTGCCCGCCTCTAGCCTCCCAAGCTACGTCCTTGGAGGTGGCATGCTGCCTGTACCTGAAAATGATATTCCCATATAGGGTGAGCCACAGCCCAGTAGAAATACACTAAACCAAATATGAACAATGACTAAAAGATTAGGACATTAGCAATTGATAAATGTTCAATTTTCATAAACCAATTCATAATCCATTTCCATTTCTTATACTTTCAAATTTTCCATCAATGGCTCAGAACCTGGCCAACCACTTATATGAGACAAAGACTCATATTAAACATTTCCCCTTATACAATAGATAAACACATTGGTTATATCAGCATCTCAACAGATACGCATACAAGCTATATCCACATTCAACAGATATGCATATTAGCTATATCAACACTTCCAATGACAAGCATATGAGCTATGTCAACACTTCCAAAGATAAGCATATGAGCTATATCAACACATTATCTGATAAGCATATGAGCTGTATCAGTGGAGTCCATCCCCTATCTCCTCCCACACAACATCCGGTTTAGAGGTCATCCCCTATCTTCCCCTAAACCGTGGAGTACATCCCCTATCTCCTCACACACACAATGCATATATACAACAAAGGTCATATAATACAATCAATCAATACATAACGTTAATGTATTCTATCAACCGTCATACTCTATGACATATCCAATTTGATTAGTTTTATTTGCCTAATCATCATGCATTGTCTATGTACGGGGAAAATAATTCTCCTTCGTATAATCCTGTTGACCAAATCCACGCTCCTTCCGTACGACGTCGCTTTATCACCTGAAAACGCAAACGTGAGCTAGCCGGCGGTGGTGTGCCGGAACCTCTCCGATGCCTAAGTCAGTAAGCTTTGCAAATAGACAAAATTTTATGTTCTCAGAAAGAATTGTGTTCAATTACCTCCTCCAAGGTATGTTTGTGAGCTTTATAAGTTTCCTGTGGCACAATCACTAGTAGGACTTTTATTCCTCCATGCAGAGTCCCTCTAGGATTCATACTCCAAAGGATAATGCTTATCCTTTTACACCCTCCCCCCACTGCTTAAACCAAGTGGGATGGTTTTTACTTTGGTCCGAACTACCATATGACCGAAATAAGCTTGGCTATGTAGAGCCACAGAGAAGGCCGAACTGTCCTTAGCTCGGTCTTCTCCCCAACTCCTTATCTCGGCTTTCCCTGTTCAACCATGATGTGTTAAGATCAAACTTCCAAGTAGCAAGTTCTGACCGACCTAACCATAATATGTCACGACCGGGACTAAATGCAAGGCCGGACTCACTTCAAAACTGCCACCGGACCGGAGTTGCTTTACACATTCTTGAACCGGAGTAACCACACCTCTCCTGGGCCGGAAAAACTTCACTTCTCCTGGGCCGGAGTACTATACCTCTACTGGGTCGAAATACATTACGGCTTCTTACCGATTCTTCACACTTTGGGCCGCAGGGCCAACTCACAGCTCGGCCAATTCTTTCCCAAAAACTACCTCTCAATTGCCCCTTATTTCACTGCATAGCATGATTGAGATTACAAATCCTTCAACCGAGCTGAAGTTCTACAAGCCTTTCCAGCCGAGATATAAACCCTTCAGCGTATCCGGCCGAGCTAGTTCTACTCCGAGCTCTGCTTTATCCGGTCAAAACCTCTCTTGAATCACGACTGTAACGCTTCCCTTTCCGTATACACGTGGCATGCTCCTATTCGTAGAAGGCAGCTGTCAACGCGTCTTCGTGTTTTCGCAATTTTTTGAACAGTTCCTGCTTCTTTCCCCTCTCTCATTTTTCTCAAAATAACTCCCCCTGTTTTGGATCATTCACTCATTCTATTCATCTCTCTCTTCGTGCTCTGCTTTTCCAACTACCAAGCTTGTTTTTATTTGCCGTTGCTGTTTCCGTCTCCAGTCCTCTTTTTCCTTCAATCTTGGTAAGCTTCCTTTCATGTTTTTTGCTTTATATTGTTTTGTATGCTTTTTGCAAACATTTTCTTCCATTTGTCGCTTCGCTTCTGTATTTTCACGAAAAAATAATAGCAGAACTCATACGTGTATGAACCTTGTAAAAACTAGCTTAGATCCAAAATTAGGTAGCAACCGAACTAGGATCTGTTTGCCATATATAGGTAGATCACTGTAGTCAATAACCGAACTAGAACTTGAAAGTCTCAAAGAGTCACCAACGCCTGATTCATTTTAGCCGAAATAAGATCACCGAGTTTTGAACATATCAAACCAGAAACCTCGGTTTTCAACCGAACTAAGATTTTGGGCAAAGCCAGCTTTCTTAGTTTCTAAACGAACTCAGAAGCTGCCCCTAGAAGCTTTAACCGAAGTAACTTTATTCACACTACAACCGATTTAAGCCTTGGGGGCTAAACCAGCTTTCTTAGTTTTCTAGACGAACTCGAGAAAGCTGCCCTAGACGAAAAACCGGTCTAACGAGCACCCGCTCCAACCGAGCTACAAACTTTTGATGAACCGAGATAGAACCAGTTATGAGGCCGAAGTAGGGCTCTTATACCACGCTTTTAAATTTGTAGCACGGTCCAATGATCAGTGCTTTAACCCCTCTGTTTCTACATTGCAGACTTAGGTTACCCAGGCACATTCGTGCGCTCAACCGAGCTACTGAGCACGATTTTTGCACCGATATAAATTATAGGTAAATTATACATCAGATGGGTAAGTATAGGTATCTAGTTGAGACCCCTGGTGCATGGCCGAATTTAGGAAGGATTACCATATTCCTGATGATGTCCATT
>NW_021024896.1:1599264-1611048 GCF_004153795.1 Camellia sinensis | reverse complement strand
TAATGCAATGCTAGTTTCTCCAAGGGCAAGTACCTGTTTCGGCTCCCAACAATGTCTTGCTCGACATAAAGATGGGCAAGTGTTCCTGTAGGTCCCTTCTGCACCACACCAATACTGCGCTGACTGCGTGCTGAGAGACTGCCAAGGTACAACAAGGAGAGCGCGAACTCAGGTACTGGAAAGGTACAACTAGTGTGGGGAAGACATCGTACTCCTTCAAGGCTTTCCAGAGCTCGGCCTCGCATTCTCATTCCACTCAAATTGGCCTTTAAAGCTGGAAGATGTCGTAGTCCTGTCTGATGTACCTGCTTAATGAACCGGTAGAGCGCAGCTGCATACAAGTTGAGATGCTGGTCCTTCTTTGATCTGAGTTTGGTCTCTCCAACTCCGGATTGCTTTAATTTGAGAGGGTCTGCTTCCTATACCTCGGTTTGGTCCACCAGGAAGCCAAGAATTTGCCAAGATCCAACTCCGATGCGCATTTGACGCATTGAGGCGCAACTGTGTTTCTTTAGGATCTGGAACATCCTCGCCTAGGTCTTAATGATGGTATTACTCATACCTTGCTTTTGACCACCATGTCGTCGATTTAAAGCCTCCATTGTTCTGGCCTAACATGGTTCAACATTCTTGGGACGCATCCGTTGGAATCGTCGCCCCCCTGCTTTCTTTAGGCCAAAAGGGCATGACCTTGTAGCATATTAATCCCCGTTGGTGTTGTGAAGGATGTGACCTCCTGGTCTTAGTTCATGCATGGCGATCTGGTGGTAGCCTCTGTACGCATCCAGAAAGTTAAGTCGGTGTGCCCTCGCCGTCAGGATCACCAGTTGATCTAATCCTTGGTAGAGAAAGCTATCTTTGGGCACGCCTTGTTGACTGTTTTTTGTGTCGACGCAGACACGCCATTTACCATTCTTTTTGGCACTAGGACTGTGTTGGAAATCCATCTTGGTAGTGCAACTTCCTCTATTGCTCCTGCCTCCAAGCAGTTGCCTACCTCTTCTGGCCCACTCATTTTCGGCGTGGTGGAGTGCGATCTGCGTGTGCGTTGAATGACTGGTCTTGGCGGATGGGTGGACATTGAAGTTGGTGACTGATGGTTTGCGATCAATACCTGGCAGTTCCCGTAAGGCGTCCAGGCAAACCTTCGATGTTGGAGGTCAGAATTCCAAGACCTCTAATTCTCGTGCTAGACAAATCTATGAGCCAAGCAATGAAGAAACTTATCCGGGTTCTTCTCATCTATTTTATCTCCACCAAGTCCCTACCGTTCTGATCAGCCTCTTTACGACGTCCGCGAATAGTTCATTACTTTCTGGTTCTTCCACCGAATGAACACTATCCTTTGGCAGCGCGGCTGCCATTCACCGTGGCGAAGCATTGTTTGACTGATTTGTCTCCATAACTTCTTCAATTATACCGGAGTCGTTTGGAAACGCATCAACTTGGTGGTAGGTGATCCCCGAACGTCATGGCGTGAAGCCAAGATTCTGGCCCAAGATGATGTTGTTAAGTGAGGGACCTCATACCCAGAAACTCCACTTGTTTTGTTACACTTCATGCTCGTGACGAAGAATTATTTGCCGATGGGGCACCTGGCAATGGAGTTGAATCCAATTAGGGTGATACTGGCAAGTGCAAGTCTTTGTCTTGCTAGCTTTTTAGGTTGTTTGAATGTGTCGTAGTACATGATCTCACATGAACTACCCTGGTAATCAGGATCGCTGACGTCAAAAATCCTTGACTAGGAGAGTGACGACTCAGCAGCCATCATGTGAAGGACAGTATCGTTCGATCCAGGTCTTTATCCGAAAAAGACATTGACTTTGTAAGCCTCATTGTCTTCCTTTCTTGGTGGTAGTTGGGCACCCTAGTACTTCCTCTAAAGTGCTCAGCCTTTTTGATTGACCTCTGAGCTCGCATACGCACTCAGTTCAAAAACTCCAATGTATGACATTGATAATACTTGAGGCGGTGCAGTCGATTGGCATTCCGTTGGATGGTTTTATTATGAATCTTGGAGGGCTGGTTGCGTCCCTCCTCAAAATATATTTGTCCAAGTGGCCTGCTTGCCCACCAACTTCTTCCCAAAGTGTTGTCTTAACGGTCGTGGCAATTCTCAGTTCGGTGCCCCTTTCTTGGTGGAAGGGTTGCACCGTTGATCTGTAGTCGTAATCTTCTTGAGCTTCCCCTAGCTTGGCTGGCCACTTGACGAAGGGTCATCTTTCTATTTCACTTCAGAATCCGATATATTGGTTTTTGAATACCGTTGTTATGGCAGTTGCGGAATTACTCACATCTTTGTCTGGGTCTTCTCCGTTATCTCGTCTGCCACCCCGTTTTTGTTCTGTCGATTACTGCACTTGACCCTTTGCTGAGGTCTTCCTTTTCTGGTATTGCGGTTTGCCAACTAAGATTTTGCTTTGGCACTGTCGCCTCCTTCATCCTACCCTGATCGTGCTGAATTGCCACTCTCTCCATCGGGCTCCCATGGTAAGGGGTGGTGTCATGGTGATCGCACCGTCCCTCAGTCCTGTTTCTTACTGGAAGGCTCTTTTATACTGCGCAATGGCTAGATTGTGGGAGTCTCCAATCTGGTTGAATGTCTCCAGTTAGGGACTGTTGTAAGATCTGAGGGTCTCTTTTTCACCCATGTCGATGGAGAGCACTGGTCTAATTTCCCGGGTTTTAAAGTGTTTTCGTTCGAAACCTTGTAACGAATGCTTCTGCCAATTGGGACCCAGGAAGGCTATGCTTGCCTTCTTGGGAGCTCTCTCTTCGAAACAAGTCAGCCTAGTCGCCAAGGCTTTGACGGAAGAGTATACACATGCAAGGCCTCGTTTCGGCCTGTACACACCATGACTTTGGCGAAAGTGGCTCAAGTGTGTAATACGGGTCCGTCTTCCCTTCGTATGTAGTGAATGTTGGCATGAAAGGAAGCCTGATGGTAGGGGCGCGTTTTCATTGCGAGTAAAACAAACGGCGAAGTCTGTAGTCTTGCTAAGCGCTTTGTCCGTTGGTTCATATGCTGGCGCGTATTGCATCAACCTCGACGCTTCCGTGCCGTCCGAGGACCACCGTTGTAAGGCAGAGACTCTGTTGTGGATCGCGTTGCCCTGGCATCCTCCTTGCATCGTGCTTTCTCGAGCACGGTTCGTAAGTCCGGATGCACCCGGGGCAGCTCTGTTGTTTAAGATCTGTTGGTGTGATGGAAGCCAATACGTGTTCCTTCAGTATGAATCTTTCCGATCTCGTCCTCTCAGACTGAGTGCGAAGTCTGGAAGATAAGGAATGAGTGTCGCCTGTCCCTGAGGCTTCTGCTCTCTCCCTTGGGAGGGTGTAGTATCCCTATACAATTCTCTGAGTGGCCAAGGGGTGCGTCTTGGTGCTTGCGCCCCTCTCGTAGCTGTCTGCCACATCTTTTAGTCTTCATCTGGCGTTTTTCAAAGCTCCATGTCCGCCCCATCTTCCGAATTAGTTTTCATCTTGGCTCCTTCACGCGATGCTCCAGGGCTTGAGGAATCAATCGCCCTCCTTTGTCTGTCAGGACTTTGAAGAGTGAACGATGTCGGCCTGTGTTATTCCGCCTTCCCTGCCACTCCTCCTGGAGTTTAAGTTTGTTGGGCTCCAGATCTGCCATAGGAGTGGACCAGAGGGTAATCCCTTCCTCGCCTTGGCCCCCCCGTCTGGAGTATAACCCGTCGACGGCGGACTGCACGTAGTTCTTTCAATGTGTGCCATTGAATTGAGAAAAAGGCAGAAGCTTAGTCATAGGTTTTTGTTCTTGTCTGTTATTCCCCACAGAGCGGCGCAATGTACGGGGAAGAAATAATTCTCCCTCGTATAATCCTGTTGACCAAATCCCACGCTCCCCCGTACGACGTCGCTTTATCACCTGAAAAGCAAAACGTGAGCTAGCCGGCGGTGTGTGTGCCGGAAACCTCTCCGATGCTTAAGTCCAAGTAAGCTTTGACAACTAGACAAAATTTTATGTTCTCAGAAAGAATTGTGTTCAATTAACCTCCTCCAAGGTGATGTTTGTGAGCTTTTTATAAGTTTCTGTGGCACAATCCTAGTAGGACTTTTATTCCTCCATGCAGAGTCCTCCTAGGATTCATACTCCAAAGGATAATGCTTATCCTTTTACACCCTCCCCACTGCTTAAACCAAGTGGGATGGTTTTTACTTGCCGAACTACCATACTGACCGAAATAAGCTTGGCTATGTAGAGGCACAGAGAAGCCGAACTGTCCCTAGCTCGGTCTCTCCTCCAACTCCTTATCTCGGCTTTCCCTGTTCAACCATGATGTGTTTTAGATCAAACTTCCAGTAGCAAGTTTCTGACCGACCTAACCATAATATGTCACGACCGGACTAAATGCAAGGCCAGACTCACTTCAAAACTGCCACCGGACCGGAGTTGCTTTACACATTCTTGAACCGGAGTAACCACACCTCTCCTGGGCCGGAAAAACTTCACTTCTCTGGGCCGAGTATCTATACCTCTACTGGGTCAAAATAACACTTTTACGGCTTCTTACCGATTCCTCACACTTTGGCCGCAGGGCCCAACTCACAGCTCGCCCAATTCTTCCCAAAACTACCTCTTAGTCCTACAACAATCAAAACTACCCTCCACCGGTAGCCAAGCAATAATATTTCTAAACAGATAATAAAGCTCCACAAGATAAAATATCAATGTTTTCAAAAGCGAGTGATTAAAATAATCTAAACTCCATCATTTCACAACATAAATGAGCCAATTTCATTATTTTCAACTCAAATTCCATAAGTTTACAATTTTCCCAAATTAATTATACCAATTAATTTTACAACACAAATTAGGGCTTTTACCCCCAACTCTCGATATTAAACCCAAGGGTTCCAATATCACCACCAACATTAATATCATCATTTCTGAAAACCCAAAATACATATTATGAGCCCAAAAATCATAAAACCCTTTTTACACATTTTGAAACCCTAAGTCCCAAAATTTCCCAAGCTCAACACTCTATCAAAACAACTAAAAATCTAGGTCAAAGACCATAGAGTGAGTAGGAATCCCTACCTAAAAAGATGACAACCAACGAAGAAGATGATGAAGACGAACTTGCTCCAAATCACGGAGTTTTCTCGATCAAAAAGATAGCCCTCGACGATCAACAACTCTTTCGTAAAGGCCAAATGTGAGGAAATCACTCCTACTAGATCAATACCTAGAGACAAGGTAGAGCTCTAGAGTGAGAAGCTCAACAATGGTGTTTTTGGAAAAGTAAGAGAGAGAAGAAAAGTGAAAAGTGATTTAAAATGACCAGCGGATAACTCATATACGCATGACCCGCTCGAGCGGAAGAACACAACGCTGGCGGGCGCCATAACAAAATCTGGACACGCTCGAGCGCAATAAGGCCCGCTGAGCGCCAAGACACTAAGAATAAAGCACTTCCGCTCGAGCGCGCAAACCAGTCCGCTCGAGCGTAGATTTCCCCCTCCCAGAACCTATATCCAGAAAGTACTATCCGCTCGAGCGCCAACCGACCCGCGGAGCGTAAACAAACCCGCTCGAGCGTAAATCACATCTGCAGAGTTTTGCACAGGAACACGAAATACTGGAGGTATGCAATCCCCGCTCGAGCGTAAAAAGACCGCTCGGCGGATCGCCTAAAAACTGAACAACAAGGAATTGAAACCAAGGCCTAACCAACCTGTAACAACCTGCTCAAAAATCCTAAAACTCAATCAAGTGGAATTAAAGGACGACAAACAAGATAGATACCACTGCCAACTTCACGGAACCGAGTCCGGAATACAACAGAACATAAAGCGACAACCGAGATCGCTTAATTTATATATATGTTATGTGCTAATCTATTATTATCTTTTTCCCATCATACTTTCTATTAGAACCCGTGCAATGCACGGATAAATAAATAATTAAACATAATTTTAAATTAAAATAATAATATAAAATTTATTTAAAAACTATAGAAAAATAATTTAGATGAATTAAATTTTAATCATTGTATTAGAATATATGTTGTAGTTATTTATGTTATTAATTGTATATTTTTAAATTTTCATAAGAAATAGATGTCATAATTTAATGGGAATTTTTTTTTAAGGTCCCCGATAATAGTAATTTTAGAGGATAAAGGACACCAAAAAAAAAAAGGGGCGATGCATTAGGTCCCTGAACCTGTAATGGCGGCATATGGCGCGCATTTTTAATTATTTCGTGGACCAAAATACCTTTCACAAATCAACACAAAAATGAAACTGGATTCCGACGATAAGTGGAACCTGCAAGCATCCAACCATCTTCACAAGTAAGAAAACAGCAGAATTAGGGTTTCAATATCATTTTCACCATCGACATTAGAGTTTCATTATCTTCTGCAAAAATCATTCCCATTCCTTCCTCACAAATTTCTCTGACTACATTTTCACTGTTCATCGTCATCTTAGTTCATCTTCGTCACATCGCATCTTTATCTTAGGGCATATCAGTTCGTAATTAAAGTTCATCGTAACTTTGGTAAGTTTTTCTACAATCCAACTAGATTTTCTCTAGAAACACAGTTAATTACATTTTATATTAACCTTCCATTAATTAGGGTTTCAATTTCGTAATAAAAAGCTACATGAATTTGAAAAAAGTTATTTCTCTGTGTTTTGATCTTATTCTTGAACATGTTTCTGTGATTTTGTCTATGAATTTCTCTACTCTGTAAATCTGGAATATGTATTTTTCTCTGGAATGTCTATTACTCTCTTGTCTGTGTCTAAGTTTCTCTAGCATTTATAATTTTCTCTACCCATATCACTTTTCTCCGTTGTGTGTCTCTATCATGTTTAATTTTCTCTGGTTGTGTATTTAAATTTCTCTGGCATTTTAATATTATGGATTGGAATGTATGTTTCTTCTTTGAATTATCTTTGGCATGTTTTATTTTGAAAAAAGTTATTTCTCTGTGTTTTGATCTTATTCTTGAATATGTTTCTGTGATTTTGCTTATAAATTTCTTTGCTCTGTAAATTTCTCTGGCATTTGAATTTCTCTGGTTTTTGCTTGACATATGTTTCTTCTTTTAATTTTTTCTGGCATGTTTATTTTGAAAAAAGTTTTCTGTGTTTTGATCTTATTCTTGAACATGTTTCTGTTATTTTGTCTATAAATTTCTCTTGTTTGTAAATTTCTCTGCAATATGTATTTTTCTCTGGAATGTCTATTACTCTCTTGTCTGTGTCTAAGTTTCTCAGGCATTTTAATTTTCTCTGGCAAAATCACTTTTCTTCCTTGTGTGTCTCTATCATGTTTAATTTTCTCTGGTTGTCTATGTAAATTTTTCTGGTATTTTAATGTTATCGACTGAAAATTTTCTCTGGAATGGAAATTTTCTCAATAATGTGTAATTTTCTCTGTTATGTTTATTTTGTTCAATTCTTGGTTTCAATGGTGTGTAATTTTCAGTGGCATGTTTACGTTGATTTGTTTATTTTATCTTGCTAATTGTGGAATGGAAATTTTCTTTAGCTTGCCATGTTTACTTTTCTCTATCATTCATTTTCTGTGCTTGCTAGATATATGTTTCTTTTTTGAATTTTTTCTGGCTATATTTTACTTCTATATGTAATTTTAACAATTTTTGAAAATTTTTTTGCCATGTTTATGTTGCTTTGTTGATTTTCTCTAGGAATGGAAATTTTTCGTGGCTAGATGTATTCCACAGAAAAACAATTAGTACTCTGATATTTAATTTTTAGTGTCTAATTTTCTCTGACATTTATAATTTTCCCTGGCCCACCTTAGTTTTCTCCCTTATGTGTAATTTTCTCTGGCATGTCCAATTTTCTCTGGGACTTAATATTGACATCTTTATGTTTTCATCATTGTCTAGAAATGGCTTTTCTGACATATCCAATTTTCTCTAGGATTTAATGTTGACATCTTTATGTTTTAATCATTGTCTAGAAATGGCAAAGCGTAAAAGCAGCGAAACACCGGAAATACCAAGCAAAAAACTGAAACTCTCTCAGTCTTCTTATGGGCTAAGATAAAAAACTAGTAGCAAAACACTAGAAACACCAAGCAAGAAAGAACAACTCTCTTAGTCTTCTTATTATCATTCATTTTCTGTGCTTGCTAGATATATGTTTCTTTTTTGAATTTTTTCTGGCTATATTTTACTTCTATATGTAATTTTAACAATTATTGAAAATTTCTCTTCCATGTTTATGTTGCTTTGTTGATTTTCTTTGAGAATGGAAATTTTCTGTGGCTAGATGTATTCCACAGGAAAACAATTAGTACTCTAACATTTAATTTTCAATGTCTAATTTTCTTTAACATTTATAATTTTCCTTAGCCACCTTAGTTTTCTCCCTTATGTGTAATTTTCTCTGACATGTCCAATTTTCTTTGGTATATTCAATTTTCTCTGAGATTTAATGTTGACATATTTATGTTTTCATCATTGTCTAGAAATGGCAAAACGTAAAAGCAGCTAAACACCGGAAATACCGAGCAAGAAACAGAAACTCCCTCATTCTTCTCATGATCTATGATCAAAAAGCAGCAAAACACCACACACTCCTTGCCAAAACACACAAGTCCAAGCTGATGAAGCAACTAGTATCAAAATGAATACGCCAACTTCTAAAGACTCAAGCTCAAGGGAAAAAAAAAACTGTTAAACTCCAAAGAAAGAGAGCTCATTACAATATTCAATACCGATGCAACCTCTCACCTGTTGTCTCCTTTTTTCAAACACTTAAATTCAATTCAAACCAACTTGTAGAGCTTCAAAAGACCATATTCTGGTATTTGATCCAAGCTCTAACCACTGGAAGGATGGATCCAAGGAAATCTAAAAAGTCTGATGATGATGTAGTTGCAATAATCCAACGTTACAATGAAAAAACAAAAGCATTCATAGTTGGTAAAAAGAACTTGACCTTTACAACCAATGACATGACCTTGATTTTTGGTTTGCAAGGAGGTAAAGGAGCCATGTCATTAAGATACTCTAAAACCCAAAATTTGCATTCCTAAGGAGAAGATTCCCAAAGGACACAAGGCTCACTGGTCCTGTTCTTAAAAATGCCTTGGTCAAAGCAATGAAAGTCTGTATATAACAAGTAAAGAAAAGGGAAACCGGAATCGCTATATCACTGGTCCTGTTCTTAAAAATGCCTTGGTCAAAGTAATGAAAGGCAAACAACCAACTGACTTCAAAGATGTAGCAATCATTGTTACATTGTACTTGTGTCTCACCCCATTTTTTGCAGCAAGTGGGAATTCAATAGGGTGGGTTTTTGTAAAGTATATGGAACCTCTTGAATCAATGAAACAGTATGATTGGCCAGAAGCAATCACATCAACATTGATTGATTCTATCATAGCTTTGCACAAAACTCCAGAAAAAGTTACGAAGTGTGTCATTGCATTACTGGTAAGTATAATATCCATTCAAATTTGCAATTATCATACTTACAAATTTGTGTGTTTAGCAAAATTTAATTACTTTAATTTCCATTATAGTATTGGCTATGTGAACATGTAAATATCATTGACTCGGAAAACAGTAACACAACTGACTTCCCACGATATGCCAAGTGGAACCTGCAAAGCTTGACCAAACAGCTGCAGAAGACACTAGTACACTCTCTTGCACCTCAACAGGTTAGATTTCTATCGCCACTGAAATCTCAGTGAAATTACAAAATTTCTCTAACCACTGATTTGTTTCCCTCCTTGTGCTTTGATTGATTGAGATCAATTTTCTCTGAACTATCAATTTATGTTTCTTCTTTGATTACCACTGGTTTATTTCTGCCATTGTAATCAATTTTCTCTGCAATCCAAATTTCTCTGACCACAATTGTAACACATTAACACTACAACAAAAAGTATAATTAATAACATTTGTTTATAGCATTTTTTTATGAATGTTATAAAATAAAAGGTATACATAACATTTTTAAAAAAAATGCTGTAAAAGATTTTTGAATAATAACATTTAATTTTTTATAGCAATTTTTTATATTTTAATAGCAATTGAAAACCAATATTAAAGCTTTCCTTAGTACGGAACTTCATTCTACAGGATATAGCAAAGGAAGAATGCTATTGAAACCTGAAAGAAAAAAGGCGCTCTAAATTTGCCGCGTTTTTTCCATTCAGTTCCCATCTCTTGCACGACCCCTCTCTTGAGTTGTATTTCTTCCACATATAATCGCAAATCGAGCATACAAAAAAACCCTAGAAAACACTTGGAATTTGTTTCAAGTTTTTGCGTTTGATTTGGCAAGTTTGTGTCTCCGATTGGACGAGTTGGTTGATTTACTGGATCAGAGTTGTAAGGAGTTGAAGCTCTGTTATTCATCGTTGAAGTTTCATAAGTAATTTGATGTTTTATGTACTTCTTTCTCTTTGGGTCATTTTTTTTTTCCCGAAAAATTGAACCAAAAAAAGAAGAAGAATAATAAGAAGAAACACTCAGTGCTCTATTATTTTGGATGATTTGGTTTTAATTTAGTAAGAAGTACATTCTCTGATATATTGCACTAGTATATATTATTATGCTTCTTAGGTGCTTGATAAAATGCCACAAAGAGTGGCTGAACTTGTATACTGTTTTCTTATGAGTTTTTTTAATATCTGTATTAGTATCTATATCTATATCTATATTTATATATATGTACACATAAAGATAACCACTATATTTGAAATTTATCATGTTATTATATATGAGAACTCACCAAGGAGATGAAAAGTTTGGTGAAACAAAAATGTTATATATAGAAGCCATCACAAAAAAAAAAAAAAGGATTCTGGATTTTTATTTTTCTTCTGTTTTCAAAGAAAAAAAATTATGGTTTATGGTAAAATGGCAATAACATTGGCTAAAAGTAGATATTATATCAGTGCATTATATTTTATGTCAACATTTCCAACCATTTGTGAAGTTATGTGTGAGTTTTTCTTCTATCCATGCCGTCATTAAAAACACGATGGGTAAAAGAAAATGGGTAGGTGAGTAAGGATTTTTGGCCTATTGATATAGCAATACTATGTAGTTTGAGGTTGTTGTTTAACTTTTATGGAGTATAGTTCGATCGGGTTACATGTAGTTCTTCATGTGATTGTTATTGAGTTTGAAAATTGTTGACTTTAAAGATATTGTTGGATTTTGAATCATTATTTGAAATTAATCTATGACCGATTGAACCAAAAAAAAAAAAAAAGAAGGTATGTGATTTAACTCCAAATAAACTGTATTTGGATATGTAAATTTGGATTTGAAAATGAAATTAAAATTTATAGATTTAAATTGATCTCAAGTTATGGGAACTTAATTAATATTCAAAACTCTCTTTGTAAGAGTTAAACTGATTATACCTGAGCAATTATGGACCTTTTATTAGATATTAGTTCACAGCAGCAACAAGCACTCGGATGGACACATCTACACCCAATCTGCCGCTGCAAACTGCCATAAACTGTAGAACTGAAGTCCGCTCGAGCGACCAAGGGTGTGCGCGAGCGGCCAGGCCAAATTCATCATATTTATGTGTTCATATTTTTGTTGCCATCCTTTTCTACACATATTTGGACGTGAATTATGAGTGATTAAAGAGTATTAAGGTAAGAAATAACATAAGTAATAGAATTAGAAAATAAGAAACCAATGTCGCTAAGCCGTGATGGCCAAGTGCATGTGTAATGATAAGATATGTTTGTGTTATGTACTTTGTGGTTGTAGGTCAAGACTCGAAGAT
>NW_021024896.1:1580598-1598923 GCF_004153795.1 Camellia sinensis | reverse complement strand
CAGTTAGCGTGATGTACCGAGCCTAATGCATGCAGTACAAATGCATGAATGCACGCATGCATAGCATAAGGTATGCTAAATTAAACGTGCCCTAATCTACCATCATAAGCAGGTAAATAAAAGAAAAGAAAGAAGTGGGGATTGGAAGACATGCACCCACTCACGCACACTTATTACAGATTTGCCCTCACTCGGAGGGACCAAATAAATATTACAAATTAACTAACTACGCAAGCTAATTAAATAATATTACAAATTGCCTAATCAACTAAGCAAAATAACTAAGGCTAGAAAAACAGTAAACCGCCTCGGGAAACGTGCCGCCATGCGTAGGTTGCCTCTGCTTTCCTTCCTTCACTCCTCTGGAGGTTACCAAAACTTCAGGACTGCATCCTTGGACATTGGGGAGTGCCACCGGCTGAATGAAATCACCACCGGCAGTGGTATGTGGCCACCGGCACAAAATGAAGTCATCGGCAGATAAATGATTGCCGGCCGGAACATTACACTGCCGGTCGGCAGAATGTTCCTGCAGAATCTGCAAATGACAGCAACAGAGGGCAAGGCAAAGCATGGCAGCACATTTCAAGGCATGTATGCATCACTCATGTCCCTTATCATGGTAATGACTCAAAGGGGCATGTGCCTCGATTCTCGGACCACCAATCACGCATTTCCATGCACGATGGCCCAAGGAACCAAGTATGCAACTTTGATTTCAAATGCAATGCAAACCAATCAATCCAAACGAGGCCCAATTCCTATCATCAAGTCAAGGAACAAGGCATGCATGCAAGATGCAATGCAACCTAAGCATACAAGCTAAGGATGCAACATGGCATGGCAACAAACTTATGCAAGCATACAAGCATACATAGGGGCATGCAAATGAATGCAAAGATGGACTTATACATGAATTAGGCAGCTCTAAATAGGCCCAAAACAGTGGCCAAAATGCTATAATATGAGGGACCAAATACATGCACACATGCCTAATTGAAGGCCAACACTTAACACAAATTGCACAACCCTCAAACACATTTGAAAGGGGGAATCATCGACTAACAAGCATGCAACATAAGCTCTAAAATCATAACACATTTGAAAGGGAGAATTATGGACTAATTATCATGCAATATAAGCATTGAAATCATGCTAAAACATGGTGCCAAACCAAGCAATACATCAAGTCAAATATACAATAAATGGCCTAAGTGCTCAAAACAAACCAATAGAGCATTGAACTACACTTAACAAGACCAAACATGGCATGAACTACATGACTAAAAATAGAGTTTTAGCACATTAATACAAGGCCTAAGGACCACGTAGATGGCATCTAAATGATCCAAAACAAAAGCATGCACAAACACCAAAACATGGAGCATTGCTATACAAGCTTAAGAGGCATTAAAGATACATGCAAGGCGATCAAACAAGCATGGAAATGGGACTGAAATAACATATAAAGTGACCCCAAATCACCAAATCGATGCAAAGATGTCATGCTACACATGCACATACTCAAGGCCAACAAGCCCAAATACAAAGGAGCTATATCAAGCATGCCAAAATCAACCCAAACAACCTAGGACAGACCTAGAACATGGCAAAACATGCACAAAATCTTCACAAGACCAAGCCTAAAACATGCTCCAACAAAGGCTAACAACCTAAGACATGTTAAGGCATAACAAGGCATTACAAGGCAACTATGCTAAGCATGCATGGAGTACCAAAACCAAATTAAAATCATGTTCTTCAAAACTGCCCACAAATCCTCGGAATGAGTGGAATAAGAATACCTCGACGTCGTCGCCAGACGTGAGGGTCGATAGGTGCTGTCTTGCGCGCTAGACTTCTCTTCGTGCACGTCGGAATCTGCAACCTTGTAACTTCAGGTGATGAAAATGGAAGGAGTGTACCGATGACTCTGACTTCCTGAACGACGAGGTTGGGTGCGCTCACTGTGGTTTCCCTCTCCAGCGACACCCTTCCTTTTGACATGCCGCTTCAGCTCCTCCATCTCCGCTGCCATTCACCGGATGACGGCGTCCTGGTCCCTTAACTTGTGTTCCAGACGTCTGACATGGGATTCTCTCCGCCGCCGATGACCGTCTGGACTCCGTGAATGACCATAACTTCTTCCGCGCTTATCGTGCGCATCTCTTGAATGTCCTCCTAGAGAAATCTCCAGGTCCGCCATCGGAGGAATGATGGTGGGATGTCCTTCTCTCCGTTTGCCCAACTCCGGGGTAACTCTGTTGACGGCGGACAGCGGAATCTCCTCGATATTCGCCATGGACGGCGATCAGATGAGCCTGGAAGACAAGGTTTTGTCTGTCGAATTTCCACAGACGGCGCCAATTGTGTGGGGAGAAAATATCCAGGCGAACCTGCACTCCTTGCTTCTGAGCTTCGTTTCTATTCGATCACCTGCATGCACAACATCGGTGAGCTACCCGGCGGTGTGTGGCTGGAAAACCCCTCCAACGATCAAGTTAGCACACACCTGAGGATAGAGAGAATGAGGAGTGAGTGGAGTGTAAGTATTTCTCTTACCAAATGTTCATCCCCTCAGCATGGGGGGCACAGACTTACTTATATACCTTCTGTGCCCCAAATTTACTCCCAGTGATCTCTCGACACGTGGTTCTGCTATCCCATTTGTCAGCATAAATCTTGCTGAACATCACCTAAGCCCACTCTACTGGGAGCTCGGCAACCGGGCTGAATCTTCTCGGCTGTCGACGGCCATGTTGTGTTCCATGCCTAATTGCTCCAAGAACTGAGATCCCTTCCAGCCATGCTCGGCAGCATTCCGGCGGAGCCGACCTTGAGACTGGTTGTACCGGTCAACCAAAGGCCATCCAGCTGGGCTTCTGGAACAAGCTTCTCGGCCGGGCTAACAGTGCGCGCCTTTGACCGAGCAACGCAAGTTGCGCGGTTATCACTTGCGCAAATCCAAGTGGCTCCGTCCATCTCTGAGCAGCCCCAATTCCAGGCAAATCCAAAGTTATCGCGGCCCAACGCACCATTGGGCCTCCAATTTGCTCGGCCTCTAACTCGGCCCATACCCGGCTCATAATTCTCCCTCTCATATAGTAATTGTCAACACCCTAGGTCACAAAACATTTAGTATTTGTAAAAGAAAAGTATATAACTATTTTCCCGTGGACTAAATTAACCCAAATTAAGTGGGTTCGATGTGTATTTGACATTGATGTGTAATAAATATGAAAAGAGATAGGAGGAGGACAAAAATAGAAAATTATGGATGCAACACAAACCTTGCTTTCATGAATAATATCTTAGACCTAATTTGAAATGGGATGGAGATGTAAAAAAGTTTTAAAATGTAATTGAATCCAATGTGAGCCACTTTGCGGTTGCTAATGATTTGTTGGTCAAAGGGTACATAGTTGGAGACTTGTCAAATGACCTAATTACAGAAGTTCAGAAGAATTACGAGTCATGATGCAAAAATGTTTAAAATCAAAACAGCATAAAGCACAATAACAATTTGCTAAAGTTGTTATATGTTGCACAAACATGCCAGCAAAACGTGCACTAACTTGTTATTTAGATCAGTGAGTCCCTTTAGAAAGCCCCATTATGGGTACACGTAGAAAAGTTATTATATGACAGAGTTAAAAAGCCACGTATGTGGCTTCTTTCTTTCTTTCTTTATTTTCTTTCTCTTTTTTTTTTCATTCTTATTTGTTTATTTTGTTTTTAAAATTTGAATCAATTGGTACTAGTCACTAGTCACTAGTCACTCTCTTCTATCTTTGGACAAGAGTGTATACCAAAGCATGCCACAGTTAGATTCCATTTGTTCACCTTCAAAATTTCATGATCACTATGACCCTACCAATGTTTGGAAGACATTCAGTTGTTCATGGACCTATAAATCTATCTCAAGATTTTGTCCATAATCCATATTATTATTCTTATCATTGTTTTATTATTAGCGACAACTGAAAATTCAGATGGAGATCACACAAACAATCAAAATTTGAAGGTTATGTAGTGTTGGAAAATAATTTGTAACGTGTTAGTGACATCTTTGTTCGTTTACAAATAATTTGAAGAAACAAGAGTATTCATATTCCATAAATATGCTATAGTTGTTCAAGAATTATGAAAATATTTTGAAAATTATTGATTCAAATGCAATGTACTTGAATCACATCCTGATAAAGTTAATAGTGTCACAATGCTTGAAGTACTAAGAAATGATATTAAGAGTGGTTGTATTGTATAATACTTGTTTTAAATGGAGGACATAGCTTTACAAGTGTACTATACAAAGAGATGTTTCATAAAACTAATAATTCTTGTCTAAACAATTACTTTTTGTTGTTACCATTATTCTTATTGTATATGCCGATGACGATTGGAATCTTATTATTGTCATTATTCTCATACTTGTTTTTAGGGATGTGTGGCATTAGGCGTGTGGATTATTTTGCTTTGGTTATGATTAATGAAATTACTTTGTGAGAAAGACAAATTATTATTTTGAATTTTTTTTTCACTATTACACAAATAGGTGACAGTGGATACATAGGGGGATAAATTGATGACGTGAACAAATAAGAGTAATTCATTATTGTTCTTATGGCCCCAAAAGATTAGAAGTTTTGATGACGTGAACAAATAAGAGTAATTCATTATTGTTCTTATGGCCCCAAAAGATTAGAAGTTGATGCTATTATCCCCCATTGTTTCAAAATCAAATTTATGGCTCGAGTGTCTTTAATTTTTTCCCTTCACTACAAGAAAAGTGGGCTTAAAAGAAAGAAGCATTTGCGACGGCACAACTTGTTGTCGCAAAAAATGTGAGTTTTTGCAACGGCACAATTTGTTGTCTCGGAAAAATAGAGTATTTGCGACGGCAGAAAATGCTGTCGCGAAAAATGAGAGTATTTACGATGGCAGAAATTGTTGTCGCAAAAAAAGGAGAGTATTTGTGATGGCGAAGATTGCTGTCGCGAAAAAATAGAACTTTTGCGACGGCACTAGCTACAGTCGCAAAAAAAAATGGATTTTTTGCGACTGCAATAGGTACTGTCGCAAAAAAAAATGTAAAAAAAAAATATTGTGCCTTTGAAATGGCTTCATATATATACAATCACAAAATGGTTTGAATAAATGCAACCGTATTTTTCTATGGCAAATTTTTTTTAAAAAACGACGTCGTCTTACTCTTTTGATATAACATGTCTCTTTTCACCTATTTTTTTTCATCTTCTTGTCTCTCTGTCTCTCTCTCCTTTTTCTCTCTCTTACTCATCCCTCTTCTTTGTCTGTCTGTCTCTTTCTCTCTCTATGTCTCTCGCTCATCTCTCTTTTCTCTATCTCTCTCATCTCTCTTCCCTCTCTATCTCTCTCGTTCATCTCTCTTCTCTCTATCACTTTTGCTCATTTATCTTCTGTCTATCTCTCTCATCTCTCTTTTCTCTTTGTCTCTCTCGTTCATCTCTCTTATCTCTATCTCTCTCTGTTTCTCTCACTCATCTCTCTTCTCTCTATGTCTCTATCTTTTTCTATGTCTCTCTTTCGTTCATTTCTTTTCACTCTCTTTCTCTATCTCTTTGTCTATCTCTCGATCATCTCTTATTTCTTTCTCTTTTTCTGTCTCTCTCTATCTCTTTCACTCTCTGTCTCTTTCTCTTTCTCTCTCTGTCTGCCTGTTTGTTTGTCTGTCTGTCTCTCTCTCCTCCCCACTATGTTCGCTTTACTCACTCTCTTTCTCCATTCTTCTCTATTTACCGAGCTCCCTCTCGATTTATCGATCCACTACAAGAAAATACACTTTTAGCGACCACTTTGTCTCTCTCTCTCTCGCGCATCACACTCTCTCTCTCTCTCTATCTCTTCTCTATCTGTTTCTCACTCATCTCTCTCTCTCACCACCCATCTCCTCTACCACCTTCACCATTACTGCAAATGCCATTTCACTATCGCCATTACTACCACTGTTGCCACTCCACCTCTACGACTACCATTGCTACCACCATCGCTACCGCTCCACCACCACCACCACCACTACTGCATTACTACCATTACCTTTCCTCTACCACCGCCACTCTTTCTCCTTTACCACTACCACAACTTCACCATTAATCTCGTTTGCCATCATCACCACCACCACCACCACCATCATCTTTTATCCACCACCTTCATCACTATTGTCGTTTCCTCTCCTCTACCACAAAAAATTAGTTCCGGATTTTTAGTAACCAAAAAAATGGGTTGTAAAAAAATATTTTTCATTGACCACAAAAACTTAACTTTATTTTAACGGAAAATATTTTTCATTAAAATATTATCCCTACTTCTACCGAATAAAAAATAATAATAATTTTTTTTATTAAAATAAAAATGAAACAAATAAATTTTCAACCTTAGTAACTAAAAAAATGAAAAATAAAAAAAAATCATTAACTATAAAAAAATAAATTTATTTTAACAAACAAATATATAAAACGATGTCGTTCACACCACCTATCCTAACTCTCCTCTTCTTTTCTTCTTTTTTCCTTTCATTTTCTCATTCTTTCTTGGGAAACTTACGTGTAAATCCTAATAAGTGAACTTAATGTCTGACAGGTCCTATGGAAAAAATTGTCATAAAAAAATCACTAATTATAAGTTCTAGCACCAATTTATAAAAATTATGACAAAAAAAGTCACTAATTGTCAATTTTTAGTGACGTATGTAAAAAATTGTCACAAAAAAATTATTTTGGTGACAATTTCATGAAAACTTATTTTTAATAGAACTTGATACAAATCAAGTCCAACTATTAAGACCTATTGATAATTTACTCTCTTTTTTTTTTCTTTTTCTTTCTCTTTTCTAATTTCCCCCTTTCTTTTCCCCTTTTTGTTTCTCACGATCTCAAATACCCAATCCCCAATCCCTTAAACAAAAAAATCTCCAATTTCAAAAATCCCCAAAATACAATACTATCTCTGTCTCTCGACTGCAAGCAGCAGTAACAATGGGGGCGACGGTAAGCAGCAAGCGATGACGGTGATCAGCGAGTGGCGATGACTAGCAGCAGCAGTGGCAGTGTGGCATCTCAAATACCTTTGCCGATACCTTTGTCGCTGGGTGAAATTGATCTCGATTATGTTTTCTCAATAGACTATATACTTATATCATTTGAATTATTCTTTACTTCTATTATCTACGATTGGCCTATGTGTGTGTTTGTTTTTGGCTGAAGGCTTGAATGATTTGGGTTTATGAGTTTCTGTTTCTGCAAACATAGCAATGTTGTTTCAAATTCTTTAAAATGAACTATAGAACCTTTAATAGTCACATACCAATGTATTACATATACATGAACGAAATTTATGCACTTTGAGGTTTTACATCTTAATTAAAGGAGATTTCGTTCAGATCATTGAATGGATTGAGAAATCGGCATTGAAACTTAATAAAGTTTTTAAAATCATTTCTATAGACTAATTCATGCATAAAATAATAATTTATTAAAGTAATTTATCACATCTTAATGAGACCCACATCATTACTTGATTTTATTCTTCATTGAAAATTTCATTTTGATGATTATACTTGCTTGATACTTTCTTCTTCTTCTATTTTTTTTTTTTTTTTTTGTTAAATCCCTACAGCGCAATACTCACATCAAATACACACTTTGTTATTTAAGAACACTCAAAATATATGTGTAGTTTTTATAAAATTTTATATAAAATCTTGAATTAATTTGTTACTTTGATCTACTATATAAATACATTCCACAATTTAACTTTTAATTAATTAAATATATATATATATACACATATCTGTGAATGTTATGAATTAAATTATCCTTCATATTGACATAAATGTTGAAAATTAAGGGCTTGTTTGGTTTGTTTTTTTGAAAAATGTTTGGAAAAAATTCTCTACAAACAAATTTTCAAGAGTAATCAAACCAAACAAATTTTTTCAAAAAAAATCTCAAAATTTTGTTTGGTTACCTATTTTCCAAAATCACGCTCTCTCTTATACACATCAAATCAATTATTTTTTTTAAAACTCTCTCCCCAAAATAATTTTCCAAAACTATTTTTTGAAAAAAGGCAAATCAAACAAGTTTTCGTACTTTTTATCTCAAAAACTACTTTACAAACACAAACCAAACACACCCTAATTATTTGTATAATTGTAAAGAACACCACCTTTGAATTGTGTCGCTTTGAATGTTGAACTACTGTTGACATTAGGTGTCCTCCTCGTTGCTTTGCGAGTGTTTTTTTTTTTTCATGTTGTGCTTGTTCTTCTCTTTGGTAAGCCTTCTTCTCTCATGATATATAGAGTTTGGTGGCATTGTTCCCTAATTTTTCTTTGCACACATATATTACAAAGGGACGTCATTTGGGGTTTGATTTGGGATTGATTCTTGGGTTTGATTTGGGGTTGCCTCTCTTTATTCTTGCTTAATTTTTTTTCCCCTCTGTATATTTATCAAGTATTGCTCATTGATTTGGGGTTGCCTTCTTCTCTCATGTATATATAATGTATACAAATCATATGTAAAAGATTGTTAAAAAAAAAATCATATGTAAAAGAAAGATGCCTATACAATTAAAATTGAGTGTGTGTAGTAGTCATGATATTTTTTCCTTTTAGTGGGAAGATGTTGAAAGAAAACTTGAACTAAGTTTAAATTTTTGCGTTAAAAGGAAGCCCTCTTGAAGCAAAGCAATGGAATGGCAACAGAAGTATGGAGCGGGAGCAGGGGGTTGGATACCAGTACTGCGCAGACAAGGAAGAACTGGTAAAGGTTTCTCAGAGCACAGAGTAGGAATGTATACACTGTTTGTGGATGACATACCAGACTCAATGGATCCAAACGGGTTGTACGTAATATTTAATAACTTTGGGGTGGTGAAGGATGTTTATATATCGTTCAAGAGGAGGAAACAGGCAAGATCAAGATTTGGATTTGTCAGATACGACTGCCCAGTGGCGGCACAAATGGCGGTTTGGAAAGCAAACGGCCTGTGGTGTGATAACAAAGTATTGAAGGTAAAACCAGCAGACTTTGAGAAGGAACAGAGAGCTAAACCAAGGCTATCATATGGCAAACAGGAAAGAAAGGCAGAAATATCAAGTTATGCAAATGCTACTCTGGAAAATACAAAGAAATCATATGCCCAGGTGGTAGGTGAAGGGAGAAGGAGAGAATCTACAAACTTAACCGTAAGAGCTTATGAAGAAGGTAATGGTTGGTTGTATGAGAGTGTGATCGCTCGGCTGAGACCGCAATGCTCGGAGGAGGATTTCAGGAAGGAATTAACCAAGAGGGAGGTGGGAAATATCAAAGTCACAGCTGCAGGTGGAAGGGATTTAGTAATCTCATTTCAATCAGCCCAAGAGATGAAAGAAAAACTCATCATAATGAGTGGTTGGATAAAGGAGTGGTGCGAATCGGTCAATGAATGGAAAAAAGGAATGGTCATTGCATAGGAACGATGTGTATGGCTGAGCTGCTATGGAGTGCCGTTAAATCTCTGGAACAGCAAAACTTTCAGCAGTATAGGAACAATATGGGGCGAAGTTATTGAGTTTGAAGATGATACTCTTAGTATGAAGAACTTACAACGTGGAAGGGTAAGAATCGTCACCACATATATGGAATCTATCAATAAAACTGTGCATTTAGACTGTCAAGGAATTCTATATCCAGTGAAAGTTTGCGAGGAACAAATTGTTACCAAGGTGGTGTTAACCAAGATATGCAAATGTCATAAGAAGTGTGAGGAAGGCGATGGCTACAGTTCGTATGAGCAAGAAGATGGGCAGAGATCAGAACAGAGGAACAAACGGGGTGAGGATGACGATGTTGACGATGACGAGGATGTCCAGCAAGAAGATGAGTTGGACAAAATGAGTAACATGGCAATTACAGAAAGGAGAAGTGAACATGAAGACAGAGCTGACCTGGAAGACAATGAGAAAGATTTAAATGTTTCACTGGTCGAGGAAACTGACAGCAACTTGGGAAGATCAAGCTCTGGGGGTGCAAGAGCAGGCGTGATGATGAGGGCAGCGCATGCAGAGAAGCATGATGAACAGAGGGGTAATCGAAAAGTTGATGGAGAGGTGAGTACTTCAGGTTTCATGAGAAGCTTAAGTGGGTCTATTCATTACACACCTGGGTTGAATCTGGAAGTGGTTCTTAACAAGGCCCATGAACAGACTTGTGGTATGGGTCCTGCTAGCGGTGTTGTTGGTCAGCCCAAATGTTCTGACCCAAACCAGGTTATCAGTAACTTATTGCACGAAGCCCAAAATATAGAGATGAATCAGCCATACCAGATGGGCTCACGGGGAGAAGCATCAAACTCTAAGCAAATAGGAAAAGCTTCAAGAAAGGAAAAAGCAAAAGGGGTTTCAGGCCACTATTTCAACGAGAAGGGCAGCCTTCAGTTTGGAAAAAATAGGAAAGAAATGTCGATGAATTTGAAGAAAGGGGCGGTTTTCAGGTCAGCAGTAGCAGCAATTTCACTCTCTATGTCAAGTGAGTCAAGAAGGAAAGTCCTCAATGAAGCTGAAACAAATGCGTAGCTCAGCAAGGTCCTTGGGATGGACGACAATGGTCAGGAAGAGGAGATTATAAGCAAACTTAATGAAGCTACAACAAACCTGCAGCTTAGTAGGGTCCTTGGGATGGACTGCAAAGGTAAAGAGGGAGAGATTATAAGCAAATTAATGGAGTTGGAAGAGAGAGATATTGTAAAGCTGAAGGAGAGGGAGGGAAATGTTAACTGAATAGCATCCCTATGAGGTATAAAGAGTCATGGACATTCTATAATGAAGCTATTATCTTGGAATGTGAGGGGATTGGGAAAGTCAATTAAAAGGAGGAGGATAAAAAAGGTGCTCCTTGACAATAAAGTAGACATGGTGTTGCTGCAAGAGACTAAGAAATCTGTGAGTAATGAGAAGTTAGCTCGGTCAATTTGGGCAGGAGAGATGATGGATTTTATGGCTGTGGACTCAACAGGAGCTGCTGGAGGTTTACTTTGTGTATGGAATCCAGAAGTGTTTCAAATTAAAGACTGTTGCTGTAATAAAAGTTTCATTCTCCTATCAGGTACGCTTTATCATAGCTTTCAATGTGTGGTGGTGAATGTATATGGTCCTAATGATGCAATTAAAAGAAAGGAGGTGTGGGATATCCTGTTAAATATGAAATCAGTATTCCCAAATCCTTGGTGTGTGGGGGGAGATTTCAATGAGATCCGAAAAATTTCAGAAAGAAAAGGGTGCTCTAGAATGGATAGGGGGATGAGAGAATTCAATGCAATGATTGACCAACTAGAGTTAATTGACTTACCAATGCTCGGGCGAAACTTCACCTGGAGTAATTCTCAGGATGGGGAAAGATGGAGTAGATTAGACAGATTTCTCCTTAACACAGATTGGGTGTGTAATTTTAACTTCAAATTGTGGGGTCTCCCTAGAAGGTTTTCAGATCATAGCCCTATCCTACTGTTAGAGGATGAGAGGGACTGGGGTCCTAGACCCTTCAAATTCATTAATGCATGGCTTCTTCATCCAGGCTTTATGAAGGTAGTTCAAAAATGTTGGGCAGAAACAATGGTAGATGGTTGGGCTGGGTTCAAGTGCTTGTATAAATTGAAAGCTTTAAAAGCCACATTAAAGCAGTGGAATAATGAGGTCTTTGGTCATGTTGAATTCAAGCTGAAACAAGTTGAAGAGGAATTACATACTCTAGACCTACTGGCTGAAGAAGGGTCATTATCATCATCACAGGCTGCTAGAAGGAGGGAGGCTAAAGGGGAAGCATGGCAACTAAGTAAAATGGTGGAGTGGGTGTGGATGCAGAAATCAAGGCTGAATTGGGCAATTAAAGGTGATAGAAATACAAAATTTTTCCACATTATGGCTTGTAGTAGGAAGAACAAGAATGCCTTATGTTCTATTGTGATTAATGGTTCTGCGGTAGAGAATCCTCAAGATGTTAGGGCTGAAGTGAAAAATCATTTTCTTAACCACTTCTCAGATTCTTGGTCTAACAGACCAGGGCTGCTAGGTCCTTTTAACACAATTGGAGAAGATCAAAGCTCTGAATTTTTGGAAGCATTTTTTTCAGAATCTGAAGTGAAGGCAGCAATTAGGAATTGTGGGGGTAATAAGGCTCCTGGCCCAGATGGATTTAATTTTAACATGTTTCAGAAATGTTGGGATATTATTAAGGGTGATGTACTCCAATTTATGACTGAATTTCACCAGAATGGGAAGTTGGTTTGCGGTATTAATAGCTCTTTTATAGCTTTGATTCCAAAAAATGAGAATCCCTCTAGCCTTGCAGAATATAGGCCCATCAGTCTGATTGGTTCCTTGTATAAGATTCTTGCAAAAGTACTCTCCAATAGGATGAAGACAGTAATGCCTAGAATAATCAGTGTTACTCAATCTGCCTTCATTGGGGGAAGAAATATTCTGGATGGGATATTGATTGCAAATGAGGTTGTTCATGGGTGGAAGAAGGACAGAAGAAAGGGGGTAATATTGAAGCTTGATTTTGAAAAAGCATATGATTCAGTAAATTGGGGATTTTTATTCTCAATGTTATCAAACTTTGGGTTTGGGGCTAAATGGGTGAGTTGGATAAAAGAATGTGTAACTTCAGCTAGTATTTCTATTTTGGTGAATGGCTCTCCAACTTCTGAATTTAAACCTCAGAGAGGGCTGAGACAAGGGGACCCGTTATCACCTTTTCTATTTAATGTTGTGGTAGAAGGTCTTAATATATTGTTGGAAAGGGCAAAGCAGCTGGGTTTGATAAAGGGTGCGGTTGTGGGTTCTGATCTTAGGATCACGCACTTGCAATTTGCTGATGATACTATATTGTTCTGTGAAGCTGAATGGGAGGAGATATTAAATATTAAGAGAATATCGAGATGCTTTGAAATTATGTCGGGCCTGCAAATCAATTACCATAAAAGTGTGGTATGTGGGGTGGGTATATCGTCAACTCTATGTCAAGAGTTTGCCTCCAAATTACACTGCATTGTTCAAAAACTACCTCTGAAGTACTTGGGAATGCCTTTGGGAGCTAACCCTAGTAGAAAGTTGACTTGGCAACCTGTGATTGAAAAGTTTAAATTAAAGCTTGCCTCTTGGAAAAGAAGGTTTCTCTCCTTTGCAGGTAGATTAACACTCATAAAAGCTGTGTTGTCTAGTTTGCCAATATATTATCTTTCTCTGTTTAAGATGCCTACAGGAGTAGCAAAAGAGATTGCTAAAATCCAATCAACTTTTCTTTGGGGAGGCTCGAACCTTAGAAGGAAAATCCATTTGGTTAAATGGGGAGAGGTTACTCTTAGTAAAAGCCAAGGAGGGTTGGGGGTGAAAAGAATTGATCTGATGAATGTATGTCTACTATTAAAATGGTGGTGGAGGTTTGGGGCAGAAGAGAAAGCCCTGTGGAAGGATGTGATTTGCAAAAAGTACTATGGTTCTGCCGATGAGTGGTCACCTGCACTTGTAAGAGGTGGAATGATGTCTAAAATATGGGAAGATATTGTGGGAATTGTAGTATCTAAACCTGAAGTGCTGGGCTTTTTTAATTCAAATACTACAATTGAACTTGGGGATGGATTGAGGGCTAAGTTTTGGCTTGATAATTGGGCTGGTTCTGTTTGCTTGAAGGTTTTGTTCCCTAGACTCTTTTTATTGGCTCTGAATAAATCCGAATCTGTGTATACAGTGAGAGCTAGAGTTGGTCAACATGATTGGCATTCATTGTTTCGAAGGAGTTTATTTGTTTGGGAAATGGAGGAATTAGATAGATTGAAGGGCATGTTGCGTAATGCAGCTGAGTTAAGGGGGAATGTCACTGATAAACTGAAATGGATGGCGGACCCTTCAGGAGTGTTTTCTGTCTCATCAGCATACCATTGGTGCGAATCCTCCTTGGGTTCTACTTTCAGGATAACAGAGTGCATCTGGAAGAATGTGGCGCCCCCAAAAGTCCAATTCTTTGGATGGCTTGCTTGGAAGAGAAGGATTAAGACTTCGAACTACCTGCAAAGGATGGGGATTCTGGAGAATGATTCTAGTTTACATTGTGTGTTCTGCAATGAGGAGGAGGAAACAGACAACCATGTTCTCCTGCATTTTCCTTGTGTTTGGTTAGTATGGTCCAAAATTATGAGATGGTGGGGTATTCAATGGGTGATACCAAAATCAGTGGATGAGCTGCTTCTTTGGTGGTTAGGATCAAAGTTCAAAAAATTGGAGAAGAAGATTTGGAGAATCATTCCGTTGGCGGTGCTCTGGTCAGTATGGAAGTTAAGGAATGATTGTATTTTCAACAATGCCCAACCCAGCTTGGATGAACTCTGTGAATTGATCAAAGTGAGAATTGCAATTTGGGTCAAAGCATCATGCTCAGGTTTGCCCCTCTCAGTAAATGACATTATGTTTAATCTACAGCAGATTAGACTTTGCTATAGGTGATATCTGTTAATTTATAAGTCTGGGTTGGTCTGGAGCGGACTGCTAATGTTATGCTGCCTATTCTGTTTTCGGTTCTGTTTGCTGCTGTTAATTTGGGTCTGGAGTGGACTGCCTGCAGAGTGTATTTGCCACTGTTATGTTGTCTAGTCTGTTGTTTCTTAATTTTTTGGGTCTGTCAAGTAAAGAATGTTGGAGGTTGGAGCATGTCTATCTGCGGCTGATTTTGGAATTGTTGCTGTGAGTATTGCTTCAGTCAAGGAGTTATACTGATCTAGATTAACTTTGGTGGGCTGTATCAGTTATTGGTTAGGTGTACTGTATGTTGATTGGCAATATGGTGAAGTATAGCAGCAGTCATGGAGGTGGACCGACCTAGATCAAGTCTAGTGGGGTCTGCTATGCATACTATGTCTTGAAGTAGTGTATGCTATGTCTTCATAGGGGGACAGAGTATCTATTTGGTTTAGACTCAAGGCTCCATCTGGGGTCATATTATCTGTTTGGTGTATCAAAAGGCTGCTGTTGATCTCGTTTGGTTTTTTCTCATAGTAGCACACTCAGCTGGTTAGTCTCTTTTAGAATTGCCTGATTGTTGAATGTTGCTGCGTGTTGATTGTTGAATGTTGACTGATTGGCTGATTGGTGAATGTTGCTGTTAATGGTTGGGTTGTTCAGGTGGCTGTTCTGCCTTGGTTGTGTTTTTTTTTTTTTCTCTTCGTTGGTCCCTCACCAACTATGGGGTGCTAGCAAATGATAGGATGATCTTTTTGGTGCCAACCTAGTTGGGATCAATTAGTTCATTGTGATGCGTTGCACTCCCATGCCCTTTATTGATGTATTTAGCTTGTTTCCTTGTACTTGTTTTTTTCATCAATAAAGTTTCATTTTGCCGATCAAAAAAAAAAAGTTGAATAGGTAAGTTTGGGTTGTGTTGATTGACCACTTAACTTGTTGACATAAATTGAACCCATCCGAACCTACCCTTTTGCCACCCCCAAAACATTGCTCCCCCCAAAAATCGCTAGAAGATATAGTAACTGTTTCCTTGTATCATCTTCTTTAGGAGAATGGGCCAAAGCCGTCTCTTATTGGCCCTGTTTGGTACAGCTGTGGAAAGTGCTTATAGCTTATGCTTAAATAGCTTATAGCTTATAATTATGAACATAAGCTGATTTCTGACTTATAAATTAAGCATCTCCTGCCCCACTCAAAGAATAAGCTGATTTCTGACTTCCAAAAAGCTATAAGCTATAAGCTAAACCAAACACATCAAAATAGCTTAAATTAAGCTGAAAGCTGAAATAAGCAGCTTTTAAGCTGCACCAAACAGGGCCATTATATCCAACAATTACTCTATGAATACCAAACCCATAGCAACAAAACCCTTGGGGGGAAAAAAGTTGTTTTTCTCAAGCAACTCGTCAATGTGGTGATTCATAGGTAATAATATGGGTGTTTAAGAAATGTTAGTGTAGTTTCTCTCACTGAAACCAAGAAAAAAAGCAGTGGGTAAGAGAAACACAATTACAAGGGAGTGATTTTATTTATGACCTTACCATACAAATATTTTGTTTATTATTATTATTGTTTTATGGTTTTCATGCATGGAGTTTACATGGACATAGCACCTTATCATTCCACTTGGTGAATGACAAAAAATTATTGACTTGTTTTCTGATGGACTACTCCATTGAAAAAATGTTAGACATGGATTGTCTATATTTTCTCATTAGAAAAAGGAAAAAATAAAAAATCCAAATCCATGATTTCCTACTATTTGTTTGTATATTCTATGTCCTTTTGGCCTTATGTTTTTCAAATGTAGAAGAGATGGATTTCTTCTTATTATTATTTGGCCTTTTGTTGTACAGTTCGGTTCTTCTGTTCAAGCTTATATTATTAGGACGTGAAAATTAGATTTGTTCTTCTTGTTAATCCAGGTAGGCAACCCAAAAGAGAGGTAAATTGAGTTTCTAAATAAGTGATGGAAAGAGAGAGCAAGGACAAATTCACATTAAAAAAAAAAGGCCAAAAAAAAAAAAATCCAAATCCATGATTTTCTACTATTTGTTTGTATATTTTGTGTCCTTTTGGCATTAAAGTGTGCAACTCCTATTGAAGATGTGTATCCACTAGTAAGCATTTGTCCCATTTATTGTTCTTTTAAGTTCTCAAGTTTTGCTATTTACCTGGCATTTTCCCTTTAATGAAGTGGAGTTAAACTAAAGTATTTAAACTAAAGATTATTTGATACATGTGTTGGAAATTAGAAACAAAATGCATGCTTCTCTAACGGAGTAAAGTTACATCGTAATTAAAATAAAGATTGTTTGATACCTTGCATTTAGTAGTTATTTCCTCTTTCCTACTCCACTGCTTGATAGTGAAAGTCCTGTGGAAATGGTTATTGTAATGACTGTGGAACCTGGATTTGGTGGACAGAAGTTCATGTCAGAAATGATGGATAAGGTGCATAAGCCATTGTTATTTATATTGATGTTGTTATTCCATCATTCTCATTTCCACAGTCCATAAATGTGGTTTTTAGGTACACACATTCAGAAAGAAGTACCCATCACTTGATATAGAGGTAAGCCTATTTCTAACAGCGATGCTTTAGTTATCTTCCATGTGCTTGTATTCACTATTCATGTTGCTATTTCTCTAGTCTGCACCAAAGTTACCCAAAACTCTATTTCCAAACAACAAATGCAATTTAGGATTTGTACCCTAAATGTTATTGGCAAACATCTAGGGATGGATTCTTGAAACCCATAAGAGATGTTTTGGAAACACTTCACACATTGTATTGCTGTTATAATTTTATGAATTAAAAAAAAAACGTTATGAAGTTGTTTATAAGGAGAAAAGACCTATCTCAATACATGAAGGCAGGTCTCAACTAGATTTTCTAATATATGCTATATGAAATAGTTCAAAGATTTAAAGTTTAAGATTCATAATTACATTGGAGATAGTAACGTCTCGTGATCTTAATTAAGACGTCACTACATTTAAAAAACTTAGAATTCGAGATGTTGATGCCTCAAAATCACCAAACGATGTTGGATTAGCACGAAACTTGGCAGACACGACCACCAAGGCATGAGGGACTTGTGGGAGAAGACGGAATTCGAATCGAATTCTCGTTTTGGGAGTTAGTGCTAGATTTCAGTCTAGGCAAACTAGTTTCTTAAAAAACTTAAAATTTGAGGTGTTGACTCCCAAAATCACAAAACAGCTTCGGATTAGAACAAAGCTTGGCATGCATGACCACCTAGGCATGAGAGACTTGTGGGAGAAGACGGGACTCGAATCAGGTTCCCGGTTTGGGAGTTAGAGCCGGATTTTGGTCTAGGCAAACTACTTCCTTAAGAAACTTAGAATTCGAGGTGTTGACGCCCCAAAATCACAAAACGACATCGGATTAGCACAGAACTTGGCACACACGACCATCTTGGCACGAGTGCCTTGTAGGAGAAGACGGGACTCGAATCGGGTTCTCGGTTTGAAAGTTATAGCCAGATTTTGGTCTAAGCAAACTAGTTCCTTAAGAAATTTAAATTCGAGGTGTTAACACCCCAAAATACCAAACGGTGCTGAATTAGCATGAAATTTGGCATACACGACCGCCTAGGCGTGAGAAACTTGTGGGAGAAGACGAGACTCAAATCGCGTTCCCAATTTTGGAGTTAGAGTCAGATTTCGGTCTAGGCAAACTAGTTCCTTAAGAAACTTTGAATTCAAGGTGTTGACGCCCCAAAATTACCAAACGGCTCAGATTAGTACAAAACTTGGCACACA
>NW_021024896.1:1528179-1577367 GCF_004153795.1 Camellia sinensis | reverse complement strand
GAGATTCATGCATGTGAAAAAAAATGAAGTTGGTGTTGTCCTTCTCTCTTTAGTTCAGCCAAAAGGAATCTCTCCATAGCTATCAATGACTCGAAAAATATCATTTATATAATTGTAATATTGGTTTAAAAGGCTAAATGAACATTGCGAGAAAATTTTGAGATGAAAGATTAACAATTGTTGGCTAATTTTCTTTTTCCCTTTATTAGGTTTCCCAATATTTTCGAAGGTAATGAGATTCACTCACTTGTCCTAGATTAAGCCTACAGATGACAAAGAAGGGAATTTAATAGTTATTATGCAATATAAGTTTAGTAAATTGTTGTTTGTTATCTTCTATTTTTATTTGTTTGTACTTACTCAAGTCCAGACCATTTTGATATGTGCTGCAGATGTCCCCTTTTACATGATCTTTTATTTAATTTTGAAAACCAAGTAGAGTTTGTGGAAAAACCGAAGATTTTCTGATTCTGTTGGTTGAGGCAAGACAATACGCATGCGGCATCAAGTAACTTCTTTGTCTTTCCGTGGTTTGCTCGGTTTGCTTTGCAGCTTGCTTTGAAACCTCTGAGTCCACTTTCATAACTTGGGTATTGAAAATTCCTGGATCGTGCTGCTTTTCTTTCCTTTCCTTCGGCCTTTAAATTTTTTTATCATTGATGTAGGATCTTTTTTGACTGTAGACAGTGAAATTCAGTAAAAGTGAAATTTCTCTGAAGTATAGATGATATTTCAATATGTAAATTTATTTGATCATATTTTCCAGTTACAATTAGACTATTGGTTTTTGGTTGTGTCTTTGTGGCTGCCACTTTTCTTGTTGGGTGTTGGTTTTGTTCCACTCTATTCCTCAACTAATATACACAGTGAAAATCAAACAAGCCTCCAAAATCAATAAGAAAATAGACAGAGAAATATCAAATAAGGCAATAGAAATCAATAAGAAATAAGCAGTCAGAAACTAATGTGGTCAAAGAAATTTAACTTCCATAGAAATTACCGATTGACCAGAGAAAAATATATAAATTAGAATTTCCTCTGAGTTATGTTGAACAAGGACATATACTCTTGTGGCTAAAGATTTACATGACCTTGTGGTTGAACTGTGTTGGTGTTCTGGTAAGTGTTGTGTTGGGCGTTTGGGTAAGATTGGTGTGCTATTGGACGGATAGTTCTTAGATAATTGTTCATTCATACTAGCATTTTTCAGTTTCAAGCCTCTGGAATTAAACCCTCACTGTTGAATCTGTTTTTGTATCATCTTCTTTTTGAACCTACAACATCCCTTAGTTTCATTTGGTTTGTGCTGTCTCTTTCTTGAAGTTTGAGTTATGTGATGTCAAGGTTCCTTATTGGCAAGTCTCTTTTCCTACAAGTAAATTCATTTCCAATTTTCTATTCTTCTATTTTGGTTTAGAAAGTGCATTTAGATCTGTTGATGTAGATCAGCTATAGCGATCCCGGTTTCCCTTTTTTTACTTGTTATATCCGACTTAGGTTCAGTGGAGCTGGTTGTTGAGAGTATGTTGTTTGCACCCTTTAAATCCTTATATTGAGTCTTGGGTTGTGGTTGGGAATGTTGAGCTTAGGAACCAAGTCTAGTTGCCCAGATTTTGGCTTGTCCGCTCGAGCGGGGGTTTGGGCGCTCGAGGGGGAATACACCCATCCAGTATGTCCTGTGTAGTGTTGGACGCTCGAGCAGGAGATTGGCCGCTCGAGCGGGAGGTTGTGAAGTGACGCTCGAGCGGGGAGTAGGGCCCTCGAGCGGGGACCTGTCTGCAAAAACTTCTGGGAGTATGCATCACGCCGCTCGTCAGCGGGAGTTTGATGGCCGCTGCGAGCGGGAAAGTCTGTGAGTGGCGCTCGAGGCGGGGTTTCCCGCTCGGCGGGCGACTGTTATAAAATCCGAGACTCCGACTTTCTGGATCATTTTTCATCTCCTTTTGATTCTAAAACCCTAGAACCGTCGTTCTCCTCTCCTTACACACCTTCCTTCTTAGGTTTGATTACTTAGAGTGTATTTCTACCCTAAAGTCCTTTGTTAAAAAGATAGAGTGGGTCGAGGGCTTCCGTTTAATTTTGAAACAATCTTTGGGTTTGGAGCACTTTGGTTTTTCGTCATCTTCTCCATTCAGTTCTTCGCTTCGAGGTAGGGATTTCCACTCCATATTAATAGGTTTTGTTCTAAGTTTTTGGTATTTTTGATATGGTTGGGGGTGTTGGTATATTTTTTGAAAAACGCCTAGTGAACGTAATAAATTAATTTCGTAGTCAATTAACTATAGGGAAAATTGGGGAATTGGTTTAAATTCTTGAAATTGGGAATTTTGAGTTAAAATGGTGTAATTTATGTTTTAATCACTCACCTAAGAGAATATTGCGTTTATGCTTACTAATACATATTTATTCCTGTTTAGAAATAATGTTTTTGGGCTATGCGGTGGAGGATTAGTCCGTGATTGTTGTCAGACATGCACGTGGATTAGGGGAAAAACTGAAACTAATCACATTGGTTAAGTCTTTGATTTAGACTGTACGAATTAAATATAGAAATTACATGTATTGATGTTGTATTATATATGGTAAGTGTTTATACATTGTATTGTGTGGGAGGAGATAGGGAAATGTACTATCCACGGTTAGGGAAGATAGGGGATGGACCTCTAAACGCGGATTTGTTTGGGAGGAGATAGGGAATGGACTCCATTCAGGCATCACTTGTTAAGGTGCTTATTGATATTGAAGTGTTTTTACATGTTATTGATACAGCACTAAACATGTTGATCGAAGGGAAGTATGAAGTGTTTTTGAATATGAGCCTGAGTCTCATTTGTTTATGTTGATATTGGAATTTTTCACAAAATTACCAAACCAACCCCAACATCTCAAAATACTAAAATTTAAAGACAAAGCTCATAAAGAGGAGTAGGATATCCCTACCTCAAATTCGGAGCTCCAATGGAGATGAAGACCAAAACCAAAACGCTCCAAATCCCGAAATTTTCAGATTAAAATGTAGCCCTCGACGATCAACACAACTTTCGTAAAGACCAAAAGTGAGCAAACAACTCCTACTAGATCAAATCTAAGAGAGAAGGGCCGGTTTTAGAGTGAGAAGCTCTCAAAATGGCTTTTTGGAAAAGTAAGAAAGAGAAAAGATCTTGAAAAATTGATCCAAAAGTCGGATCTCTGGTTTATATAAAAGTTGCCCCACTCGAGCGTCCAAACCCCCGCTCGAGCGTCACTCGCAGACTCCCGCTCGAGCGGTCAAACTCCCGCTTGAGCGCCGGATGCACTCTCCCAGCATCTCGACACAACAGGTTCCCGCTCGAGCGCTCGAAGCCCCGCTCGAGCGTCACTCACAACCTCCCGCTCGAGCGGCCAATCTCCCGCTCGAGCGTCCAACACTACACAGGACATACTGGATGGGTGTATTCCCCGCTCGAGCGCCCAAACCCCCGCTCGAGCGGACAAGCCAAAATCTGGGCAACTAGACTTGGTTCCTAAGCTCAACATTCCCAACACAACCCAAGACTCAATATAAGGATTAAAGGGTGCAAACAACATACTCTCAACAACCAGCTCCACGGAACCTAAGTCCGGATATAACAAGTAAAGAAAAGGGAAACCGGGATCGCTATAGCTGATCTACATCAAAGACTAAATGCACTTTCTAAATCCAAAATAGAAGAATAGAAAAATTGGAATGAATTACTTGTAGAAAAGGAGATTGCAATAAGAACCTTGACATCACATAACTCACAACTTCAAGAAAGAGACAGCACAAACCAAATGAAACTAAGGATGTTGGAGGTTCAAAAAGAAGATGATACAAAAACAATTCAACAGTTGAGGTATTCAAGTTCAGAGCTTGAAACTGAAAATGCTAGATTGAATGAACAAATTCAAGAACTATCCGTCCAACTAGCAACACAATCTTACCAAACGCCAACACAACCTTACCAAACACCAACACAAGTTCAACCACAAGGTCAGTGAAAATCTTGAGCCACAAAAGTTATGTCCTTGTGTCAACATAACTCAGAGAAATTTCTATTTATTATATTTTTCTCTGTCAATGGTAATTTTCTATGGAAGTTAAATTTCTTTGACCACATTAGTTTCTGCTGCTTATTTCTATTGATTTCTATTGCTTATTTGATTTTCTCTGTCTATTTTCTTATTTGATTTTTGGGGCTTGTTTGATTTTCACTGTGTATAGTGGGAATAGAAGTGGAACAATAACCAACAACCCAACAAGAACAAGTGGCACACAAAGAACAACCAAAACAAAAGTCTATTGTAACTGGAAAATATTGAATCAAATAAATTTACATATTGAAATATCATCTATTACTTCAGAGAAATTTCACTTTTACTGATATTTTCACTGTCTACAGTCAAAAAAGATCCTACATCAATGATAAAAAATTTAAAGGCGAAAGAAAGGAAAGAAAAGCAGCACGATCCAGAATTTCAATATCCCAAAGTTATGAAAGTGACTAGAGGTTCAAAGCAAGCTGCAAAGCAAACCGAGCAAACCACGAAAGACAAAGAAGTACTTGATGCCGATGCGTATGTCTTGCCTCAACCAACAAGAATCAGAAAATCTTCGGTTTTTCCACAAACTCTACTGGTTTCAAAATTAATAAAAGATCATGTAAAAGACATCTTGCAGCACATATCGAATGTGTCTGGACTTGAGTAAGTACAACAAATAAAATAGAAGATAACAAACAACAATTTACTAACTTATATTGCATTAATAACTATTAAATCCCTTCTTTGTCATCTTGTAGGGCTTTAATCTAGACAAGTGAGTTGAATCTCATTACCTTCGAAGATATTGGAAACCTAATAAAGGAAAAAGAAATTGCCAACAATGTAAGTCTTTCATCAAAATTTCTCTGCAATGTTCCATTAGCCTTTATAAACCAATATTACAATTATAAATGATATTTTTCGAGTCATTGATAGCTATGGAGAGATCCTTTTTGCTGACTAAAGGAGAGAAGGACAACAACCAACTTCATTTTTTTCACATGCATGAGCTTAGTATGTTACTACTCTTTTATTTGATTTTCTCTGGAATTTACTTACTACTTTCTCTTGTTAAGATACTTCTTGAAGCCAGTTGTGTCACTAGTTTAATTTTCTTTGGCTAGTTGTGTGCATTTAAAAATTTTTTGTGTGTATATTTCTTAAATTCCTATCATTTCAACTTTCTCATAACATTACCATTTTTTGATTTTCTCTGACCACAGAACTTCATCAAGATGACGAAAAATCAAACTTTCCGAGTCTCATTATTTGACAAGCATATTTAAACAGCATGGAGGAACTATAGGTTCCTCAATTTCCCAATAAATATTGGGGGTAATGAGAAGTCAACAGATAGAAATCACTAGACCTTGCTTGTCCTGGACAAACAAGACAATTTGTGGGGGTTCTACAATTCACTAAGGCCAAGGCGGGATGATGCACAAGACAAATATGTCAAAGATGCAAAATAATTGATAACGAGTGCAAATTTCTCTGATCCATCATAATGTTTATGTGATGATGATTTTCACAGAATCTCATTGATTTGTCTGTAAATTTCTCTGTTATTTAAAAATTATTTTTTTGCAACAAGATTATGTGGAGAATTTTTTGAAAGCTTGCCTAGAAAGAGAGGCACAATCACAACCCTCTTTCAAATTGATAAACTCACAAAACACAAATTACGACTTTGAATATGTAACGCCCTCAAAATAAACCCATAATATATATAACATTGACATGCATTAACATAAGAGAATAAAACATTCATTAGAGTATTCTTATTAAAAGACATTACATGTAACAACGAAAGTAAATGCCCTACGGGCTTACAGCTTTCCAAGCCAACATTTGGACACAAAATGTGAGTACTAACTCAACTACAAATTAAGCCCTTCGCTTGAGTTTACATGTAATATCAAAATAAAACAAATAACTAAATCAAGTCTTCAAATCCAAATCCTTCCAAGCTAAGTCCTTGGAGGTAGCATATCACCTGGACCTAAAAATGATGTTCCCATGTAGGGTGAGCCACAGCCCAGCAGAAATATACTAAACCAAATATAGGAATTGACTAAAGCAATAGCATTCGATAGATGGTTAACACTTAAAGATCAATTATAACACAATTCAGTTTCATGACAATAATGCCCATGACATGTTTCACTTTCCGTTATTATTCAACTTTCCATCTATACAGACATAGCTCAGAACCTGACCAATAAGTACACATATTTGTGGTACTAATGGAGTCCATCCCCTATCTCCTCCCAAACAATATCCGGTTTAGGAGTCCATCCCCTATCTCCTCCCAAACCGTGGAGTACATCCCCTATCTCCTCCCAAACAATATGCATACACAATGTATTAAACACTTGCCATACACAATATTCAATCAATACACGTATTTGCTGTATTAATTCAACCGTCATATTCAATGACTTATTCAATGTGATTAGTTTCAGTTTTCCCTAATCAACATGCAATGTCTACAACAATCACGACTATCCTGCACCGATAGCCCAAAACAGTTATTTTTAAACCGGAAATAAATGTATCAACAAATACAAACTCAACATTTTCATAGGTGAGTGATTAAACTATCCAACTACACCATTTAATCTCATAATTCCCCAATTCCATGAATTAAACTTAATTCCACATTTTTCCCAAAATTAATTATAAGAAGTAATTTATTACAACAATTAGGTTTTTTTCCCCTTTTCTACAAAATCAACCCTAAGGTTCAATGTTCTCAATTTAACACTATCAGTGTCATTTTTCATGACTTACAAACATACGATGTTTAATATATGAAAAACCCCATTGTTCTCAAATTATAAATCAAACCCTAAAATTTCCAAACGACACCAACATATCAAAATGACCAGAACTTAGGACAAAACCTATAATATGGAGTAGGGTATCCCTACCTCGAAGTGAAGAACTCAAAAGGAGATGGAGGCCAAAATCCAAAATGCTCCAAATCACCAAACGTTCAGATTAAAGTAAAGCCCTCAACCCGCTCTATCTTTTTAATAAAGAACCTAGGGTAGAAACACCCTAAAAATAGATGAAACCTAAGAGAGAAGGTGAGTGGAGGGAGAGAGAACTCGGACCTAGGGTTTTGAAATCAAAAAGAAGATGAAAAAGTGTATTTAAAACCGCTGCTACGTATTTATATTAAACAGGCTCGCTCGAGCGAAGGAATGGTCGCTCGAGCGACCAGACATAAGAAATACTCGCTCGAGCGCTCGAGTGAAGAAAGTCTCGCTCGACCCAAAAACTCGAAGCTTCAGGTCTGTAACCCAAAAGCACGCTCGAGCGATAGAATGCTCGCTCGAGCGAAGAACTCGAAAACATACACCTCGCTCGCTCGAGCGAAGGAAAGCTCGCTCGAGCCAAGAAACACAGCTCTCAGGTCTTAAGCCCAGACGCAGTCCCTCGCTCGAGCGAAGAAACCCTGGCTCGAGCGAAGGACCAAAAACAAAGATCTCGCTCGAGCGATAAATTGTTCGCTCGAGCGAAGGACTAAAATTCTGGGCAGCAACCCTTTGCTCCCAAACACTCCCAACCTGTAACAAACCTGCCCAATGCATCCCATAACTCAGAAATAAGAAATTCAAGGATGACAACAACAATTATGTAACAATAGGATCCACGGAACCTAAGTCCGGATACAACAACCAACTGGAGAAAGACCGAGGTCGCTATAGAATTTGTCAACAATGCTCCACAACAAGACAATGATACGTAAGTTTCATACAACATCTATAAATAAGATAATCTGATTTGAATGTTTCTTAAAATTATATCTATAATTTGTATGCAGTGTGGATTGTGACCTCTTTGTATGCTATATAATGAGACAATATAGCAACCATGAACCTATCAACTCGAAATTGTCCACACAAGATATAAGGTTGATGAGGGCAGAAATCATAGAGAGATTTGTGACCGAAGTTGGCCGGTCATGGACAAAACCAATTCAAATACCACCAGAAGAAGAACCAAAAGTGTAATAGTGAAACTAGTGAAAGGAAGACAATGTACACAATATAATTAGGATTAACCATTCAATTTGTTTTTTCATACATTGAAGGAATGATGAAGTTTGACATATATGTATATATCTTTTTTTGGCTAATGTAAATTTCATACCTATCAATGGTTAAATATATATATATATATATTTTTATTGTGATTGTCAACACAATCCACAGAGAAAATTGTCTGCAGAAATTTCTCTAGTATGATGTTACCAGAAATTCACATAAAAATTTAACTCGTATCGTCCCAAGGGGATGCCTATATGATCATGTAATCTGTAATGCTTTGTGTTGGTACAAAACAATCATCAAATTCAAAAAACACAAAGCGCACAGTAATTTTCTCTGCTATTGGCAAATTTCACTGGATGAATTTAAAGCTTCAAAACACAATGCACATATAATTTTCTCTGCTAGTGGCAAATTTCTCTGGATGAAATTGACTGGTATTATAAACAGATTGCCCATAGTATGTTTCAACAAACACAATGCACATTGTAATTTTCAATGCTATTGGCAAATTTCTCTGGATAAATTGGATCTCACAAAACACAATGCACAATTCAACAAACACAATGCCCATAGTAAATTTCTCTTCTATTGGCAAACTTCTATGGATGAATTTGATTGGTATGAAATTACTAGAAATTCACAAAGAAATTTTACTCTTATCGTGCCAAATAGGGTGTCTATATGATCATGCAATCTGTAATGCACTGTGTTAGTACAAAACAATTATCAAATTCAAAAAACACAATGCACACAATAATTTTCTCTGCTATTGGCAAATTTCTCCGGATGAATTTGAAGCTTCAAAACACAATGCATAGAAAATTTTCTCTGCCATAGCAAATTTCTCTAGATGAATTTGACTGGTATTACAAACCCACTGTATATAGTATGTATCAACAAACACAATGCACACTTTCACTATTATTGGAAAATTTCTTTCGATGAATTTGATTGGTATTATTATATGCACTGTCCAAAAAATACATTTCACAAAACAAAATACACAAAGTAATCATCAAATGTATTATTCAATCAATAAAATGTATTATCCTCAACTATTTAACAAAGGTTCCTTGCATGTCCTCTTATTATGGCAACGAATACTCTCACAACGACTACATTTAATCACCCTTTAAAGTCTCCAGTAGAAGCAATTCTGTTCTTCTTTGGCCTCCCAGCTAGTCTCTTACTTAATGGAGGTAAAATCATAGCATCATCAATGCTACACACAGGTTTTTCAACAGTTGGAACTGGGCCAATCGAAAACGAGTATGCTTGATGATACATATTAGCATGAAAAAATGGTTCAACAAATGAATTCAAATTCTTTCCAATCCTAAAAATTGCAGCAACAGCATGTTGACATGGATACCCATTTATTTTTCATTTTCGACATGAACAAGTTCTCAACCCAAGATCAACCATAACCGAAGGAAAACAATGCACTTCAAAGACATTATCAGATGATAAACTCACATTCTGTAACGCTCTAAAAAATAAACCTATAGACAGACATTCATTATACAAAAGAAGATATCATATTACATAAATCAGAGCATTCTTACAGAATGTGTTACATGTTGACAACAAAAGTAAATGCCCTACGGGCTTACAACTTTCCAAGCCAACACTTGGTTACAAAAAGAGAGTACTAACTCTACACAAAATAAGCCCTTGGCTTGATATACATGTAATACAAAAATGTAATCACAAAAGATGTCCCAGCCATTAAGCCTTTCAAGCTACGTCCTTAGAGGTGGCATGCTACCTGTACCTGAAAATGATGTCCCATATAGGGTGAGCCAACGCCCAATAGGGATATGCTAAACATAATATGAGTAATAACCAAAATATTAGCATTTGATAAATGTTTAACTCATATAAATCAATTCGTAACCCATTTCAATTACATGACAAATGTGTCTATGTTTCATTCCATTTTCCATTTCTTATCCAATTTCTCAATTCATAACTATGGCTCAGAACCTGGCCAAACAATTTCAATGAGATTACATCTCATATCAATAGTACTTTCATAATTCACAATAGATACACATATTTGCTGTATCAATAATACATTAAAACACTTCATACTTCACAAATGATACATAGATTCGCTGTATCAATACCTCAATAGATACACATATTTGCTGTATCGATGGAGTCCATCCCCTATCTCCTCCCAAACAATATCCGATTTAGGAGTCCATCCCCTATCTTCCCCTAAACCGTGGAGTACATCCCCTATCTCCTCCCACACAATACCATGTATATAAACACATATCATATACATAATCAATCAATACATAAATTTGATGTATTGTTCCAACCGTCATATACGATGACATATTCAATTGATTAGTTTTAGTTTGCCTAATCATCATGCATTGTCTACAACAATCAAGACTATCCTCCACCGATAGCCCAAAACAGTTATTTCTAATCAGATAATAAATGCCTCAACAGATATATATTCAACATTTTCAAAGTAGGCGATTAATAAATCCAACTCCACTATTCTATCTCATATTATGTAAATTTCATCATTTCCACCTCAATTTCGTATTTCCATAACATTCCCAAATTAATTATATCAATTAATTCATAATAAAAATTAGGGCTTTCCTCCCTCTTTCTCAACTTTGGCCCAAAGGTACCAATATCAACAACCAACAACAATACCATCACTTTAAGACCCCAAATACATATTTATGAGTCAAAATAATAAAACCCCTCTTTATACATTTAGAAACCCTAACACCCAAAATCACCCAACTTCAACATTAAATCCAAATGACTAAAAATTTATGTCAAAGATCATATAAATGAGTAGTTATCCCTACCTCAAATTCGGAGCTCAAAGGAAGAAGAAGAAGAAATTCGAAGTGCTCCAAACCCTAATATTTTCGGATCAAAATGTAGCCCTCAACAAGCTCCACACTTTTTACAAAGGCCCAAGGTTAGAAGATCACTCCTACTAGATCAATCCCTAGAGAGAAGTTGTGTTTTTGGAGAGAGGAGCTCTAAAATGGAGGTTTTGAAAAGTAAGAGAGAGAAAGAAAGTGTGAAAAGTGATTTAAAATCACCTAGCTGCTAACTGATATACGTATGACCCGCTCGAGCAAAGAATAGGACGCTCGGGCATCAAACACAAAAAACTGAACCCGCTCGAGCGCAAGAATACTCGCTTGAGCGCCAAGACACAACTGCAAAACACACCCACTCGAGCGCAAAGGAAAACCCGCTCGAGCTCCTCCAGTACTTTTACAGACCATGAACACCCGCTCGAACGCAAAGAGGGCCGCTCGAGCGCGACCTGCTTGAGCGTAAGGAAATCCGCTCGAGCGTAAAAAACACATCTGCAGAAGTTTTGCAAAGGTACAAAATGCTGAAAGTGTGCAAACTCCGCTCGAGCGCAAATGGACCCGCTCAAGCGGATCACCAAAACTCTAGGCAACAAGATTTGAGACTCAAGCTCAACTAACCTGTAACAACCCTGCCCAACACATCCTAAACTCAAATAAATGGAATTAAGGGATGACAACAAGACAAATACAACAACCAACTCCACGGAACCTAAGTCCGGATACAACAATCAAAGGAGGAAGAACCAGGATCGCTATACATTCCATGTCCTTACATCAAAGAAAGACTTTTCCAATACACTATCCATTCGAGGACAGAGAACTTTATTCCATTTACTAGAGAGCCGCCTCCTATCAGACCTCATATTCATGATTTGCAACCGTATCATGTCTACCAAATTTGTTATTGACAAGTGTCGAGCTTCTCGTATCCATGAATTGAATGACTCAGCAACATTTGAATACATCTCACCATAACGTTTCCCCTCAAAATATGCATCACTCCAATTTTTATATGGTAAACTTCTCAAGAAAACACTCCCAATGTCTCCTCTCTCACTTTTTAATTCATTTAACTTGAAATGAAATGATGCCTTTGTTGGCGCATATGCACATTCTGAAAACTTGGACACAATCGTCTCCATAACCAAATTTGTGTTTCCATATGACAACTTATCCCTCAAATTTCTCTTTAGATGTTCAAGACAATCCATGAAAGTAGTTAGGAAAAAACCTAGCAATTTTTTCCACAATACCACAATGTCGATCTGATATGAAACTTATCACCCTCTCTGATCCCAATACTTCACATAAATGTTCAAGGAACCAACACCAATTGTCTTTATTCTCAGCATCAACAACAGCAAAAGCTATAGAAAAAAAACCTACAAAACAAATAGGAACAAGCATATTAGATATACATATGCAAAGAAAATTAGAATAATAAACAACCGGAGAAATTTGACACTGCCAACATCCAAAGAAAATTCACTTAGTGACCAACTCCAGAGAAAATTCACACATTGGCAACATCCAGAGAAAATTGACTTAGTGACCAACTGTAGAGAAAATTCACACAATCACAATATCTAGAGAAAATTCACTTCGTGACCAACTACAGATAAAATTCACACATTGGCAACATCTAGACAAAATTCACTTAATGACAATATCTAGAGAAAATTCACTTAGTGGCCAACTACAGATAAAATTCACACAATGACAACATCCAGAGAAAATTCACACACTGACCAAAATCCAGAGAAAATTCTCACAGTGGCCACAACCAGAGAAAATTCACACAGTGGCCAAAACCAGAGAAAATTCAAAGTGTCAGAGAAAAATCACATTCACTCAATTCCTACATGTATAGAAAATTCACATACTTATATAAAATTAGGTATATTTGAAATTACCTTCATTCCCATCTTTCCTTGTCGCAGCAAGCATAACTCATTTGTATCGTCCTTTCAAAAATGTTCCATCAAGAAACAGCAATGACCGACAATATTTGAAACCAGCAATGCATGCATGAAAAGCCACAAACACTCTTTTGAAACGCTTGTTATCTTCAAAATCTAACTCAAAACGATTACCTAGATTGTTCTTCAATGCCTCGTCAAAATACCACCGTAATTGATCGAATGACAAACAAGAATCCCCATATGTACTACATTTTGCTTTTTCAACCCCTAACCAACCACAGTTATAACGGATTGAGACCCCATACTTGTCTTTCATTTCTTTGACAACATCCACTGGACGAGTTAAAGGTTTTGCACTTACCTCTTCAAGTATCAGCCCAGAAACTAAGCTGGAAGTCATCCTAGCATGTTTACTAGTACGAACCGCCACACCACACGTATGTTCATTGTTCAAAGTTCTTATGTAAAAGAACCCATTTGTTTTTTCAATTGAAGCATGTACATGCCACATACATCCCCTTGATTCCTTATATGCACATTTCTTCCATAACCCTCAGCTTGTCATTTTTAACATACATAGATGGAGCATCTGCATCGGATGGCTCTGATTATGTGCCGATTATGAACTTAGGTCACGGACTTGATGGGTGCATTGCAATAAGACTCCTATGCAGGGTCTAGGGTTTTCTCTATCGATATGAAGGCCAAAGTATTGAGGGGCAGGTGGCATCATGAGACAGGAACAACTCGACAGATGGAAGTGCAACTTTACTGGGATTTCAGATCCTGCAAATGTATGAGCAGTTCAAACACCGAATCGTTGGCAATTGTCGGATTGTGTAGGCAGGGGCCACAAAAAGAAGGAGACTAAAAAGTTAACAATTATGAGGACCAATACAGACATCAGCAACACGACAACATGTATCATGTACACTTAGTAGTAGTTGTGTATTTTATGTGTCGATTCTGTGGACAGTGTGTGTTGTAACTCTGTCGACTTTGGTAGTGTTATTATGAAATTACCTTTCCACATAGAATGAACATAAATGGAAAGTAGTTGGACAAAATTGTCAAACGATGTGGGAAAACGTAAAGATGTAATAAACCAGAATTTACAACATAAAGCATTGACATTCATTAAAATTATTACAACAACTGGGAGTTTGGTTAAAGTCTTTACAAGAGGTGGAACACAACCTAAATTCAGCCGTTAGGGAACAGGATGGAAAGAATACCCCAATTTGACTGGGCATCTGCAACCATAGCTCGGGCTTCATGAAGTCTACTTTGATGGCTTCAATGGATGAAGGACAACTTCCAATTTGTGAGAGCATGCTCCTGGTTTCTTTGCCAAGTTGGTCCTTTTGTTATTCTAGTAACAGCCTTCTTTGCTTGACAGCAGCTAATTCTGCCTCTAGTCTTGATTGTTCACGTGCCAACACTTTGTCTTAGTCAAAGATGTTGGAGGAGTTCTGCTAAGTGAGCTTCAGGGAGTTCAAGATGGTTTGGGCATTACCTAGGAAATTTTTCTTCACTTCGATTTCCATTGAGCACTTCTGAATCATTTCCACCATGGTTGGCCATCCGTTCACAATTCTGCCCAGTTGTTTGAGTTGCGTAGGATTGAAAGGATTGGGAGAAAGGTGTTGGATGGCTGTGAGGTGGGCCAAGGTTTTGTTAGGTTGGTTGAGGGAAATCTCTTGAAGAGGAGTGTTGATGAGTTTCAGAAAGTTGGTCAAAAGTTGTTGGACTTCCTCTGTGAAATTATGCAGCCTTTGGGGGAAGGGTGAATGTGTTGTAACCTCTGCTCAAATACAACAATTTCATCTCATATGTTTTCACTTGATGTGGTTGCCTATCGACAGTTGAAAGTTAAGGAAGCGTTGGACAGTCCGAGCTATACAAACACAAAATGTAGAAGGAATAAAGATATTACATGTTGGAATGGGTGTACGTTCACTTGTGGGTGCTGTAGTTGGGGTTTCCTCAGATGCTGATGCCTCGGTTTGTTGAGGGTTAGTTGAAGTGGGAGGTTCATGTGTACAGGAGATAGTCAACTCTTGGGTCACTCGTATAACTGCCTCTGTGTTTACAGCTGTGTGGGTTAGCTCATTCGAAGGATTGGGGTTGGTAAATGAAGTTCTGCCAACTTTTGTCCCTGCCCCTATCAGAAAGAGTTAGTTAATTGATCATTTTATGAAGAATCTAACAAGTTGCAGTGTGCTTACCATGACTGATTTCAATGTACGGTAGATGAGGCTCGCTTGTTTCGTCCTTGGGAGAAATATGAGGAGTAGGGGAAGATGATTGACCATTTCTGCATGGAGCAATGTCAATTGTCTCTGCTTGCATAGTGGAAGGTGGGGATCTACTGGAGTTAGGTATTGATGGATGAGGGAGGAAATACGGCTAGACAGCTGATTGGTTCAGTTTCACCAGGGCACTTATCTTTCACTGGCAAGGCTCCAAGTGTTACCTCAATTGTCTTAGGGGGGGGGGTTTCACAGTGAATAGGTGGAATGGATTGGTTTGGAGTTGGTATATTCTGCTCAGTTGCAGTCATATGAGGGGGAGATTCAGTGCTTTGGTTGGGAGATGGTATGGGGCTTTCTTATTCGTCAGTTGAAATAAGAAGCCTCATTCTTTTCATCTACAATGAAAAGATATGAGATTAGAGTTCAGATGTCATTGAATTTATTGCATGTACAAGAATAAGTGAGATACCTTAGGTGTGTGCTCTAAAGGATGCTGCGTGGATTGGGTAACTATTTAGCTGAGTGGAATATCCCATTCACTGGAATCTGGAGATAAACTGAATGCTCTTTTTGTGGTTCGCATCTCTTGAGATGGTGATTGGGCGGTTATTGTCTTCGTTTCTTCTTCTTGTTGGAGAGCTGTTATTGAGTCTCCCAAAAGCTTATGTACAAATGAAGGGGCTTTAGGATTTGCAGTATGGTCTATCGGTGCTTTGCCTTTCTTTTGGTCTTTGACAGGAGGTGTAGTAGGAGCACGCTCTGCTGCAACAATGCAAAGGAGTTAACAGAAAGCATAACAGACATGTAAGAAAATGTGAAGTACAAGTGGGTTGGTAGCTACAATAAACTTACTTGAAGTCTTGAGGGTTGAAGTGGGTCGTTCCGACCCTTGATTGTCCGCGGACACATCTCTCAGACAAGTCTGCAGAGGTTTGGAGAAAATTACTGCAGCATAAGGGTCCACCAGTGTTGAAAACCTGGCATGAGGTCAGGAACAGGCTTGAAGTGGAAGTGGCTAAAGCCTTGTAGAAGTTTTTCATTCTCCATTCCAATTAGTTTGGCTTCGGAAGAAGCTTTGATGTTGATCCTTGTCCATATTTGTTCTTCAATGGTGGAGTGGAAGTAAGGGCAAGGTGTGGCTTGCATAAGTCCAAATTGTCTGGCCAATTGATTAGGGCAATAGTTTTTAACACTACAACTAGACAATTTGTTGGAGGAAATAGAATATCCTACTAGGATATGCCTGGATGTCAGAATATAGTTCCATGTTTGGGCTTGACAAATCTTTTCGTCATCTGGTAGGTCCCACGGATCCGTGAAGAGATGTTGTACTCCAGAAGATGGGAATCGAGATGGATGAAATGGCATGAACAGTAGGGGGTCTCTGTGAGATGGCAGGTTGAAGAGTGTAGTAAGGCATTGAGAGAAGCTAAGTGTGGACTTATCAACAAAGGTTAACAAACATTCCGCATAAGAGTAATGTTTGGGGATCATAGTGTTTGGTTTGGCAGGTTGTATTTTAGGAAAATATGCATACAACCATGCCTGGAAAAGCTAGAATGGCCCACCACAATTGCCAGATATTTTTTTATCAACAAAGGAAAACATGCCTTTGTAAAATGTGGCAAGCAAGTAAGGAGCAAGGGCCATGGCTTGGCCATCTTGAAGTCGTAAAGCCAAAGGGAGGTATTCTGTAGTAATCTTAAACCTAGGAACATAGAAAAGGAATTCGCATAGCCATATGAGGTAAAAGGCAACCCTTTTTTGGTTAGTCACAGCACTATTCGGTTTGCCTTTGTATTTTTTTCTAAAGTCAGTGTAACTCATGTCAGTTTGAAGGGTGAATGGTACTTGAATGGGTTCTAGCAAGGCTCTAATTTCTAGCCCTAGAATGGGAAGTCCGGTGAGGTGGGTGACATCAAGGACAGTTGGGAATATCATTCCAAATGTTAAAAGCATGGAATTATAGAATGTGGACCAGAAGCATACAACAGCGGCTATCAACCATTTATTCCTATCGAATTTGAGGGTGGACAGATGGATTACCTGAGCAATGCCAAGATATTTCCACACATCGGAGTCATGACCTCCAATTCATTTGAACTAGCTCTGCCAAGTGGAGTCTGGTTGCCTCCATCCTCGAAGTGGAGTTTTGTTGCTCTCCCAACTCGTCCAGTTCAGTCTGGGTTAGTTGATAAGCAAGGTTTCACCATTGGCAAGTGGGTAGTATAGAGCCAATTCGTCGGGAAGTGTTGTATGAAGGTAGGGCCTAGTGTTGCTTTCATGGCAATGTTGCTGCTTGGCATCAGAATGTAATCAAGTTTGAATGAGTTCATAAGGTCTCTGATGCGTTTGGGAAATCGAAGTTGGTTTGCATTGGTTTCATCTTCTTGGGTGGACTGCGATTTCTTTGGTGCCATGGGTTAGGCTTTTAAGATGGGTACTTTTGAGAGGGAGCAGCACAGTTCAAAAGCTTCACAGAAGTCTTTTCGATATAACCAAATATGAAGGTTTGAGAGAGGAAGAGACCAGGTGAAGTAAGACGAAATAGAAACCAAGTTCCGTCTTTTATAGTTTCCGTCAGGCCAAGTCGTTGGGTGGGTTGAAATTGGAAAATATTTACTTAAGTGGGCCTAAAACTTGAGCTTTCCTGAAATCCCTTTCATAAGTGAACAAATTATACAATAGAATTAAGTTAGATGGATAGAAAAAACTTGAGCTTTTTTTAACCATGTTTGATTTGTTGTTTAAAAAAAAAAAAATTAAAATTTTAAAAATAAATAAAAACTAATATAATTACAAAATATATATTTAATTTGTACAAATAATTTGTAAAGCACAGAAAATATATAATTATATAAAATCAATAATTAGTTGTACTTTTTATTTAATTATACAATAGAATTAAGTTAGATGGACAGAAAAAACTTGAGCTTTTTTTAACCATGTTTGATTTGTTGTTTAAAAAAAAAAAATTAATTTTAAAAATAAATAAAAACTAATATAATTACAAAATATATATTTAATTTGTACAAATAATTTGTAAAGCACAGAAAATATATAATTATATAAAATCAATAATTAGTTGTACTTTTTATTTGTTAACCAAATGAATTTATAATTTTATTACAAAAAAGTAAAAAATATTTTTAAGAAATGAAACCAAACACATTAGATGCATTTCTTTAGAAGCCATTTATTGTGTTTTCAACTTATTTAATTATTTGTTAATTTTATGAGATTTTCAGCAACTGACAGTACAACATATAACAGTTTTGGAGACCAATTACTTTGATCGTTAAAATTGGAAATATTGTTTGCAATAGACATTTAGGGACTAATTTCTGTTGTGCTGATGGTAGTGGCTAAAAGGTCGCCTCAAAAGTAAAAAATAAGGATTTCAACGAGAAAATTGCAAAAATGGCAATAATAAATAGACTTTGACGGACAACATAAGTTGATCTGAAAATCGTTTACTTTTTCATACAAAAAATAAGGTACACAAAATTACGTAAACGTCAACGGTGAATTTATAATTTAGCTCAACTTGAATTGGGTGTAATTAATTAGCCCTTATTTGTCAAAAGGACATTTCAGTTCATTTATGATATCCGTTAACGGTGTTAATTTCCATACAACTTCGATGTAATTTGTTAAACCTCGTTTCGTGGATTTCATTTTAGGGTACATGAAGTACTACTACCAGCTCCTCCTCATTGTTGCTTAAGTACATAAGTATTTCAAGACTGCCTATGAATGAAAAATCAATACTCTTTGTAGGTACTTTATATATTAGCCCATTAGCACATATGACTCCAGCCAAATGAAAACTGCAACGTCTTACAAGGAAGGTTAAAAAAAAAAAAAACTAATCTACATATCTGATGCATCACCACCAACGTCTTCTGAAAAGTTATATGTACTGTCTGATTGACTGTCCTCATCCATTGTCCTATCAAAGTTCGCTTCGTCCGCCGCCAATTTCTCATCGATCAGCCAATCAATGTTCTGCTTCATAGCACTGAGTTGCCTCTCCAAAGTTGACAACCGTGTCTCCACTTGATTCAGCCTTTCATACATATCTTGTAATTGCTGCAATACAGGAGCAACATGAGCTTCAACAATAGATTCAATCTTCTGTGCATCACACATTTTGTAGGCATATGTGTATGGTTTATTTTACTTTAGTTTTTTAAACAAATGTACAGATTCATAATATTTCACAACTCTACGCTATAAGTATTTATAAGATATGGTACATAACTTGTATTTTTTGCACAAGACCGAATGCATTGTAACATGCATTGTATTAATTTCCCAAACCAGCTGAATTCATCTTGCATACATTCGTTCATTCTTTCATACACCAAGTCATCCATTCAGTACTCCTGATCGTCCATTATTTGTCATTTCCAACACACATGCATTGTATCTTCCATCAGTACTATCCCACTGTCATTGATTTCCACACCCACAGTTTATGATACATTCACATTCATCATTTGTATTTGTGCCCCAACCCAACTTTTGGTCTACCCCAACCCAATTACATGTCTATTCATCCATAAAACTTATCAACATTCCTCTTATCAGATACATATGCCTTTCCAACTAGACCCAACCTATTAAATGAAGTATTCAAATAAATTCATTTGCTTTTATTCAGTTTGGGTAGGTGTTTCCACCAAACAACAATAACTTTGTTCACATGTTTAAACCACAACTAAAGCAATACATCTTTCCACCTACCACCAACGTATTAATGACTAGGGGTTTAAGGAAATTTAACATTTACAACCAACCACAATTCGAGTTTGCAACTAGTGTTGTTTCCTTTGCATTTAGGTTTGTTTCTGCGTCCATATATTCTTCGTGAACCTGTAAAAACAAAGTTGGACTCAATCAAGAACCGTTACACGTATGGATGCACACCATAGTAAACGCGGTCGCGGACAATTAGTTGTAATGGCTGACAGCTCCCGACCGAAGTCACTAGAATTGGATTATGCAGGTGGGTATATCTATTCCTTTGGTGATCGACGTTTCTTTGAAACAAGGTTCCCACTGTGGAGTTTTGAACCTCTACGGGAGTACAATTGCACCCCAATACAAGATGCTAGCCTGGGAAAGTATTTTGGAATTCCAGTTTCACTGCTTTCCAAACGAGTTCAGTGTGAACACCACAGTCAATGTGTTTTTCTCAAGGTTACTAAAGTCCGATCGGTTGAAATGCAGTGGCAATACCCTCATGTTAGCGAGTCCCAAGTTAGGCAGCGTTTGCAAAGTGAGAATGATCAAATGACTGGTCGACTCATTAGGCACTCACGTATAGAGAACGCAAAGGCAGAGTCGAAGATACATGGATCGAACCTGGTATCTGAGATCAAGGCTATAATGGAGGATCCTGCACTGGTATCGGACCCTGACCTTTCAGATTACTTAGACTCAGAGGTTGTTGATTTGAGTGAGGATTAGAAGAGCTGGAGATGTGTATGACATAGTAAGCGTAGTGTTGTAAGATGTCGTCCTGGTGCGTAAAAATACGACTTAGAAACTAACAAACCGTCAAACTGTGCTCACCATTTCTACTGTGCATGTGTTAATGTTTTCATAATTTACACTTTGCTGAAGGTATTTTTCTTGTAAACGTCATCGACCGAAATCTAACAAGGCATTTTTGTTGGTACGATGAGAAGGTAATTTTTTTTTTTAATGTCATTGACCGAAATCAGAAGCTATCATTAACCTATGGTTTTTTATTACTTCATGCTTTGTGAATCATTGAATATGGACAATAAGGTTTACTTGTCAGATGCATTGAATGGAATCACAAGCTATAATTGCAATAAAAAATTGTGCCCGACCAGCCAATGGTCTCATACACTCTAATATTAATATGGCCACAAATGTTTGTTTTTTCAAACACAACGGTTATATGAAAGCATGCCCCGTGGGGTCAACCGGTGCATTAACAATTTTTCTCCCTTTGTGCATTGTTATGAACTAATCAACTCCCCTTCAAACAAAAAAAAAATAAAAAATACTATACACCATTTCGAAACAGAACATTGATACTCGTTAATGAAGAAGTCTGCACAATGGTTTGAAAGGTAGCACGCATTTTGTGCACTACAAAAAAATAGATATATAAACTAGTCTACGATTTGGGGAAAAGAATGGCTAGAAGACCCCATTCTGATTGAACATCTGCCAGCATGGCTTGGGCTTGGTCAAACTCAGCTTTAGTTGTCTGAATTGATGAAGGACCATGTCTAATTTGGGAGAGCATCATCCTTGCTTCTTGATTAAGCTGGCCATGTTGTTGTTGTAGATGAGACTTTCTTTACTTGATAGAGGCAAGTTCTGCCATAACTTTGGTTTCCTCAAGTTCAAGTGTTGAGTATTGCTCAAGAATGGCTGAAGAGGTTTTGTGGCTGAGTTTGAGTGAAGTAGATATGGTGTGGGCTTGGTTTAAGAAATCTTTTTTGGTTTTAATATCCTTGGAGCAAGTCTGAACCATCTGTGAAAGGGTTGGTCATTCCGTGATGATCTTGGCCAATTGCTTTAGTTGAATGGGGTTGAAAGGATTAAGGGAGAGGTTTAGAACAACAGAAAGACAGGCCAAGGTTTAATCAGGTTTGTGGAGAATGATTTCTTCAACTGGGGTGTTAATGAGGCTGATGAAGGTGGTTAAGGTTTGTTGAGTTTCAACATGAAAGAGATGTAGCCTTTGAGGCAATGGAGATATTTCATCTAGATGTTGAAAAATAGAAAGTTTTGCCCAAATATCCTGAGATAGAATGATGGCCTGTCAACAGTAATAGTTTGGTTCAAATATATGTTGCAAGTAATAAAGAGTAAATAGGATGATGTTGGAAATGGTACTACCTTTCCTGATAAAGTGAGCGCAGAAGGTTGGCCTTGTTCTGCTGTGGTTGTGACAACAAGAGGAGTTGTTTCAAGTACTGATGAAATGGCAGCATTAGAGCCTTCAGGCTCTTTTTCTAGTTCAGGTAAGAGGGAAGAGTCATAAGGACCTTCAAGTTCTTTGTCAGCCATTGGAAAGTGAGATTGATCAAATGACTCGTTGACTTATTAGGCACTCAAGCATAGAGGACGCAATGGCAGAGTCGAAGATACATGGATCAAACCCAGGATCTGCGCTCAACGCTATAATGGAGGATCCTGCACTGGTGTCGGACCCTAACCTTTCAGATTACTCAGACTCAGAGGTTGTTGATTTGAGCAAGAATTAGGAGAGCTGGAGATGTGTATGACATAGTAAGCGTAGTGTTGTAAGATGTCGTCCAGGTGCATAAAAATACGACTTAGAAACTAACAAACTTTCAAACTGTGCTGACCATTTCAACTATGCATGCGTTAATGTTTTCATAATTTACACTTTGTTGAAGGTATTTTGTCTGTCAACTCGTTGACCGAAATTAGACAAGGCATTCTGTTGGTACGATGACAAGGTAATTGTTTTTTTCCAAATGTCATTGACTGATAGAAGAAGCTATCATTAACCTACGTTTTCCCATGAGCTCATGTTTTGTGATTCATTGAATATGGACAATAATGTGTACTTGTCAGATGCATTGAATGAAATCACAAGCTGTAATTTCAATAAAAAAAAAGTGCGCACGACCGGCGAATGGTCTCATACACTCTAATATCAATATGGGCAAAAATGTTTTGTTTTTTCAAACACAACGGTTGTATGAAAGCATACGTCATGGGGTCAACCTATGCATCAGCGTTTTGAACAACATCACGTGTGTGTCATGCGTTCAATATTTGCCCATGATTTTCTTCGTCCACTTTATTAAATGAAATGACAAGGTACTATTAGCCAAACAAAGTAACCATGGCCAAATAGTAAGACACAGATAATATGAACTGCATAGCTTGTATTGGACATAGCATACAGTAAAACTGTTTTCCATATGAACAACATTATGTAAACACAAATCCCGCAAGCAAAATTAAGTGTCTCAATGGCTATTTTACAACACCATGCCTATCAGGCAGTGGTTGTGTGCTTTCGTGTGTGCTGGACCGTCCTTGATGTTCTGTGCATGGAAGTCCAACATAACTCATGTATGCACTGATATGTTTTGATGGAAAGTCAATGGGATAGGGATTACGACAACAATATGGGCTACAACTATAGTGTGTGCGGGTGGCAACTGTAACATGTAGGCTATGAAGCACGGATACTTGAGAAAGGGAGACGTATCCGTATCAAATATGTATTGGATACCGATACTCCATGGATACTCACGGATATGTATCGGATACTTCTTAACAGTATCGGATACTGGTTAATTAAATGTTTTTAATGTTGGAATATCGGATACTTAATTTTGAAGTATCAGATACTCGAACTCACATATTATTTGTAAGACTTTGTTTAGTTATTTGGTGAGAGGAATATAGTGAGAGTTAAAGTAATAGAATTTGTCAAATTGATGTATCCTTATTGGCTTTCTCACTTCTCTTTCGCTCTGTCAATCTCCAACGTTTTTTCTCTCTGCTTCCGTTTTTTTTTTTTTAATGGTAATGCCATGTAAAGATGATGTTTAATTTGCATTCGCATTTGATTTTGCTTTTAGTTTTGGATGTTTTTGTGAATGGTTGAAGCTCTTAGCTTAATAGCAATCCCTCTATTTATGTATTAATTTGCTTTACGTCTTATTTTCATGCATATTCCAGTATTACAATTATAAAAATTAATTTTTCTTTTAAAAAGTATCGCCGACGTACCTGTATCCTACCCTGTTGGGGTGAAACCATTATAACACCCAATGGTTTGGTGATTTGCAGTTCTTACAACAATACATGGTTGTCATGAACAAGTTCGCCACTCAATTTCGATATATATTGAGTGGTCAATTGCACATATATGAAGGAATTGGTGTAGTGCAAGTATATTAATGTGCATGCAACAATTGGATAATCGCATACGAACATAGTATTTTGAAGTGTATGGAACCCAAAATATACCCTAACTATAGGAACATTGTGTTATGCGTGACAAACAACGAATATGTGTGTGGTCCATTTAAGCATTCTCTGCAACAGTACTGTGTCATTAAAATGATGACGCATATTGAATTCAAATAATTTAGTTGGTCGCACAATTGCCCAACCACTGGTCACAAATGAGCATGGTAGGGTGTAGGTGCAATACGTTCGTCCCACCATGCACCCACATGCCGTGTAAACTGCATATGGAAAATGTACCGTAACAAAGTTAGAATGACCTACTCATTCATTTATATTGACAATTGTTTAATACATATTTGGTGAGTTACCTCGCTCATGTTGATAGGATCATACACAATCCCTTTACATTGTTTGATCTAATCTTCCCTAATTTGTTCATCAAAACAAAACAAAAACAACTAAGTTGTACCCATCATGTTTGGGAAAAAAAACATAAAAAAAGGGGTTGAAATATAAGAAAACTGACATGATACAAATTAATGGATATTCAGTGGGATGTAAATTGGGTACACGTATATTGTGGGAGGGGTTCAATGGTTTTCAATTTTCGTTTAACCATTTCGTCATACAACTGATGCGCATACAAAAAGGGGCCTCCACACACAAGGGCCATGTACTTGAATGTGAACAATGGTGAAGGTCAGAGATACGGGCAGTCTGACAGTGACTGACAAATTACCTTCAAATACAGAGGGTGGCTTCCAATTTGGGCTTGAAACGTCACGTTGGAGCACCGCAATGGAGTCGGTACAGAGACGCCGACGGCATAGGGTTACGCCACTGAAAGGAGATTAGAGAACGGAAAAGGAAATAGCGTAGAGGGAAAGGAGGATGGCCGTGTGACAGCCACAAATGCTCAGAGCTGGGTATACTAAACAGGGTGAAAGGGGACGAATAAGTGAAAACGAGGTCGTTTTGTTTATTACAAGGTGCAATACCCATGTTGCAGTAATAACGTGTAACCTGTCCAACACCCTTGCATATATGTTTGGTTTTAATTTTTTTTTTAAATTGAGTTTCTCGCTTTTTGTATTATTTGGTTTTTCAATAATTTTATGAAGACTGTAGTTTGGGTTTTATATTTGCAGATGCATCTTACTTAAATGTATGTAGGAAGTAATTTACATGCCATAAGTCCATTGAAGAAATAAAGGAATACGCATGACAACCCCAAAAAAATTTATTCAAATTATTTTTATTGTTTTGTATTTTTGTTAATTTTGTAATGATTTTTTCGAGATAAAAAATCCCACAAAATTTTGTAAGTGTGTGTATATTACATGTATATGCACTTATGACAAACTTCCTGTCTATTTTTTATAACAGGAAAATCCTTAAACTATCCTGCATGTGCAATGCAGTGCCCATTGCAAAGATGAACATAGTGTCATGTTGTCGGATTCGAGTTAGCATACTCGAACTTCCCCCCCCCTCCAAGATAGGCTCCACTTTAGTCATGACACAGGCAGCGAGAGTACATTGAACCCACAACAAACACTGTAGCGAGAGGACAATATTAGTACATGTAACTATAATGGGTGGGATTGTTACTGAGGGAATTATTAGTCAGGGGATTGGTAGTGATGGGACTAAAACTAATATTGTCATGGTTTAGTAACAACTGTCGTAGCAAGAACACAATATTTGTGGATTCGCAATACGTTGGGATTATGATACCCTCCATAGATGGGATTAGTAGTCCCCCATGGGAGATGGTAATAGAAAACCAATCCCTTTGATATACAGGTAGATTTGCTGGTTTGGCCCCTGTTATCCTACGTAATGTAGTTACTGTACTTCCTTAGTAATGAATTTGCTGTATGAGTTTGTTTGTACTTATGCGATCGATATGCCCAGTCCTGAACGATAATAATTTACGCCTCGTTTCGCATGTAACCGTTTTACCGCAACAAGCCCAAAAACACTACAAACCACCCAAAAACCTAATAATATATGTAATAACCAAAGTTACAAGTATAATAATATGTATACGAGAGTAATTATTTTTGTTCATTATGACGTTGTACCTGTCACGCCCCAAACTCGCCCCTAAAAGTTTGGGCATGACCTATTCAGAAATAGACATCTAACCTGATATACATCACATACAGGGCCTGAACGGAAGCATTAAATACCATAAAATGACAGAAAACAATCTCCATTGAGCTACCACTACTATGCCGGGATCTTAAACATCATAATAGGTAAATAATATACAGAAACATGCACCTGAACATCGGTTATATACATACACATATACAGACCCAGCCCTACAATTGGGCGTATAACAAAACTATTGGAGTTAAGGAAGTTATATACACTTAACCTTAGACAGAAAATTAAAGTACGAGCCATCATCTTAACAAGACTTTACTAAAATATAAGTGGCTTCATCTAGGGCCTGGACACACAGAGATTGACAAAAGAGAACGGGCATCTTGGGTTAGGACTGACCTCCCGATTGGTTACTTACAGAAGCAGACATAACACAGAGTGAGCCAGGTTCAGTGAATAATAGTACTTAAATAAGTCGATGCTCAACTTAAATTATAATACATATCAATGCGTATGTAAATGCAGAGATCATGTGGTTAATCTGATTCTGTACTAATATCAGAACGGCCTTAGGCCCAGTTTTTAAACATAATGGCTTTAAGCCCTTGAACGCAGTGGCATGAAGCCCTTAAACAGAATGGCATTAAGCCCAGAATGCAGAACGGTCTCAGCTCTGTTCATGCATGTATGAACCCAAGAGGTGTCTCGTACGGATTCTAGAGCTGACTCACACTGTAGCACTTAGTTCCGTACATCACTTTGTTTCATACCAGAAAATACAAATTGGCCTCAGGCCTAACAGATCATATAGAATGGCCATAGGCCCAGATTGGCTTTAAGCCCAATTCATATATGTATGGCCTCAAGAGGTGTCTCGCGCGAATTCTAGAGGTGACTCGCATTGCAGCACTTAGTTCCGTACAACACTTTGTTCCACACCAGAAATCAATAGGTCTTAAAGACCAAACAATCCATATCATGTTATAACATAGCATAACCGAAACGGATAAACAGAAACAGAATAATCTCAGTTTCCTAAGAATGCCATTATACAATAGTGCACATAAGTTTCTCATGGTTTAGTTACAGATTAACATGGTTGCCTTGCGTATAATAGAATAAGAATAGTAACTATTACAGAGAGCAAATAATAATGTTAAACCTTTGCATTCATATCGTAGGTTCTGAACGACCTCGGATCCATATGTAACATAATAGAATTATTTCAGATTCATACGGATACACATAGTTTTTCCAATTATTCTGATTCTTCAGAGATATCCATACTTGATGACTTATAACTGAACGGCCTCACGCCCATTAGTAGCAAAACGGTATGCTCTCATATTTACACTGAAACCGTTATTCAAGAATGAACATAAGTTCCCTTCATTCATTAAGAAATGACGTAATTTGCTTACAGAGAATAGAATGTTAACATTAATGATTAATCAGAATCATACAGAGGTATACACATTCATTTAATCGTTCATATACGTTAACATAGTTAACCTGCACTTAACAGAGTGCTAATGGTAGTTAGCTGTAAGTAAAGCATACTACGGCAGTACTACTACTCACAGTGCTGTAGCGACGTGCTAGTTCCTTCCGGAGTGTGTCCTGCACACATTTACAACTTGCAAATTAGTTCATTTCTCTTAATGAACTATTTCCTGATTCATCTCATTTCAAATGAATTTTTCAAACATCAGAAGACATTAAATACAGATTTTAAAAATATCCGAGGGTCGAGCACGCAAACGGGACAAACCATTTTTTCCAACATGGGCCGCACGTGCGGCTGTGAGCCCCGCACATGGGGCAAAAGTCCCCGCACGTGCTTTTTAAGTAGTAGCCAAACTCAAAATTTCACCATTTTCCCCGCACGTGTGGCCATGACTCTCGCACGTGCGGTCATGACCCCCGCACATGCGGCGATTTGCCCAATCTGCTGTCCGAAATTCAAGTAAAACTCCTCTTGATGAACACATAGCAAGGCTCAAAAATAAATAACTTTAACACAAGAACATAGCTTGAGATCACATAAGGATTAATTACAAACTTATTTTGAATTCAATAACACAATCAACCACCATTCAATTTCTTTATAGTGCACCTACACATGATTTTTTACTTAAGCATGCATACATGGCCATATAACTAAATGAGTTCATGCATGGAGAGAAACTTCCCACAACATGTAAAATCTAGGGGAAAAGATGAGAGCACTTGACATAAAGTTTGAACCCAAAAGCACAACTTGAACTACAATTTCACAAGGATACCTACACACTCATGATCTTGATCTTGATCACAAGCTTAACTTCTATGTTGCAGAGAATTCTTTACTCATAAGGCAAGAGAGGTATAACAAAGTGAATAACACATACCTTGAACTTAAATTTCTATAACCTTCTCAAATCTCCCCAATTCCTTCCTTGAAGAAATCTCTTCCTCCTCTCAACTCTTCTCTTTCCTTTCTCTCGAGATATTTTTTGGTAATAAGCTCTAAGTCAAACATTTGAGAGAACATAGATATATATATATATATATAAAGTGAATAAGACAAAAATTAAACAGTTTAATCATCCCTAATCAAATTTTGACAGAAAATCATATTAGGACTTAAAAATCATGCTGATCCCAAATGTAAAATCAATTTCAGATTATCAAGCCTTTAAGGCTCTCAATTTCTGATCCAAACTTTTTAATTGTGACAAATATTTTCTTCTTAAACAGATATAGGTTTCTAATCATAAGATCCATTTAATCAAAAGATCCATTTGCTTAAACTTAATTTCACATGAAATTTCACATTACGCATTTAAATGCGCAGAATAAGGGACTGAAAGTATACCAGAAACATATGCGAGGGTCGGGTTATTACAGTACCTCTAACTCCTAGCTATGAAAACGAAATTAACTATGACTAATCCACTACTTATTAGTGTAAATAAGTATTTTGTTATAATTCTCTCGCTAATAGTCTACTTACATCCATAATGGATGTGTTAGTGTATTTGTTACAGTCAAATGTTAATTTTTGACGAACAAAGTTTCTTGTTTGGTGTTGTAGTGCAGCTGCTAAGGGCAATGTTACTGACCAAAGTTAGTGTGCAATGTTAGATTGTCTATTAACTGCAGCTAGCGTTTTAACCACCGAGGGAGAGACAAGAAAATGTTGTGCAAAAGCCCTCCCGGACATCCGTCTGAAAGTCCCTCTGAATGCCCCACCAGACGTCCACCGTAACGTTTACTGTGACGTCTGGACCCTTCAATAAAATAAAAACAAATAAACAAAAATTTGGGTATGACCGGTTAACCGGCCACACACCGGCCGGTGAACTGCAATTTCTTTTTTTGGGGCTTTTTCTACTTGTTCGGAAATTTTTCTTGCCTTCAATTTTTTTATTAACTGAAATTAATTATTTACTTTATTTATTACATACATATATATATTTATAGCTTTTGTAACACACAAAGCTTAATACACCCCTTAATACATCCATTGTATCACTATTCACACAATTTGGCATCTTTGTTTGGACCGCATAAGAGGGGATTGTAATCCATCGGACTATTATTCATGCGATACATTGTCCCTGGACTATTCGGTTGCGGTGTATTTGAATCCTATGTTTGTTTACTCATGGGATTAGATGTCTGGATTGGACTATTTGTAGTGAATCGAATGTTTGGTTGGACGGACTGGATAAGGATAAATCATAATATTTTATATTTAATTTATAATACTAAACCTGTAATCTATAATTCATAATTTAAAAACACAAAAAAAAAAATTAATTTATAGGGCCATACTAAATCTAATTTTTAATTGATAGGGCGCAAATTTAATTTAATTTTAGCCTACCTTACATTATGCCTCGTTTGGAAACATGTTTTTTTTTTTTTGGTATCTTTTTGGCTTTTTGGCTAAAGCGCAATGACACATCTCTCCAATTTTGGACCTCTAATTGAGCTGTAATGATGTGGCAGAGAATAAATAAATTTTAAAAAATAAAAACGAGGTGAAAACATCACATTGCAGTGGGGTCTAGTTCTATAGTTCTATTACAGCTCATTAGAGTTCCTTTATTAGAGCTATGAATCACTTTTCCTTGGCTAAAATATGATGTTAAAAAAACTAATATGTTTGGGATTAATTTTTGATTTATCTGAAAAACATGTCCACAAAGTAGAGACACAATGTAATCTTTGTTTTTTTGGTCTAGGTTGTTGGTTTTTTGGGTTTTGTTGTGACATTTTTACTTTGTCACTAAAAACCCCACTTGCGAAATGAGGATTAACAAAAACAAACAAAATAATTTAAAATAATTAATAAGATAAAATGTCACATCAAACCTACAATCAATTGAAATTTCGTATCACAAACATTATATCCAACTACAAAAAAATCTAATTATCTTTCAAAACACAAAAATTTAAATTTATAAATATTAAAGTACTAAAATAACCTACTAAAATAGCAACTTCCTAAACACCCACTAAATTTATAATATGTAGTGTCACGTACGTTTCTGTTTCCCTCCCAAATTTGGAACAAAAACTGAAGTTGCCAGACAAAGCTTATGAAATCTCACAAAGGAAGTACTTTTCATGATGACCCACTAGCCATAGCCTTTCTAATCTCACCAACTCATTTCCATTTCCCACATAGAATTTCGATCACTTTGTTGTCCCTCCTTCTCTCTCCATTTGGGTTTTGCTGCCCATCTCCAAAAACACACTCTCTCTGTCTCTCCATTTCGACTGCGCCAGCTCACCGACGGTAACACTCACCATTTTCTCCGGTATGTGTCAGCTTGTCTATTTTTTGTTTGGGAGAACATTATTATTATGACCTGCTGTGTTCCACTCGCATGACGTATATTTTTATGAACTATTAAACTGTTCGTCGTTAGTTCGTTGAAACCATACGTACGATTAGGTATACAAACTACACGGGTGACAAACTGATATTGCCATTGACGAGTTCCATAGTGATTATAGCTGCTGCATGAACGATCTTGGTTAAGCTGTGTAGGCGGTTTTTTTATTTCTTTGTGTGAATGTAAGTTACGTATGGGTGCTCTTGGGTTGAAAGTCTGATGTGCCCCTGTTTGAAGTGTGCGTATTGTTTGTTTGTTGCTATCTTCGTTGCAAGATTTCATGTTGGTTGTTTGTCCAAAAGCATTCACAAAGGTGGTACCAAATGATTGGCCATTCTCGTCGGTGCAAAGGAAGTTGTAGTCATGTTATGGTGTTTTGCTTTCATACTTGTTGCACTTCAACTTTTTTATTAGTGTAATGTCATGCCAATTTTCGGTATTGATGTTGGTTCATGCAGTTTTTGGTGTTACTAACTAATCTCATGCACTAACCCAGATAGACTACGTCCAGGCACGGAGGCACGTCCGGCCCGGGGGGGGGGGGGTCACGTGCCCCTAACTTTTTTGGATAACTCTATATTTGTCGTCAACAACTATTAACAAGAACGTAAACCTTTCTGCACTCGTTTGGAAACTTGTATATCATAACATTTGTTGGCCTTTTGTCCAAAAATGTTTAAAATTTAGGGAATTATGCATGTTATTCGTGTTTGGCTTCAGCCAAAATAGTCAGACTGACCCCACGTATTGAAGCACTTGTATGTCTCTCGTTGTAACTCCGTCTCGCCCGATGTTTGCGTGGTTGGATTATGGTATAATGGCATATTTTTGATTCCGGGCCACACAGGCCTTCATTGAATCAGAATTTGTAATACCGTTGGACCATGGCAATTTCGGAACATAAAAATATTTTCTCCTATCTCTAAAGACTTTACAAATGTCATATATAAACTCACGTGTTCAAACCCAAGTATGTTCCTGCATGTCTAACCCCAATTAATGTCATGTTTGCATCGTTGGATTGACCTCATATCATTTTGCATTACAGTGGCCCTACGCCCTATTGAACCTGTTGCATGAAGTTGTAGCTCTATATACCTGGGCACTATTAAGATTTTGTACAAGTGCTTTATTACTTTATTTTTTTGTTGTTGGCTGTAGCGATAATATTCGTGGCAGGGGAGATATAATGGATGATGCTCTAGTTTGCTGACAAAAAGAATGATGACCTGCTAGCAAGTAGCCAACCGAAAGGCTGTAACACCACTGCCTGGGGCCCCCAATTAGGCTGACAAATTGGGTCTATAGGAAAACATTGTAACACCAACGTACCTCTGGTAATGAGTTCAGTCTTCAATTTATGCCTCACTTGCTCAAATAAAGCTTGACCATTATATGTGCAAGCATTGAAGTGGTCATTACTATTTACTTGAGATTACCATAAAACGAGTACAAAATATGGCCAATTGATTTTCGTAAATGTAACGCCCTGAAATTAATCCAATATGAACTACCCACATTAATTAACATTCACCAGACCATAACAATAAACCTTCCATCTTTACATAATCAATAAAAGAGTTTATACAAAAGTTCACATGCGGATATACATTCAACGATAAAATAATCACATGAATCTATAGCATGTGAGGCATCTAATCTCAAAACAATAAAAATGCCCTTAAGGGCTTACATCTTTCAAGGCATTAGCCCGGTTACACAAAATGGTCACTTGGACCCATACATGTTAGCTCTTGGTTTTACAAAAATTACAACAAGAAGATGAGAGCTATTTACTCTTCACAAAATATCCACGCCCTCATTTCGGCGGGATCACCACTTCTTTACCTACACCAAATCCCATAGGGGTGAGCATAAAGCCCAGTAGAGAATTCTCACAAAGTATATACAGTTATGCAAACTTTTAAACAAATGCAAATGCTAATGCCATGTCATGCTCTTTTAGGGAAATTTCATTTCATGCCCTTCTCGAAGTAGACTCTACAAGTAGACTCTACAAGTACCACCAAACTGTCATTTTTACCGGTATTAACCGGAAGGCTTGACACCTATCCCCGCAGCTTTCTGGCCTTTCACCAATGACACTCAGGCCAACTTATCAAGTTCAACTACACCCCTTATCCGGACTTACCAACGTATTTACCCCTTAGACATTCCATAGTTCTCATTGCAATACCATTTTCTTTCATGAATGTAGGTCTCTTCAATTTAGACCCACAATGCACAATGATAAATGAAATAATATGCAATGCAATGAATTTCCATATTTCATAACATTTCTCCATGTTCAAAGTCCCTACAATAATGTCACATTCACAATTCCCATTTCTTTTCATCATTGTTCCTTCACAAGATAACCATATATCATCAATACATATCATAATTCCCTTATTTCATAAGTCATAGCAACATAGTCACATCAAGACTACATGTATTGTTTTTCAAACAAATTTTCTATCTCAACATATATCAAAGTTTACCATTTGCAACCACATTATGGAATCTATACTCATTCATCTTCTTATCAAAAGAAAGGAAAAAGTTGCATGAACATTTTCATGTTTTCCAAAAATCCCCAAAATCTATGGTTCTTCATCACACACAAAATACTTTTCCCATTTCTTGGTGAAAACCCTAATAAAAACATCTTTCTTAGATTAACAAGATGGAACCTTCAAAGATTGACCAAAATTTTTGAAAAGTTTAAAACCCCCTTTTGAAAAATCTCTACATTTTGAAAATCACAAAGTTGAAATCATCAAAACTAGAAGTAAACTCTTAAATCATCAACAAAATAGCAAAACTTATATATATGACTCAAGAAAATCCCTACCTTAATATTAGATGAAGGAATGAAGATGAAACCCTAAATTCAAGATGGAGAAATCTTTAATTTCTCCTTTACCAAGAGAAGCCCAAGCTTGATCTTTAAGGTTAGAAGAAGATGATGATCCAAGGTTCAAAAAATCCCAAGAAATCAAGGGTTTGGTGTGTTAGATGAGTGTTTTTAGAGAGAATGAGAAGAAAATATGAAGTTTAGAGTGAGAGAGGAAAGCCCCAAATATGATACAAATTCGGACCAAAGGAGAAGAAAAACCAGAATTTCGGATCTGCCAACATCCCGCACGTGCGGCCCTCAACCCCACACGTGTGGCTCTCATGCACGCACCTCCTTCACACCTGCATTTATTTCAATATATTGCCCAGCCTTTCCTCTGAAATCTGCACGTGCGGCCTCAGCCTCCCGTACGTTCGGCCCTCTCCCGCACATGTGGCCCTAGGCCCCCGCACGTACGACAAGCCAACCAGTCCAGAAAAGTTTCGGTCCAAACCCCTGGGCACTTCGGACCCGACCTCATGCTCTCCGGAACAAGTGAAATTCGATACCAAATAAAACAAGGACATGAACTTTATCTTGAGGACTATTTCTGAACATTTCAAACCCAAGGAAAGAAAAAGAAAAAAATGGTGTGACGAAGGGAAAAGAGAAGAGAAGAATGAGAAGAAAGACTCGGTCGTCATAGTAAAATAGTGGCATGCAATAAGTTAATAAATTAACGACAACATATCATAATTGAAGAATAAACGAAAAGTATAACTCATAGAATGTAGGTACGACTGAATGGCTCGTTCATTGTAAGTTGTTCAAAGTGAATTTTGTTTTCTATAATTTGTGAGTAACGTTTTTTGTGCGTCCTTATAAATATTGCATGAAATACTTTGTAGGAATTATCGTAATTGGATATGGGCAATATGTCAGACAATGCGAAGCAAATGTGAGTTTATGTCGTTCAATAATTCATACAATTTGGTTTACAAGGATATATTTCCTGTACCTACTAAATTCCACGGTGTGTTCATGTAGGACAAATTGTGGCGGTATGTACTGTAATCTGGAGGTTGTGTGATTTGATTTTCACACATTTTGGATGGCCTCAATTTTCACCATTCATTTCATGCACTAGATTAAAACTCTGTCCATTTTTTATCAGAATATGTGCACATACGGTACATGTCGCATATTCTGCTGAGAGAAATTGTGAAATCCATAAATTACTGAGTTATACTAAACCACTTCAGTTAACAATTTTCTGTCACAACAAAAAATGACATTACCAATTATACAAAAATGACACAACTTTTGAAATGACAAGGCAAAATTGACTGCCTTTAAAGTTAACCAATGTAGATGATAGAATGCACAAAATGTACTTACCACCGATGTAATTTGGCCTTCAATATAATTTCATTTACGCCGATATTTGTTATAGAGAAAGGAACATAGTGAAGCCAAGTGGCGAAGGTTCACGAAAAAAAAAATGATTGACATTAGCGATCCCCCTCGTTGAAAGCGGCCAGTTAGACCATTTATTTTTTATAGGTTCGATCTGTCTCCTTGAAAGCTGCTCACAGTATCAATCCCTCTCGTCAAAAACAACTCACAGTAATTTGCACAATTGTGCATTACATATTTTGCACTCACAGATTGCGCCTATGCAAATTTGACTTTGTCTTGACAGTACAAGAAATTAAGATTTTAGAGACAAAAACTAAGGGCCAAAATAATTTCTTACGGACCTAATATTGTTGATACGAAAAAGGTGTGGTTATTATATTTTTAGCAACAAAAATTGGACATTACTGATGCATTATTATCTATTTGGGACCAAATTTGTTTGTGTCACAAAATAAACCATTTGTGGACCAACTTATTTTGTCCCATAAAAGTGTATTTGTTAGTTTCATTTTCAAAGTTTTGTCGGTAAAAGTCTTGTCTTTAACTTTTCGGGTCAACCTTTTAGTGACTATCCCGATGAGGATACACAATGGTCCCTAAATGTCAATGGTTGCGATATGTGTATATAAATGTATATATATCTATTCATATCTAACATATACTTACACCAAAATTCACAATGGTTGCAGCCAGCAACAATTCAAGGAAATACAAGAAGCAGACAACCCCGGAGCGAAAATGGTTAGTGTGCAGACATGTACTAAGTAGGGTACACTGATGGAAACACGTGACTGTTGTGAAGATTTGTATGGACTTCTATTCCATGGGCACACTAGTCATGTGCTTCTATTATGTCACATTCTGCGATTTCCAGCAGTCATAGATGGCATATTGCATGTTCTTATAAACTTCGATTATTTGCAAAAGTCCATGTCCGTTTTTATTTCAATTATGTGCGAAATAGTTATTTCTATGTGCAATCATATGTAAATACCACAAAATGCGCACACATTGCGAGTGATACAACTTGTGGTGACAATAACTTTGGACTTACAATTGTTATTTGTCCTGTATCTGCGTCACTTTGGTGTAACACTTACAGAGCAGAAAGGTTATTAGAGAAAGGTGGAAGCAACTCCTCTGTGATGAGAAGAAGAGGTTTCAGGACATGGCTAAGGCAAGTGCCAAGGAACTGGGCAAAGAAGTTGCAAACAAATCTGCAAAGGTACTTACGTACTTAATGTTTTGATAACTGCATTTGGGGAGGGCCTGCTATGCACACATTGTTGGTTAAATTTTTGTATTAATGTTCACGTTAATAACATGGCAGAGTAAAATGCAAGTCCACATATCATTGAAGCCAATTGTTGATATCATTAAGCGGTGTAACAAAGCACAGAAGCAGGCAATCATTGATATTGGGTTCGGTGGCCTCCTAGGGATAAAGTGTACCCGTATAGATCACGACTTGTGCCAATGGTTGGTACCGAACTTTGATCCCGACACCTGTTCATTGAATGTTCATGAGCGCCACCTGAGGCTCACCTCTGAGAAAGTTCATGTTTTATTGGGTATATGGTCAAAGGCAATGATATGCAGTTGTCTAGCTCAATAGATGCATATTCTAATATCTACAAAGAGGTTGGAGCTGTTAAGGGAGTCATTCCTTTGAACTAGTTGGGACTTTATCTGACTGAGACTGATGGTGCGGACGACGAGTTTCGGCAAAAACTTGCGCTGTACGTGTTGGGGGCCATGTTGTGTCCTATCACAATGACCACCTTGAGTCTGTCATTCATTCATGTCATGAAGGACATGACCGGTATGCGGGCATGTAGTTGGGCAAAGTTGACACTGTAATTCCTTGTCAAAGGTGTTCGAAAGTATAAGATAAAAGGTCAGCGCGAGACAACTCGATGTGTTTTCCTTCTAATGGTAACGTAATCAACCGTTGTTTGTTTGCACCATGCTGCTTACATATTTCATCCATTGCTGTCCATATGGTTCAATAAAGTCGTTGCGAAATACAAAGTTACCTGTTATTGAACATCACCACAAATATACTTGTACGAGCCACATTTTTTTAACCAGAAAGAGTTTATTTTTTTAACCGGAATGGTGCATGGGGATTCTGCTATTGAGACACATAAACTCATAAATATGATTGTGTTGTAAGTTGTATGCATCAATACAATCCTTTGTTCGCAAGAAAAAAAAGGCGTAAAACATAGCCACCGTACCATTGTGAAGTGCAAACTTGTATGCCATCAACAATTTTTTCACATCACAATTTCGTCACTTTACATTGTTAACGAATATAGATTATTTTGCTCAAAAATGTAAACTAATTATCTTTTCCCCCTTATAATGCAGCTATTTTACTTGGATCATTTTTCCCCTCCCTGTAATAGTACGTCGGCTAGTACGCGGTCCATCCCTCGGCTAAGTGATTGGGGTGATGCTGAGATACGGGAGACGCGGCGACATATGAGAAGGAAGCAAATGTTGGAGCAACATGAGGTAATCAACCCTTGCGTTGTGCACATTTGACAACATTGCCCCACCTGTGTAATGCAAACAATAACAGACTTCATTCGTGTTCCTATGATTAGGTGGGTTTGTTATTGGGATCGTACGATTCGCGATTCCAAACATATGATTCAAAATAGGTTGTGTGAATCAGAAAAGGCTGTGAATCGTAGCTGAATCGGTGAGCTGAATTGGTGAATCGTCAATCCATTCGATTTGTTGATGTTTGGCTACAAGCCTGCATTTAGGTTTTTATTGTTCTACAAGGGCTGACACGCCCTTTTTAAGGTATTTCGGAATTTAGGATTACCGTATGCCATATTTTCACTTTCTCCCTCCCTATTTACAGTCAAATACTCAAACTTTTGCGGGACAAACATGAAGTTTCCCTCTGGACAATATTGTAGCCTTACAAATTCAATTTTATGTATTACTTCCGTTTATCAAATGAATTTTGGTTAAGCCATGAAGTCAGATTTTTGGAAAAGCTTTTGCGATTTTGGTTTTTTGACCTTGTCGTTCAGTTATTGTCGTTCAGTTGTTGTTAGTTAGTTTGTAATTGAAAGTTTGTCTTTCTTTATCTAAATGGGAAAAGGTCAGGTGGTAAACATGGGATCCAGTGTGAAGTTTTTATCCACACCAGATGAGCATCATTTACAACAATTTTTTTGTTCATTTCAGACAAAAAAATTAATTTTTATTAGATATATTTAATATGTAAGTGTGTACATATACGTTGTGTGCAATTTAAGAAAGCTAACCAAAACTTTACAATTCACAACTCAAATCAATTCACGATTCAGTACAATACCATTTTCATTCATGATTCGAATCCCGATTTGACAACTATGTTAGGTGGAGTTTCATCCAACAATGAAGGAAATCAACGACATTGATGACGCAATTGGCACACACCATGTCCATAACAAACAGAAACCACATATTGATGAAGTTCGTTTGAGCAATGTTGAGTCTGACATTGGTGAACTGAAGGAAACGATGAAGCAAGTGCTTCACAACAATGCGGAAATAAGGGAGATGTTGCTCAATTTCTTAGGGAAGGAAGTTGTTGACAATGCAAAGGTAAGCAAAAGCAATCAGTACACATGGTTGGCACAGTTCACAAAGGTTACTTGAAGATGAAATATCGTAGTAAGTTAATGTATGTGTTTGTGTGATTAGGTGGAGTCGACTAAAAGAAATTGTAACATTAACATATCCTCCAGCATTGGTGAATTGAAGGAAATGTTGAACCAACTGGTTGTAGCTATATTGTTTGGGAAACAACCATTTAATGAAAAGACACATATTGCTGAAATGAAGCAAATGATGCAGCAAGTGCTGGAAGGTTTATCGAAAACAACATAATTGCCTCGGGCATAGGAAAAGGGTGTTCACCCTAGCGTGGGAGTCAAGTTGCATGACGGTGGCGTGGTGTTCCCAAATTATTACATTATCCCAATACATGGTAATCTTGAAGATTTACAGGGGACGGTAATCTCAACTTGATTGCAGAGCTGTTTAACCTTCATGGCTGCCATGAAGCAATGCTTTGATACAACTTGGTCCCCTAATATCTGCTCTACTCCGTGTTCCGTTGGGAAACAGATGAGCTGGTGGTAAGTTAAGGGGACTTCTTCCATTTGATGAATCCAAGGACGACCAAGTATGGCATTGTAAGGGGACGGTGTGCTAATAACCAGAAATTCTATCTGAAGGGTCTTTGTCCCAGCCACAACTGGCAACACTATCCTGCCAAGTGGCCATTCAGGCTGCGAATTAAAACTGACCAACGGAGCTGCCGGTGGGGTGAGGTGATGCTCAGAGAGACTGAGCTTCCTGAACAAGTCGTAATGCAATCTATCTGTTGTGTTACCTTGATCTACCAAGACTCGTTTCCCAATTCCTATAGTTATAATCAATACGTTAGTATGTGGGTGCTAAATGCCTTCTAAATCCTTCATAGTAAATGAAACAGTACATAAGGGGGTCTTAGGTATTGTTCTTACCTTTTTCGGTGCTGGTCCTACTAACACGACTTGCTGAATTTGTACAGCTTTTGCAATTTCTTCCTGAAGTGTCTCTTCGCATTCGTGGCTAGTTGTACCAAGAATTACATTTATTACCAACCGAGGTGGATGTTCGATGTCTGGTTTTGGTGAGGGATTCGCCTATTCAGTCACTACTTTGTTCGGATCAATGTGATCTTGGAGGTGCCTAGCAGCTACCAAATCCTCCAGGTGTTGCTTCAATGCTCTGCAATTCTGAGTCATATGCCCCCTGTCTTGATGATAGGTGCACCTGAGCTTTTGGTTACCCCGAGCTGGGTCTCCTAGCATCTTTGGCGGCCAAATAAAGAACGGCTCCCTCTTGATTTTTTCCATAATGCAATAGATAGGTTCTTTGATGACTGTAACAACTGCTTCATGGGATTTGGACTTGTCTACTTCATTCACTGTGAGTCCTCAGGGTTCCCCTTGGTCTACTCTTCTTTTGCTTCGAGTTGTCTGTTCAGCTGATTCTACCTCGATGGGGATCTAATCATCTTCGAAGCGAGCGTATTGCTCAATCCTGGCACACAAGTCCTTCAGTTCTGTGGCTAGGGGCTTGGTAAGTGATTGTCTCAGCTTGCTTTCCGGACACAGACCGTGTTTAAAAGACATTACAATCATTTGGTCACTGCAAACATTTTTCTCCAAATCATTATACTCTTCCCAATACCTTCTAGCATAATTGCGCAACGTCTCCTCATATTCCTTTCGGATACCAAACAAGGTGTCCGACTCTTTTGGGATCTTAGTGCTGGAAATGAATCTGGCCAAGAACTCTTCAGAGAGCTGCTTCCAGCAGTAAATCGATCTGGCGGGAAGATGATTGAACCATCGAATTCTGAATTTTTCCAAGCTGGATGGAAAGATTTTGCACATCAGTGCCTCGTCTTGGCTCCACAAGGACATCATCTGCCGATAATGACTAATGTGTGTTAGTGGGTCTGATTTCCCATCGTATGACATGAATTTTGGTGCAGTGAATTTCTTGGGGGGTCTCATAACTTCGATTTCTAGAGAGAAAGGGGAGGAGACAAGCTGATGTTGTGCTCGGTGCTCTCCCTGATGGACAATTCGATCAAGGTGTTGAGCCTGATGATCTCGTCGATGCTTATTTTGCCTGTTCTCGACCAACCAAGTACGGAGATCTTGAGGAAGATACTTGTAGACACCCCATTTTTGACCGTCCTCAAGACTTGGACGTCATCGTTTGAACACTCGATGATCATCCATGTTCGTGTTCGTCTGGAGTTCTCGGAGGTTTTGGTCGTGCGCCTTGCCTCAAGACCTCTTGACTTGTTTGTTTTGTGCATGGTTGTGCACCAAACACTTGTGTTTTTGCTTCTGAGGGCAGGGAATGGCTTGTTGGCCATCCCCACACCTCACCGTCCTTGGCTTGAGGCCACTGGCCTTGTTTTCTTGCTACCGGCCAAAGATTTTGGTCCGTCAGCATTGTTTTTGGTCGGCCGGCCATTTTTGTTGGTCAATCGGCCATATTTTCCAGCCGACCCCTTTCCATCTACTTTTGGCAGATATTTTATGCCAGCTGTGACAGCTGGCATCAACATTACACCCCTTCCATACACGTATATGGAGGGATATGCCTCTTGCTTAGCTTGCTTCAGAAGCTTGGGATTTGAACCTCTATAAAGAGGGAGCTCCTCATCCCTCCTCCAAGGTTCAGAAAAATTAGGTTAGAGAGTTTAGATATAGTTTTGTATCTATACTCCCTTGTTTGATTATATTGTGCCCTAAAGTGAGTTTTGTCTTACTTTTGCACTAGAGCACCTAGCCTTACACCATCCTTGGGTTGTTGAGGCCTTAGAAGGTTGTTGTTAGGGTTCTTGGATTGGTTCTGACCAAAGAAAGGTGCTAGATCTTTGTTCCTAAAGAAGGTCTACAAAGGTGAGCAACCTTACTTTAGTTACCCCTTTCTTGCTTAGGCTTTTACCCATTCTTGCTTATTGTTTTAAGCTTCGACTATAACTGATAAAAGTTTTGATTTTGTGTGCTTTAGAACTTTGTGTGAGGTCACTTTGAGGTTTGGGGTTGTCTCCCCCCTCCAAGGCCTTGTTAGGCCTTGTTTTAGGCCATACCTTTTGGCCATTGTTTTGGTCTTTGCATGACCTCTCTACCACTGAAATCTAGAGGATTTTCAGTGGTGGAGAGGTGGTTTTGAGGTCCTAAAAAGGAGAGGGAATCCCCTCTCCTTGTTGTCTTTAATGCTTGCATAAATGGCTTATGTGGTAGCATGTGTGTTTAGTTTGTTTTAGCTCCATTTCAGCATGTATTAGGCTTTGTTTTGCCATGATACACCTCTATTTTGAGTTGGTTTAGACATGCCATGTATGCTTCATACACTTGTCTTGTAATCCCATGATTTGGCCTTAACATGCATCATGTTGTAACATGTGTCTTTAGCATGATTTTAGCTCAACTCCATGAAGCTTGTAGCCTTGTTGTAGCATGCTTAAGCTCTATTTTTCATTGTTTTGGTTATGCTTGCATTGTTTTGTATAGCCACCATGCAATCTAGCTTGTTAGTTTTGAGTGTCCAAGTTGCTAGCATGCTCTACGTGGATCATTTCAGTGGTTTGGCATCACTTAGAATGTTATTTCAGTCCATATTTCATGCTTATAAACTTACACTTATCACTCCTTTAATGTCTTAAAAAGTTCGTGTTTTATGCCTTATGAATGTGTCATTGTGTATGCCAACATATTTGGGTATTTGGGATGACATCTAAGTGGGTTTTGGGGCTCATTTTGACGCGTCATACCTTTGATTTTGGTCGCCTAAATCATGCCATGTTTGGTTGTATTAGGTGTAGTATAACACCTCTTTGATAGCCTTGCATGCCTCATGATTTTCCCCTTTTGTTTTAGCTTATTTTGGCTCTGGTCATTGCATGTTTTAGGCTCACTTTAGCATGATTTAGGACTGTTTTGGGTCATACTTGCCATATGCTCTTTGTTTTGTATAGCATTGGTTCAAGTCCCTTGACTAGTCTTAGGTTTCAGTCTTGAGTATGCCATGCTTGACTTGTTTATGTGATTTAGCATCACTCATAGCCTCATTGCAGGGCATGTAATGTTGTCACATTTGCATGCTTTCCTTTCCTTTTAAGTGTTCTTAAAAGTTGCCCTTTTATGCTTAAGTATTGGACCATTTAGCATACATGTTTGTATGTACATTTGCCCTCATGCCCTTAGCATTTTGGCCACTGTTTTGGACCTATTAGAGAGCTGTCCATCTTGGTGTAAGACCATTCCCGCATGTTGTTGCATGCTTGCCTTGCATGTTGTCGCATACTTGGCCTATTAATATGTTGTTGCATGCTTAAGTGGTAGTGCATTTGGCATGCATTCTTTTGGTTTTACGTTGCTTAACATGTTGTTACATGTTTGTCTCACATGTTGTTACATGATTGAATGAAGTCACATGCTTGTCTTTGCATATTGTTATATGCTAATTGCCTTGTGCAACATTGTTTGTTTGCATGTTCATGTTGCATTAGCTTGCTTGCATGTCTAGGTTGCATAGTTTTAAGCATGCATTCCTTGCCCCTTGATAAACCATGATAGAGGTTGGGGGTTCCTCATTTGTTTTGTGTGCATTTCATTTGACATTAAAATGCACACTTGGCACCTTGAGCCATCATGCATTAAAATGCGTGATTGATGGCCCGAGGGTCGAGAACCATACTCCTTTGAGTCTCAAACATGATAAGGAGGGTGGTGGTGCAAACATTGCTTTGAAAATGCATTGACATGTTCTATCTGTCCTCTGCTGCAGCAAAACAGGATTCTGCAGGAAGTGATGGTCAGTCGACCATCTTCAATGCCGGCCGGCCATTAATTGTTAGCCGAGATTACCACAAATGGTCGATGACCAGTTCCCCATGGCCGGTGGCCTCACCTCTTGGTCGGTAACATCCCACAGTGCTCAGGGAGTGATTCTAAAGCTTCCTTGGGACTTGTGAAGTTTTCAGAAGTACAGATCAGTGTAAACAGAGGCAGCATGAGTATGGTGATGGATTTTTGAGCGGAGCCGAGCATGCACGCATTCATCCCTCTTCCCGAGGCCTCTTTACTTCTTTCTTAGCTTAATTAATTCATTTAATTAATTAAGTATTGTGTAATATTTAATTAGATTGTTAGTTAATTAATTTGTATCATTCTTTCGGTGCCTCCCTCGAGAGGGCACAATCGTGTAATAAGCGTGCGTGTGTGTGATGCATGTCTTCCAACCTCCACTTCTTTCTCCCTTTTACTTAACAGCTTACGATGGTTAGTTCTAGGGCATGTTTCAATTAGCATGCTTATGCTATGAATGTTTGCATCATTCATCTGTATTGCATGCACCGGGCTCGGCTCATCATGCTAACTGCATAGTATTTCAATTCCAACTTGAATACGTGTATCGAGTTGTTGCATTTCACATGTCATCCTTAGATTAGCCGAGCCTATTCTAGTTGCATTTTGTATGCGATACATTAGCCATTTTAACATAGACTTGGATCATACATTGATTGCTAACATGTTCTGTATTTTGGCTCGGAGTACATTGTGAGTGTTTATGCTTTAGCATCTTGCATGTGTGTAAGTGTTAACGTGACAGCATGCTTTCCATGAGACTAACTGCTTAGTTGATATAAACTGTCTGAATGCTTGTGGGTGAAGGTTGGATTATTTGAATTGGGACAATTTATTGAAATCCGCATTTTAGCCTACTTGTGAGTAGCAAACTTCAAACCATTTTTCAAAACAAAACGGATATGCGATGCTTTGTTCCAAATTAGGCGATCTAGTCTATACTTGTGTGTTGTGTGCATCACATAGTAAATTCTAGCTAATTAACCGGAATAAGAACACATATGTTTTCAAAACTCGATATCATGCTTAGTATAGGCCGATTTTCGGATCGGGCGAGCGGGGGTGCTCATAGATGACCATCCCCAATCGTACCCAAGTTCCTGAGCCGAGGCAACTTTGGTAATGACGGACACGTGGCCTTAGGCACGAATCAGGGTTTCCTAAATTCTCCCAAAATAAAATATTTAGGTGGCGACTCTATATCTGGCAAAGCAGTCCGTGTTTGGCACTTCTTTCTTAAAAATATGTTTTCCAAAACGATTTGCTGGATTTGGACTCTTTGGTGATTTATCAGTCTTGCATTGCATATTGCGAGATCAGATTAAGAACTGTGACATTTGAGTCCGATGTAGAAGCAAAGCCCCAGGGCGCGTCTACAATACTCTGTCTGCTGGCTGGCTATTTTCTGCCTCTTAGCTCTTCTCCTGCGTGAATCATGGGTATGGCTGCTTACTACCTTACTTTGCACTAGGATTGACTGACTTTGCTGCCCAGATTCATTCTTGGGGACCTTCTTCACTGGTATTTCCTGGGAGGGACTCTTCTGGCGCTGGCAAGAGGGCTCTGCGTCAGTCTTCTTCTTCGCTGAGTCGTCCATCATCCTTTTGAGCTATGCTTTCAGCTCCTGTATCTCCATTCCCATGGAATCTATGATTCAATCTCTGTAATCCTTCTCCAATAGAAAATGATGGGAAGAACCACCAGTGAAGGGCTATCGATGCTCATCATATTCGGGAGTCCGGTTGTTGTTTTTGGTCTGCTCCTCCAGAACTGTTGGCAGTGCCAGGCTTTTATCCTTTGCCTTCTCCATTTGTGTAGTCAGTGCTGAAGGTGGAATATCCTCAATTCCCATCACCGGAAACTTATGCAGAACTCAAAGATGAAGGGTCCATGCTCACTGCACCAATTGTGCGTACCGAATACCGCATTAGATGATTGTGGACCAGAGTTTCACACCCGATTGGACTATCCAGGAGCTGAGACCCTGCAACAATGAACACCGATAGAGCTGCCCGGCCGGAGTTGGCCGGATAACCCCTTCGGTGTGGGAGTAAGTGATCGGAGAAGATGAAATAGGCTCTCTAATTGTAGAGAGTGGTGCTTAAGTGAGTATGGTTTAGCTCCACTTGATTACCTTCAACGTGAAGTCAGTGTAGTTTATATACAACTCCTTACTTGTTGCCCAAGATGGCTCCATGAAGCTTTGGTGCTGCCAAGCTTCCTTTAACATTGCTCCTAGGTAGGGCACCATCTGGTAGTTGACATTGGGTGCATATACCCATTGTAGCCATGCTGATAACCGACCACATTCCCTAAATCAACCATTTCTGTGATTCTAGGTGAAGGGGACCAACTGAGGTGGCGGCCTGCACATGCATGCATTCACAACTTCCATGTTTCTCTAAGAGATTCCTTCAGCTCGGTATCGTGGTGCCTCGGCTCGGCCCTTTGCAAGACTACTTGTAGAGATGGGCTGGCCTATTTAGATATCTTTGTGTGGGCTCAGCCTACTTTGGTTTTTGGTGATGGGTTCAGCCCATCAGTTCGGCCTAAAGATCGAGTCTTGCAGCTCGGCCCAACCCAGCTTCACAGCTGGATTGACCTTTCCACTGCGAGGTGGGCCCAAGTGCTTGAGGACTTGGGCAGACTGCTGATCATGGAATTGGGCTTAATTGTCTTGCCCACGTACTTATCTGACCCACTTGGTCTTGGGCTTAATGGATTGGGCCAACCCAAGACTTGGATCTGACCCGTTTGTATTTTTCCCCCTTCACTTATCATTTCTTTTCTTGTCTACTATACCAAACATACCTTTAAACAATAGTAGAAATAAACTTTTAACTTGCATGTGAACCAATCGATTTTGGGTTCTATATCATGGGTTTCTGGTGCTTCTATCCTCCCATGGATTTTAGGCGTATGCTTGCACGAGGCAAACAATGGAATAAGCCACATGACTAATCCAGTTAGTAAGCCATCCATTTCAATTCTATAGTATAAAATAAAAAAGTTGAAATTTCCTAAATTAAAAGTCCCTTGCTTCATATGAATATATTTGAGGTTAAATTTTACAAAAATAAAAGAGGGTTATCATAAGTAGATTGGAAAACTATAACCATGTTTGTTACCAGTTTGGAGGGATTCCATGGACTAAAAGTTTCGTAGCACTACGAATCCTCCCAAAAGATGGAACTAACATTTACTATGGTATTAGTGGTGAAAAAAATATTTCGCCTCCATTTTAAAAAAAACAACAGAATTACATGTTATAAAATGAGAGTTTTTCCGTAATTGCATAGATTTAGTTACAACCAATTATATTAGTACACAAACAAATACAAATTATCTATAGTCTAATGTTACCATACTAGTAATCCCATCACTCAACCTCACCCTTCACATTATCTTAATCAACCTAAATCAATAATCAAACATAATTACAAGTTTAAAAGATTTAAGGCCCTGTTTGTTTCACTGGATATAAAATGGGAGATATAATATCTTGTGAAATTCAGTCAAGATATACAATGATTAGGATATAAATGATGGATAACATATCCAGTCATTTATATTTGTTGACTTGATAAATAATACTAAATATATCTTATCAATGTTTATTTTACAAAATAGATTATGGAATATAAGCAAGAAATTTTCAAAATTGCCCTCATAACATTATGTTAATACCCATCTTGCTCTTATGCCCATCAGCGGCCACTACTACAGATCTGGAAAGAATACACCTCACCTCACAACTAATGATAATATATACAAATCAAAGATTCGTATTATATCCAACAATTTCTCTCTCTCTCTCTCTCCCCACCCCCTCCCCCCAAAAATTATATTATATTAACATTAACCTGATAATAAAAATAAAATTTAAAAAAAAAAACCCATTTTAAACAAGTATTTTGATTATAAAAAACAGCTTTTTGTAAATAATCAGATTTTTTTAGGTGAAGAGTCTGATTTTGTATATATATTTTTGGTTTATGTAAATATATAAAATTAAAAATTAAACTCTTCACCTAAACAAACAAATGTCTCAAGCCATTCATCTACAACATCAACCAATTGTAAAAATAAAAAAGTAAATAAAAATTCTGATAAATAATTTTTTTGTCATATACACACGATCATATCAAATTTTTCATTGTTTATGAAAAAATAATAAATAAATCATTTTTGTTTGTTTATAGAAGTTTCATTGATTTCCAGGTCAACAACATATAAAACAAAAAGCATTGAAGGGGAAGGATTATTCAGCTACAACAAAAAGCATCTATAAAAAAATATAAAGAAAAGAAATCAAAAACTTGACAAAAACAATGAAATGGGTTCAGAAGGGTAAGTAGATAAAAAACAGGTAAATTTCACTTTTTAATTCTTATCACATAACACAAGATATGATATAACAAGGGAGGGTGGTATTGTATATCTACCAATTTAGGGGATATTCAATCTCACGGTATATTATATACTCTCAAAAAAAAAAATTACAAACAAAAGATATATGGGTCCCAAGGTATATGATATCCAATCCAACCATTTATATCCTGGAAGCATATAAAAACTGCTTGTTACTGGGAAATGGGATGAAAACTTACAGCTTTGGGCACTACTATTAGTTCCATTGAAAGTAAGTTTGGTTAACTCTCGAAAACTAAGGAATTCACACCCAACAACAGATCTATTAACTTAAAACTAGAGAAATCGATTTAGGTTACAAGAATTCATTGGTTGAGTGTCAATCAAAGCATTTTAGAATATATATTGGTAGTTCCTGTATATATATGTTCAAGTTCTAACTTTTTAATTTGAGTATATATTTACCTGAGAAGACCATCTTGGTCACTGAACTGACTTTTGTCTACAGTTGGAATGGAATTCTTTCCATTTGCTCATTTTAACAAATAATTAATGATGGAAAATGATTTGTAAATAAAAAATTATACATAAAGTATTACAAGAATGATATGATAGTGGCATTTTGAAAATTTGTAAATCACAAATTTTTTTATTTGAAATGAATGGACATGAATATGCCTTGTCATTATGCATGGATTTTTTTACAATTGTTTTATTTTTATATCTGTTGATGATACTGTGCGTTCTGGATAGAACGGGTCAGATTGATCCACGCTTCCCAAACTGGGTCCGAGGTGCCAAGCCCGCAGAGAGACCTGCACTAGAGTTCAACGGGAAACATGAAGTCCCCCAACGAACCCTCCGACGAGCAAGTTACAATAGGGAGAGATGGAATGTAAATATAGATTGGTGATAGAGAAGCCTACCCCATTTTCTTGTCTTAAATGCCTGCTTATATCCTCTGCTAATCATTTCGTTGTCCCTTCCGACTTGTCACCTTGGCCGAA
>NW_021024896.1:1465871-1514471 GCF_004153795.1 Camellia sinensis | reverse complement strand
CCAGACTGTTACAAAACAACTTCAATAAGTAAAGAACACATCAACAAACAAAAAACAATTCAACCAACTTTATTCATTACTTCCATAATACAAAGTATCACATTTTTTATTATCATAATCTCTCAAATTCAAATACAAATCCAAAATAAAAAAGAAGATCAATTGAAGGAAATGTCCACCAAAAAAACTGGCAGTCCCCAACAAAGATCCATGGTCAAGAGAATCAAACAAAAATCAAGAAAACAAGCACATGACCCAGATTTTGAATACCAACCAATGACCAAACCCAAAGAAGATGCAAGAAACAAGACACAAACTGCTGCTGATGTACCCAAACCAACACAGGGTACCGATGAAGAAAAAGAGAAGAAGAATGACAACAAAACAGAGGGTGCTCATGAAGCAAAACAACAGCAGAAAGAAAAGATGCAAGAACATATTGGCCAAGAGAAAGCAGTTGCTGCTGAAACCAACCCAAAAGAGGATGCCAATCAAGAGAAGACACAACTTTAAGTATTGGAAAGTGATGATGATTTCCAGGAAGAATCAATCCCAAACAAGCCACTCGTCATTTCATGCCACAAAACAAACAAGGTTTGGCATAGCCTATCCAAAAAAGACCAAGACCAAATTCAACTCATCAACAACACACAATCAAATGCTTGTGTCTGGTCTGGCAGCGAAGATGAAAACTGCGTATACTTTTCAGATATATGCAGATTGACCAACAGGGAACCCTTATATGGGAATGTAGGTCTCTAAATGCACAATTTTACAGTTTCTGTACATATTCAATAACCTATTCCACAAACCTAACACATTCTCATATATAACATGTTTCAGGTCATTGATGCCTTCTCAGAAAAGCAAATGGCACTCCAACCAACCATTGAAGAATTTGAGAAAAACGATCTAGTCTTTGCAAGCACTCCATATGCAGGAAGATCTTATGTTTTCTCAACACTCATCAATGTAAGCAAAACTTAACATACCTTACAACTACAAAATTTTCTACTTTCTCAACATGTATTACTACATAGTTTTATAACATATTTCAAACATATATATAACTTACAGACTCCACTACAAAACCAAGATCAAGCACTGAGAGAAAAACTGATGGACAGCCATTTTCCAGAAGCAATGAAAAACAGATATATCCATTTCCCAATCAACCACGACAACCATTGGACAATTGTGGTCTTTGACAATGCTGATGGAATATGGAGACACTATGACTCTTTGAGACCAGCAAAAGATTGCCACAACAAGCACTTTGAAATTGCAAAGCAAATTGTAAGTTAAAATAAAATTTCATACTTAGTTCCATTCCTTTACAGACATCTCAACTCATCACTATAACTAACAAAAACACCCACTAACTATTTTGTAGCAACAACATCAACTGAGATGGAATAAAGCATTACTCAGCAAACAGGGAAACATGTTTTCATCTCAAGAGTGCGAGACAGAAATTACATCAATTGAGGAATGCCCACAACAAACCCCACACTCGTAAGATACAAAATCCATAAACTAATCTTCCAATATGCTAAATTTTGCAGTTTCACCTAACTAATTAACTTCATCTCAAACACTGCAGGAATGATTGTGCAATCGCCGTCTGCAATGTTATCAACCAATATTTCAACTGGCAACCTGTGCAGAAAAAACTTCGTCCAACTGAGTGGGTCAAATTTCGAGCACAAATCATCAATCAATTCCTCAATGATGAGAATCGATCCTGGAAACTCGAGCACTACCAAATGTTGACAAAACATACCAAACCATAGAAACAATGAACAAACTTCTTGACAATACAAATATTCAAGGGAACATATCTTTGTACATTTTTTTTATTTTTTTTTTATTTTTCTTTTTTAACATGTGACAAGTACTTTATATACTTTTGGGAATGATCTTTTTCTGGTTATTATGGTTATGGTGAAAATGATTGATGCTGTTGTTGCTCTTCTTCTTGTTATTATTATTGTGGTTCTTCTTCTGATTGTTTGTCTACTTGTTTGTGCATATATTTTCATACAGTAAAGGTTGTTTCTAATAATTCTTCAAACTGCAAAATTTTGCAGTTTCATCAGCTTGTTTCTAATAATTCTTAAAACTGTAAAATTATACAGTTTTCTCACTATGAAATATGAACTGCATTTCCATATTATACTGTTTCAATAAGAAATTTTCAATAACCTTCTCTGCATTCCATAAAAATAAAAAACAAAACCAGACTGTTACAAAACAACCTCAATAAGTAAAGAACACATCAACAAACAAAAAACAATTCAACCAACTTTATTCATTACTTCTATAATACCAAGTATCACATTTTTTATTATCATAATTCCTCAAATTCAAATACAAATCCAAAAGAATAGATTGTGGCCTCAAATAGCAGCCTTGCACGTCTTCTTATTGTGATTTCCATATTTCAAGCACCTCCCACACTTGATTTGCTTCACATTCTCACCCCTAGAAGGTATCATCTTCTTCTTGTTCCGCCCGGGCTGCTTCTTCGTTATAGGAGGTTTGATAACCGAACTACTGGCACCATCAAAGTCAAATCTCTCACTTGAAGGCACTGGATAAACAGATTCCTTGTATGACTCTCTAAAACAATCTACATGAAAAAAAGGATCAATGAAATCATACACATTTCTACCACTACTGCGCAAAGCATGCATAACATGACAACAAAGAAAACCATTCAATTGCCATTCATGGCAAGAACAAGTCTGTCTACCAATATCAACATAAAAAGAAATAGAAGAATGAACCTTAAGCACAGTATCACTAGCAACAATCACATCCCAAGACTTAGCTAGCTCCAAAGAGTCCACCAATTTCTTTTCCATAACTAGACACAATTTCGTAGTCCATCTTCTAGATTCAGCTCTTCTATCCGACAATTGAGTCATGATTTGAACCCTAATCATATCAACCATACAAGTAATAGGCAACTCACGGGCCCCACCAATTCAATTATTGTAAGACTCAGCAGCATTAGATGACATCTCACCATATCGTTTCCCTCTAAAAAATGCATTGGCCCACTTATCATTTTGCAAACCATCCAACATACTATCAACTCTACCATTTCCAGCAATACGCCTCAATTTCTCCATATAACATTGGAAAGAAGCAACCGTTGGCGCATAAGCACATTTAACTAATATTTTCATCAAACACAGCTTATAGTTAGTACGAAGTCCCACCAATTTGTCAATCAAATTTCTCTTCAAATGATTCAAGCAATAAGTATGATGTGCATTGGGGAAAACCACTGAAAGAGCGTCTAGCAATCCATGTTGAAGGTCTGACACAAAAGTCAATCTCCGGCTTGAACCAACAGCCTTCAACAACTGACTTAAGAACCACATCCAATTATCTTGATTTTCAGCGTCAACAATCGCAAAAGCCAAAGGAAACAAACCTGCAAACAAAATCACATGAAACTGCAAAAATTAGCAGACTCACATTACAATAACACACTGACAAACTAAACCAATACTAACTGCAAATAAATACATACCTTGATTACCATCCTTTGATGTTGCTGCAAGCAAATGCCCATTGTAACGCCCCTTCAAAAATGTACCATCAACAAACAACAACGGACGACAAAATTGAAAGCCATACAAACATCCATGAAATGCCACAAACAACTTTCGAAAACACCCACTACTTTCATCCACATCTAATTCAAACACACTTTTCGGATTTGTTCTCATAGCCGTCTCAAGGTACCATCGAAGCTAGTCAAAAGAAGTTGCAAAATCACCAAACCACCCACCTCTTGCCTTATCAACTCCTAACCATGCAACCCGATAAGAAACATCTATACCATATTACTTCTTCAACTTTTTTTTAATTTCAATAGGACGAGTCAACGGATTATCACTAATATCATTTTGCAAAATATCAGACACAAGTCTAGAACCAACCATTTTGCTACAAGATCTACGAGCAACAACCCAACAAGTATGCACATTATCCAACTTCATTATAAAAAAAAACACCAGAATCCATCAACACCCTTCCATGCACAAACCATTTACAACCCGTAGACGACTTCATCATACATTCAGCGATTACTCTTGTTGCATCGTTCTTCAAATAATTCACTGCAAAACCACACTGAACCGCATACTTAGCCAATGCAATGCGGAACCCCGACACTCCACCTTCAAATTCTTGACCAACACTATGTATAATCCCCTTCCAACTAGCAGACAACAAAACTCTCTCTGGTTCTGGATAAAAACTACGCAACAAACCACCAACATCATCACAATCATTCACAAAAGAACTCTCACAACTTACAGAATCAATCCTACAAGAATTACCATCATCAACCTCCACAACCCTCTTATCCCCCACAATAACATCAACAACATGACAACCACTACCACCTACCATTGACAGCATATTCCCCAAATCATCATCACATTCAACAATACAATTAGAATATCCAGGAACAGAGAAAAACGTCACACGTTCAGTCAGTGCGATATTCCTTTTGAAGTGGCCCAGGAGGCAATTGACAATCAACTTGAACAGATTAGCCACCGTTTGAATTTGGTGATTCTTACTTAGGAAGATCAAGCCTTGTACTCAGCAAGTATAAGAGCTTTTGTACGTTGATCATCGGTAGTTGGCGAGGATGTGGTTAATTTACAACAAGCGGAGCCTGTACCTATGGAAGGTCTCACGATAGAGGAGAGGGAAGCTGTTCTGTTAGGAGTCCCAGTGCAAGAATATTCGAATAATTTGGTAATTATGATATGGGATTTCATTTTGCTGCTATTCAAGAGCAATTAGGACAGCCAGTTCTGGGACAAGAAGGAAGTAATGCTCCAGCAACTACGCTGACGAAAGAGGACATGTTTTCAATGCCGACAGCCAGGGTGGTGGCTTTAGATTTTGTTTCGAAGAAATCTCATCATGCAACTAAACCAAATAGTTGCAAATGGTGAGGAGACATTGCTGACGCATGAACAAGCTGATGCATGGTGGATTAAATGGTCTTCAATGCTACATTCAGTTGGTGTTGACCCCGGTAGTTGGCTGTCATCAGGTGATTCCTATCGCGATGAAGGCTCTGTGATGGAGGGTGGTGGCTGTGGACTCATTGATATTACGCTATGTTTGGATTGAGTGATTTGAAGAGAAAATAAAAGAAAAGAAAAAAAATGGATAGATGTATATTTCTCTTACTTGTTTGAATAATTTAAATGGGAAGAAACGAAGAGAAACTCATTTCTCTTATAACCCTTATTTTCAATTTTTCCAAAAGTGAAGAGATTGAGAAATAAAAGAAATCAATATTTTTATAATATCAATTTTGTTCATGTAAAAATAAAAGAAATAAAATGATTGAAAATGTAAAAAGATTATTTTGATAATATAACATAAAATAATTTCTTTTCTTTTCTTTTCTCTTACGCTGTGTTTGGTTAGGGGATTTGAGGAGGCATTTGGAAAGGGAAAAGAAAAAATTAGGTGAAATGTAAATAAAATATACATACATTTCACCTAGTTTCACACACTTTTTTCCTTTTCCTTTTCAAATCCCTCCTCAAATCCCCCAACCAAACACAACATTATGAAATCTAACCAAACAAGAAAGAGAAAAATCATAATCATTTTTTTTCTTTTATTTCTTATTTGTCCAAAAAAAAATTACAATCATTTCTTTTCTGTTATAACTTAAGAAATTATTTTTTTCACGTATATATAGATCTCAAAACAAAGGGTAATACAGTCATTTAAAAATACGAAAATAAAAAACGGGACCTCTGGGTATAAAACTTAAAAAACTGTGGACCTATTGATCTATTAAAAATAAATTGGGATTAGAAGGAAAATAGATCCCCTACATAGGACTACATGGTAATTTTCCCATTTAAGATTTAGTTTGGGCTGTAATGCAGGCCTTATTATTATTCATGACCTAGAGGAAAATTCAAGACCAATTAAAGCTCGACTTGGGCTAAAGTGAAAGGTAAAGCTAAGGATTGGGCTAAGTCATCTGGAGATAGTTCTTGTGGTGAGGATGAGCCTAGCCCACTGATTAAGAGGTATGTCTCAGATAGGGCATGTTTGTTTGGTAAAGCAAGCGCGAGAGGAGGGACAATAGAATGGGAGGTGCGAAACCTAAAGGAATTTGCAGGAGCTCAAGATAGAGAGGTGGGTAATCTAGGCGGTCGAAGAAGGCAATGGGTGAGAAATGCTGGTTTGATTAGGATGTTGTGTCGTCGGTACATGCGAAGGAATAGACCTGTGAGAGCTCGAAGGGTACGAACAGCTCGAACTGTTACGCAGTTTGGTCTCTATCAGAGTGGGTTGAAGGAAAATAGGAGAAAGAAGAGGAAGAATTCACTGGTTTATTTTGCTGGATCCTTTGCTCGAAAGTCACGAAAGAAGGCTGCTATTGATAGAGGGCTACCACCGAAAAAGAAAATGGGTTGATGAAGGTGCTGTCATAAGATGAAATTAGACCAGGTAAACAGCAGTGTTCTGATTCAGAGGATCATTCTTCAAGGTTGGTAACCAATTGGGATTATTTTCAATCTAATGAGTTCTTTTTCTAGAGTATGAAACAGCTCTGTTGTTGAATTTGATTTTGGACTCGAACGAATCGAAGTCCCTGGGGTTTTTTGAAGGAGGTTGTCCCAAAATAACTGTTGGAAACGTTTATTTTGGGCTAATTTTGAGCTCAATTTCGAGTGGACTCCAAACGTTTTTTGGGATGAGTATGAAGGAATGTTTTGAAAATCATATTGGTGAGCAAACCGGAAAAGGGATCGGGTGGGTCGGTCACCGGTTCAACCGTCGGATTAAAGCGGTCGAACCGTGACGTCATAATTAATATTATATAATTAAAAAATATAATTAAAAATTATAAATAAATAAAAATGTATATAAATACTCAAATAAAAATAAAAATTATTGTATAATATTTATTAATAATATTTAATAAAGTCATAATTGATAAAAAAAAAAGTAATTTGTTTTAAAGAAATTAAAATTTTTAAACATTCCCTCCAAACAAATTGATTGAATGTTACGTTTAAGTTTGGAGGGAAATCAAATTTTCAACTCTCCCTCCAATCAATATGTTTCAAATAATTTGATTGAATCCCACATAGAATTTTGTAAGTTCTTTTTGAAAAATCTTTTCCTATAAATAGGAATAGACTTTCATAATCTTCTTCAACTTTCAATGAGACTCTTCCTTATGAGAGGAGACTCTTGAAGTAAAAATTTTTAGTCAAAATTTTGGAATATATTGTTAAAATCACCGGTCCAACCCGTCAAACCCGGTCCGGGTCACCGGTTTTCCCAGTTCGACCGCCAGGTCCGGCGGTTTTTCATTTCCAAGCCGGTTTTGCTCCTAGTCCGATTCTAAAGGGTTGACCGGACTGGAACAAGGCCCCGTTCCCAGTCCAACGGTTCGACTGGCCAGTCCGGTTCGGGTTTCATAACATTGGTCTGAAGAGGTGACGTGTTCCTTGTCGCATGACAAGTCACACGGTAAGATGGTTCGTCAAAACCATTTATGAGTGAATGGGAAGTTGACGCCGTTTTCGGGTTTGTGAAATGGAAAATTAAATAAGTAAATGTAAGTTTCCTTGAAATGGGTTGTCCCACATTAAAACTTTAAAAGAACTTGTGTATGTATATAAGCGCTAGACAACAACACTTTGGTTGGTCCCCAAGGGGCAACCCAAGTTTATATAAGGGAAGAGTTATAGACAAATAGAACCTTGGCTAAAACTACCGCACATGCGTGCGCTGCCGCCGCCATCCGTTCAGTCAAGCTGAGCGTGGGTTAATTTTTTGAACAAATTTTATTTGAATTTTTCTAAATTCTTATAGGAAATTATTTGAATTTCAAATTGAAATTAATTCAAATTTAAATTCAAATTTTGTTTTCCAAAAAATGTACCTCTTCCAATACCGAATTAAACTGTTCCAACAGTTTAAAAAACTATTCCAGCAACGGATAGATTATTCAAATAGTTTGAAAAACTGTTCTAAGCACCGTACAGATTTAGTTATGTTCAGACAGATTCAACCTATTTGACACACCTTTGTATTCAAAAAACAGAGTTGTTCGAGTCTATATAAGTCAAGGCATTCCAGCAGTTTGGAAGGATCTGAAAATTCATTACTTTCCTTCCACTTTTGCTCTCTTGCATGATATATTCATCATATTATTTTAGGAAAGTTAAAGAGAGTATAAAACGCTAGGTTTTTGTTCGCCGTACAAATTGTTTGAAGTGCTACTATAATTTGTAAAGATCATTGTATCCTACGAGATAAACGCCATTTATCCGTAAGCACCGTAGTGGGTGAATCTGCCTTAAGGACAGAGTGTCACACACTCAGCTTGATCTTTTAAATTTTTAATTCGGTTCGGTAAAATAAATTCGGTACGTAATTTATTTTTATTTGTTTGATTTGTTTCATGTTATTTTATTTTACACAGAAGATTGTTCCAACAATCTTAAGACAGATTTAAATTATTCTGTTTACACAGAATTTTTTGTTTGTTTTCTTTCTTCTTTCTTCTTCTTACAGAAATTATTTTCTATGATTTTGCAAAATAATATTCTGGTTGGAAGACAAATAGTAGTAATATATTGCCTATTTTTTTTGACAATTAGTAGTAATATACTGGTGTCATTAACAATTCAGAATATTTATTTGTGAATTTTGTCAGAAATTATTTCTGACTGTTCAATAATTAAAATTATGTTTGAGTATTTTAATTATTGAAGTGTTATAAAAATTTAATTTTCTGTGTTGAATTAATTTGGTTAAATAAAATTTTATTTTATTTTCAAATTAATTGAAAATAAAAGTTACAATTTTTGTTTCTTTCAATATTTTAATTATTGAAGTGTCACAAAAATTTAATTTTCTGTGTTGAATTAATTTTGTTAAATAAAATTTTATTTTATTTTCAAATTAATTAGAAATAAAAGTTACAATTTTGTTTCTTTTATTTTACAGAATTTAATTATGTGGTTTTGGTTTAAACTTTCTATGTAGTATAAAATTCTAATTACAATTTTGTTTTATAATTTAGAATTCATGGCTACTGAAACTGGTCAAACTAATGCTCAAACAAGTACTAGTGTGGTGTGGTGGCTGCAATTGCGCCAACCCCCTCTCCTGTTGTGACTGTGCCATTTAATCACATTGAAAAGCCAGAGAAGTTCTCAGGAACTGATTTTAAAAGATGGCAGCAGAAAATACTGTTCTATCTTATTACTCTCAATCTGGCACGTTTTCTCCGTGAGGATGCTTCTATTCTGAAAGAGAATGAAATCGATCGGCAAGTGGTTGCTGTAGTCGATGCTTGGAAACATGCTGATTTCCTTTGCCAGAACTACATCTTGCACGGACTTGACAACACATTATACAACGTCTACAGTCCTATCAAAATAGCAAAAGAACTTTAGAAGTCTTTGGAGAAAAAGTACAAAACAGAAGATGCCGGCTCAAAGAAATTTGTGGTTGGCAAATTTCTGGACTCTGTGATGGTTGATTCTAAGACTGTGATTAGCCAAGTTCAAGATCTCTAACTCATTCTGGATGACATTCACGCAGAAGGCATGTCTCTCAGAGAATCCTTCCAAGTTGTTACCTTAATTGAGAAATTACCACAAGGTTGGAAGGAATTCAAGAATTACCTCAAACACAAGCGCAAAAAAAATATCTTTGGAGGAATTAATTGTGCGTTTGAGGATTGAGGAGGACAACCGCAATTCAGAGAAGCGGGCTGGTAAGCATCCAATGGAGTCTAAGGCAAATGTGGTGGAACACGCTCCAAAAGCAAAGATACGAAAGTTTTCTGGAGAAAGTTCATCACAAGGCTCTAAAGGGAGGGAAACTAAAAAGTACAAGTTTAATGGCAAGTGTTACATCTGTGACAAAGAGGGACATCAGGCCAAAGATTGCCGTCACAAAGGCAAAGGCAAAAACAAAAACAAAAGCAAAAGAAGAACAAGTAAGAAGCCTGCTCAAGCCAATCTGACTAAAGTGGACAAAATTTCCAATTTTGTCGATGACATAAATCTTTCTGCAGTTGTTTCCGAGACAAACCTTGTCGGAAATCCGAAGGAATGGTGGGTGGACATTGGTGCTGCTTGTCATGTCTGTGCCGACAAAAAGATATTCACATCTTATTCTACAGTGGACAACAGTAAAAAACGTTTTATGGGCAACTCCTCAACTTTCAAAGTTGAAGGATAAGGAAAGATTATTCTGAAGATGACATTTGAAAAGGAACTTACTCTTAGCAATGTGCTGCATGTACCAGACATTCGTAAGAATCTTGTTTCCGGATCTTTGTTGAATAAATATGGGTTTAGACTAGTTTTTTAAAGTGACGCAAGTTTGTACTTACCAAAAACGAGATATATGTAGGAAAATGTTACATGTCTGATGGCCTTTTCAAAATGAATGTAATGACTATTGTACCTTTTGTTATTAATAAAAATACATATTCTTCTTACTTGCTTGAGTCTTCAAATTTATGGCATCGTAGACTTGAACATGTTAATTATGGATCGTTGCGTAGATTAATTAATATGGAATGTTTATCTAAATTTGATATTGATTCAAATCATAAATGTGAAATTTGCGTTGAGGCAAAATTATCTAAAACTCCTTTTCATTCTATTGAATGAAGTACGGAACCACTTGAATTAATTCATAATGACATTTGTGATTTTAAATCAATTCAAACTAGAGGTGGGAAAAAATATTTTGTCACTTTCATAGATGACTATACTAGATATAGTTATGTTTTTTTAATTCGAACCAAGGATGAAGTTTTGGAAACTTTTATTCAATATAAGAATGAAGTTGAAAATCAACTTGGTAAGAAAATTAAGAAACTTAGAAGTGATAGAGGTGGTGAATATGAATCACATTTTGGTGAGTTTTGTAAAGAACATGGAATAATTCATCAAACCACCGCTCCTTACTCACCTCAGCAAAATGGAATTACTGAAAGAAAAAATAAGACTTTAAAAGAAATGATGAATGTCATGTTAATAAGTTTTGGATTACCTCAGAACTTGTGAGGGGAAACAATACTTTTTCCTAATTATATACTTAAAAAGTATTTCGAAAGAAAGTGAATCAAACACCTTATGAATTGTGGCATGGAAGAGTACCATCCTACAAATACTTAAAAGTGTGGGGGTGTTTGGCTAAAGTGGCTATTTCTAGTCCTAAAAAGTCTAAGATAGGTCCTAAAACCGTTGATTGGATTTTCATTGGTTATGCCAAGAATAGTAGTGCATATTGATTTTTAATTAATAAATCAGAACATTCTGAAATGCATGTAAATAATATTATTGAATCTCGGAATGCATCTTTCTTTGAACATGTGTTTTCGAATAAGATTGGACAAGAGACTAATACTAATAAAAGATCTTATGATGCCATTACTAGTCATGATAAAAAATAATTAGACTTTAAAAACCGCACCGGTGAGCAAACTGAAAAAGTGACCGGGTGGGCTGGTCACCGGTTCAACCGTCGGGTCAAAACGGCCAAACCGTAGCATCATAATTAATATTATATAATTAAAAAATATAATTAAAAATTATAAATAAATAAAAATATATATAAATACTCAAATAAAAATAAAAATTGTTGTATAATATTTATTAATAATATTTAATAAAGTCATAATTGATAAAAAGAAAGTCACTTGTTTTAAAGAAATTAAAATTTTTAAGCATTCCCTCCAAACAAATTGATTCAAAAAAAAAAGAAAAGAAAAAATCACCGGTCCAACCCGCCAAACCCGGTTCGGGTCACCGGTTTTCCCGGTTCAACCGCCGGGTCCGGCAGCTTTTCATTTCTAGGCCGATTTTGCTCCTAGTCCGGTTCTAAAGGGTTGACCAGACCGAAACAAGGCCCAGTTCCCGGTCCAACCGGTTCGACCGGCCGGTCCGGTCCGGGTTTCATAACATCAGTCTAAAGAGATGACGTGTTCCTTGTCGCATGACAAGTCATACGGTAAGATAGTTCGTCAAAACCATTTATGAGTGAATGAGAAGTTGATGTCGTTTTTGGCTTTGTGAAATGGAAAATTAAATAAGTAAATGTAAGTTTCCTTGAAATGGGTTGTCCCACATTAAAACTTTAAGAGAACTTGTGTATGTATATAAGCTCTAGACTACAACACTTGGGTTGGTCCCCAAAGGGCAACCCAAGTTTACAGAAGGGAGGAGTTATAGACAAATAGAACCTTGGCTAAAACCACCACACACGCGCGCGCTGCCGCCGCCATCCGTCCGGTCGAGCTGAGCATGGGTTAATTTTTTGGACAAATTTTATTTGAATTTTTCCAAATTCTTATAGGAAATTATTTGAATTTCAAATTGAAATTAATTCAAATTTAAATTCAAATTTTGTTTTCCAAAGAATGTACCTCTTCCAATACCGGATTAAACTGTTCCAACAGTTTAAAAAACTATTCTAGCAACGGATAGATTATTCAAATAGTTTGAAAAACTGTTCTAAGCACCGTACAGATTCAGTTATATTCAGACAGATTCAAATTGTTTGACACACCTTTTCCATTCAAAAAACAGACTTGTTCGAGTCTATATAAGTCAAGGCATTCCAGCAGTTTGGAAGGATCTGAAAATTCATTACTTTCCCTCCACTTTTGCTCTCTTGCATAATATATTCATCATATTATTTTAGGAAAATTAAAGAAAGTAAAAAACACATGGTTTTTGTTCGCCGTACAAATTGTTTGAAGTGCTACTACAATTTGTAAAGATCATTGTATCCTAGGAGATAGACGCCATTTATCCGTAAGCACCGTAGTGGGTGAATCTGCCTTAAGGACAGAGTGTCACACACTCAACTTGATCTTTTAAATTTTTAATTTGGTTCGGTAAAATTAATTCGGTACGTAATTTATTTTTATTTGTTTGATTTGTTTCATGTTATTTTATTTTACACAAAAGATTGTTTCAACAATCTTAAGACATATTCAAATTATTCTGTTTACACAGAATTTTTTGTTTGTTTTCTTTCTTCTTTCTTCTTCTTACAGAAATTATTTTCTATGATTTTACAAAATAATATTCTGGTTGGAAGACAAATAGTAGTAATATATTGCCTATTTTCTTTGACAATTAGTAGTAATATATTGGTGTCATTAACAATTTAGAATATTTATTTGTGGAATTTTGTCAGAAATTATTTCTGACTGTTCATTAATTAAAATTATGTTTCAGTATTTTAATTATTGAAGTGTTACAAAAATTTAATTTTCTGTGTTGAACTAATTTGGTTAAATAAAATTTTATTTTATTTTCAAATTAATTGGAAATAAAAGTTACAATTTTTATTGCTTTCAGTATTTTAATTATTAAAGTGTTACAAAAATTTAGTTTTTTGTGTTGAATTAATTTGGTTAAATAAAATTTTATTTTATTTTCAAATTAATTAGAAATAAAAGTTACAATTTTTGTTTCTTTTATTTTACAGAATTTAATTATGTGGTTTTAGTTTAAACTTTCTGTGTAGTATAAAATTCTAATTCTAATTTTGTTTTATAATTTAGAATTCATAGTTACTCAAACTGATCAAACTAATGTTCAAACAAGTACTAGTGTGGTGGCTGCAATTGCGCCAACCCCCTCTCCTATTGTGACTGTGCCAGTTAATCACGGTAAAAAGCCAGAAAAGTTCTCAGGAACTGATTTTAAAAGATGGTAGCAGAAAATACTGTTCTATCTTATTACTCTCAACCTGGCACGTTTTCTCCGTGAGGATGCTTCTATTCTGAAAGAGGATGAAATTGATCGGCAAGTGGTTGCTGCAGTCGATGTCTGGAAACATGCTGATTTCCTTTGCCGGAACTACATCTTGCACGGACTTGACAACACATTATACAACGTCTACAGTCCTATCAAAACAGCAAAGGAACTTTAGAAGTCTTTGGAGAAAAAGTACAAAACAGAAGATGCCGGCTCAAAGAAATTTGTGGTTGGCAAATTCCTAGACTCTGTGATGGTTGATTCTAAGACTGTGATTAGCCAAGTTCAAGATCTCCAACTCATTCTGGATGATATTCACGCAGAAGGTATGTCTCTCAGAGAATCCTTCCAAGTTGTTACCTTAATTGAGAAATTACCACAAGGTTGGAAGGAATTCAAGAATTACCTGAAACACAAGCGCAAAAAAAATGTCTTTGGAGGAATTAATTGTGCGTTTGAGGATTGAGGAGGACAACCGTAATTCAGAGAAGCGGGCTGATAAGCATCTAATGGAGAACACGCTCCAAAAGCAAAGATATGAAAGTTTTCTAGAGAAAGTTCATCACAAGGCTCTAAAGGGAGGGAAACTAAAAAGTACAAGTTTAATGGCAAGTGTTAAATCTGTGACACAGAGGGATATCAGGCCAAAGATTGCCGTAGCAAAGGCAAAGGCAAAAGCAAAAGCAAAAGCAAAAGAAGAACAAGTAAGAAGCCTGCTCAAGCCAATCTGACTAAAGTGGACAAAATTTCCAATTGTATCGATGACATAAATCTTTTTGCAGTTGTTTCTGAGGCAAACCTTGTCGGAAATCTGAAGGAATGGTGGGTGGACATTGGTGCTACTTGTCATGTCTGTGCCGACAAAAAGATATTCACATTTTATTCTACAGTGGACGACGGTAAAAAAACGCTTTATGGGCAACTCCTCAACTTCCAAAGTTGAAGGATAAGGAAAGATTATTCTGAAGATGACATTTGAAAAGGAACTTACTCTTAACAATGTACTGCATGTACAGAACATTCGTAAGAATCTTGTTTCTGGATCTTTGTTGAATAAATATGGGTTTAGGCTAGTTCTTTAAAGTGACGCAAGTTTGTACTTACCAAAAACGGGATGTATGTAGGAAAATGTTACATGTCTGATGGCCTTTTCAAAATGAATGTAATGACTATTGTACCTTCTGTTATTAATAAAAATACATATTCTTCTTACTTACTTGAGTCTTCAAATTTATGGCATTGTAGACTTGGACATGTTAATTATGGATCTTTGCGTAGATTAATTAATATGGAATGTTTACCTAAATTTGACATTGATTCAAATCATAAATGTGAAATTTGCGTTGAGGCAAAATTATCCAAAACTCCTTTTCATTCTATTGAATGAAGTACGGAACCATTTGAATTAATTCATAATGACATTTGTGATTTTAAATCAATTCAAACTAGAGGTAAGAAAAAATATTTTGTCACTTTCATAGATGACTATACTAGATATAGTTATATTTTTTAAATTCGAACCAAGCATGAAACTTTGGAAACTTTTATTCAATATAAGAATGAAGTTGAAAATCAACTTGGTAAAAAAATTAAGAAACTTAGAAGTGATAGAGGTGGTGAATATGAATCACATTTTGGTGAGTTTTGTAAAGAATATGGAATAATTCATCAAACCACCTCTCCTTACTCACCTCAGCAAAATGGAATTACTGAAAGAAAAAATAGGACTTTAAAAGAAATGATGAATGTCATGTTAATAAGTTTTGGATTACCTCAGAACTTGTGAGGGGAAACAATACTTTCTGCTAATTATATACTTAAAAAGTATTCCGAAAGAAAGTGAATCAAACACCTTATGAATTGTGGCATGGAAGAGTACCATCCTACAAATACTTAAAAGTGTGGGGGTGTTTGGTCAAAGTGGCTATTCCTAGTTCTAAAAAGACTAAGATAGGTCTTAAAGCCGTTGATTGGATTTTCATTGGTTATGCCAAGAATAGTAGTGCATATTAATTTTGATTCATAAATCAGAACATTCTGAAATGCATGTAAATAATATTATTGAATCTCGGAATGCATCTTTCTTTGAACATGTGTTTTCAAATAAGATTAGACAAGAGACTAGTAATAATAAAAGATCTGATGATGCCATTACTAGTCATGATAAAAAATAATTAGATCAAAATGATGAAGAGAAACCTAGGCGTAGTAAATATGCTAGAACCCCAAAATCTTTTGGTTCAGATTTTCTAATATTTTTGTTAGAAAATGAGCCTTTAACTTTTAAAGAAGCTATGTCCAGTCCTGAGGCACCTTTATGGAAAGAAGCTGTCAATAGTGAAATTGAATCCATCTTGCAAAATCACACTTGGGAATTGGTGGATCTGCCACCAGGTTGTAAACCTCTTGGATATAAGTGGATTTTCAAAAGAAAAATGAAAGCGGATGGATCAATTGACAAATACAAGACAAGACTTATGGTCAAAGGTTTTAGACAAAAAGAAAGTCTTGATTGCTTTGACACATACTCACCGGTTACTAGAATAACATCTATTAGAGTGCTTATTGCTATTGCATTATTGTACAATCTATAAATTCATCAAATGGATGTGAAAGCCGCTTTCTTAAATGGTGAGTTAGATGAAAAAATTTACATGGAACAACCTGAAGGATTTTCTATTCCAGGAAAAGAAAAGAAAGTGTGTGAGACGGAGATTTATAATCTGGCTTTGGGCTGTGGAAGAAGCCGGACTGGATAGGGCCGAGCTAATTTGGGCCTGTACCGAGTGGGTTTCACTCGGTCGTGGCTTAGGCCCCTTGTTTAGGTCGAGCTAACTGGGGCTTCCCTGGAGTTAATCTTGTTCGGTCGGGGCCCAGGCCCAAGGTCCAGGTCCTATGTTTGGACTGAGCTTACTTGGCCGAGATCATTGCCTGCCAACCCGGGTTCCATGGGTCACACGCGTAGCTCGGCGGGAAATGTCTTCTGTTCACCGGCCGACCTGTCTTGAACTCGGCTCTGCCGGAATGCTACCGAGCTCGGCCGTTATGGAGCTCGGCGAGTGGAGCACTCAGGCACGTTACGCAGCACGGTCGTGGAAGGCCGAGGTAATGCTGCCGAGCTGCCGAGTTCCCGCTAATCTTGTCTGACGGTTTGGTTAGGTGGTGTTCGCTGGATTTGTGCTGACAAATGGGAGAGCAGCTCCACGTGTCGAGAGACTAATGGGTGCAGAGTTGGGCGCAGAAAGTATATAAGAATGACTGCGTCCCCCATGCTAGGGATGGAACATCATTTGGTGAGATAGACTTACATTTATTGAGTTTTTCTCTCTCTCTCTCTCTGAGTGTGTGCTAACTTGACCGTCATAGGGGTTTCCGGCAACACACCGCCGGGTAGCTTACCACCGTTGTGCTTTCAGGTTGATCGGATAGACACGGAGCTTGGACGAAAGGAGTACGGACAGCGACGAATATTTGTTCCCCGTACAATTGGTGTCATCTGTGGGAAACTTGATAGACAAAACTTTGTCTTCCAAACTCATCTGGTCGCCTTCCATGGCGAACAACGACGAAATATCGTTGTCCGCCATCAACGGTGTTACCCCGGAGTCAGCCAGACGGAGAGACGGACTCCCCGCCGTTCCAAACATGGTGGACCTGGAGACTTCCCCAGGTGGACATTCAAGAGATGCGCGTGATAAGTGCGCTAGAAGTTTTGGTCACTCACGGAGCCCAGACGGACACCGGCGACGAAGAGAATAGCACGCTAAACGACTGGAGCACAAGTTAAAGGACCAAGACGCCGTCATCTGGAGAATGGCGGCGGAGATGGAAGCTCTCAAACGACATGTCAAAGGAAAGGGTGTTGCTGGAGTGGGAGACCACAGTGAGCGCACCCAACCACGCCGTTCAGGCAGTCAGAGCCAGCAGCACACACCCTCCATTTCTATCACCAGAAGTTACAGGGTTGGAGATTCCGACGCGCCTGTAGAGAAGTCTAGCGCGCAAGATAGTACCTATCAACCCTCACGTCCGGCGACAACGTCGAGATATTCTTACTCCGCTCGCTCAGAGGACTTGTGGGTAGTCTTGAAGGAGCGGGCTCGCCGGCGAGAGACTCAAAGGGTGCCGGCGCTCCGGCGGCTATCTTACGGGGGTCACGCCAGTGAAGAGGTCATAATGCCACCACCCCGCCCAGCCGTGCCTCTCCTTCTAGACACAGATTTGGCGAAACTGAATGCCACCCCCCTTCTCCCTTGAGATAGAAACCACACCACTCCCCGCGGGCTTTCACCAGCCCAAGTTTACGCTCTACAACGGAAAGACCGATCCATACATGCATGTAAGCCACTTCCGGCAGGTCATGACCAGACATAGGCGCAATGACGCTCTTATGTGCCTTATTTTCCAGTTGAGTTTGGGCGAGCTGGGCTTGAAGTGGTTTGAGAGGCTGCTGGAGGGAAGCATCGAAAGGTGGCAGCAGTTGGCGGAAGCCTTTGTGACTCGTTTCAAGACTAACACTAAAACACCAAAGGAGGTGGACCACCTTCTCAGTGTCAAAATGGAGTCGAGCGACTGTTTGCCTTTGAAGCAACACTTGGAGGAGTTAGTCGCAGTCGGACACTTAGATCTTTATATTGATGGGGGTGTTAAGGCTGCACATCCCACCCCAGCTGATCCGCACGGACCGGAGGATTTGGAGGCGCCCCCTCAAGGAGTGGCTAATGTGACCCACGGCATAGTGGAGCCGACGCGTGTATGCGAGCTCCGAGGAATGATCAAAAAGGCGGAACACATGAGGAAAGTTTTGTCAGTCCAGCCTGCAATCAAAAGGGGAAAGACCGAGGAAAAAGACGTGATTGGTTTCTCCACAAGGGACCTAGAGCGCATTCAAACGCCACACAACGACGCCCTAGTGATCATCCTCCGCATCAAATAGTTCGATGTCAAGCGCATCTTGATTGACTAGGGAAGCTTGGTTGAAATTATATATTATGACGCATTTAAACAACTCAAACTTCGAGATACAGACTTGGCTCCAGCGACTTCGCCACTAGTAGGTTTCAATTCGCAACCGGAGTGGCCGTTGGGAAAAATAATTTTATCGGTCAAAGCCAGATCCGTGGTCAGGCAGGTGGAGTTCTAGGTATTGCAGGTGCTGTCTACGTACAATCTAATCCTCGGTAGGGGCTGGCTTCACGCTATGCAGGCTGTAGCGTCGACCTACCACCAGGTCATGAGATTCCCCTCGACCATGGAGGAAATTAAGGAAATTTTGGGCGATCAAGTCATGTTGAAGCAATGCTTCGTGGCAGTGAACGGGAGCCAAGCTGCCAAAGGCTTTGTGCAAATGATTGAAGGCCTAGAAAACCAGAGTGTCCTTGATGACGTGGGCACCAAGGCCGAGGACAAAGCTGTTAAAGAATTGGTAGAAGTACGGATTGACATAGAAAGTCCAAACAAGTTCTTTTTGCTCGGATCAAGCCTGACCGCTCAAGAAAGGACCGAGATGGTAGAGTTCTTGATGGCAAATATCGAAGTCTTTGCATGGTCGCCCTATGACATGCCTGGCATCGATCCAAGTTTTATTTGCCACCAACTCAATGTTTTCCCTGATGCACGACCAGTCCTTCGAAGAACGAGGAGATCGACTCTTCTTCACGCCGAGGTAGTCGCGAAGGAGGTAAGGAACTTGCTTGAAGCACGGGCTATTCAGGAAGTGCACTAACCTCGGTAGATTTCAAACACGATCGTAGTACCAAAGAAGAATGGAAAGTGGCGGGTTTGCGTTGACTACTAGACCGTCAACCGAGCTTGCCCTAAAGACAGTTTTCCTCTGCCCAGAATAGACCAGTTGGTGGACCTCAAACTGTATTATTTTTAGCATTTTACGTTCGTATGTAATTTTTTGTGGAAAGACTTGTTCTCCCTATACTTCTGAATGTAACACGCTTTTTGTCAAGTATAATAGAAGTGACTTATCTTTGCTTAAGCATTCTGTTGTTTTCGATGCTTACTTTGAGATTTAAACTGAGATGTTTTACTCCAGTTAAATGAGTTAATGACTTACTCAACTTTGAGATTTAAACTGAGATGTTTTACTCCGGTTAAATGAGTTGATAACTTACTCAACTTTGAGATTTAAACCGAGATGTTTTACTCTGGTTAAATGAGTTGATGATTTGCTCAACTCTATGGTCACAACCGAGAAATTTTACTCCGGTTGAATGAGTTGATGATTTACTCAACTCAGAGATTTCAACCGAGAAGTTGTACTCCGGTTGAATGAGTTGATGATTTACTCAACTCTGTGATTTCAACTGAGATGTTTTATTCTGGTTAACTGAGTTGATGATTTGCTTAACTCTGTGATTACAACCGAGATGTTTTACTCCGATTGAATGAGTTGATGATTTACTGAACTCTGTGATTTCAACCGAGATGTTTTATTCCGGTTAAATGAGTTGATGATTTACTCAACTTTGAGATTTAAACCGAGATGTTTTACTCCGGTTAAATGAGTTGATGATTTGCTCAACTCTATGGTCACAACCGAGATGTTTTACTCCGGTTGAATGAGTTGATGATTTACTCAACTCTGTGATTTCAACCGAGATGTTTTATTCCGGTTAACTGAGTTGATGATTTGCTCAACTCTGTGATTATAACTGAGATGTTTTACTCCGATTGAATGAGTTGATGATTTACTCAACTCCGTGATTTCAACCGAAATGTTTTATTCCGGTTAAATGATTTGATGATTTACTCAACTTTGAGATTTAAACCAAGATGTTTTACTCCGGTTAAATGAGTTGATGATTTGCTCAACTTTATGGTCACAACCGAGATGTTTTACTCCGGTTGAATGAGTTGATGATTTACTTAACTCTGAGATTTCAACCAAGAAGTTTTACTCCGGTTGAATGCGTTGATGATTTGCTCAAGGGTTGGTCAAAAGGTTTAACCGAGGTGCTTTACCCCGGCTAAAGTAGTTGACATTTTGCTTAATTGTTCCTGCCGAGATGATGAAACTAAAGCAGTGCAACAGTTAACGAAATCAAAACTTTTCATTGATGAAAAGTCAAATTACATAAGGGGGGGCAGGCAGCCCGGTTACATTCTTTAAACAAAACAAAAGAAAACTATACTAAGGGGGACAGGTCGGCGAAGTCATCCCCGATTGCAGTTGCCTCCAGGTCGACCGTGGTTGTGGTTTCTTTGACGCCGGTCTCAACTTGGCCGGCCTGCTTTGGGTGGTTATCTCCCTCTGCAGTTTCCTCGGCCTCCGCCGTACCTTCTTCTTCCTCGGCCTCAGCCTGCAATGCACTAAAGACGTCATTGGCATATGACACCATGTATGTCGGCAGAAAGGCAACGGGGGAAGAGGCAAACACGTCGGTCCCAGATCCTTGGCCGAGCTGTTCACAAGCAGCTTTCCACCCGGACTTGAAGAAGAAACCTTCGTTGTTTGCCTTGTCCAGTTCGTCCTTCCTCAATTGCTTCAACACTTCTAGCTTGGCCCGGAGAGCGCCCCTTTCTTTCTCGGTGGCTCCCAGTTGGCCAAGTAATTTGGAGTTGTCAGTGTTTGCAATCTCCAAAGAGGCCTTTGATCGTCCCAGCTCGGTCTGCAAATGCTCGACCTGGCTGGCAGAGTCGGTCGCCTTTTGTCGGAGTTTGTGAATCCGCTCCATTACAAGGTGTTGTTTTTGGATGGCCTGCAAAAAGAGAGTTTGATTAGAGAGGGAACCGAGCAAACACTTGGAAAAATTTGAATAAAGCATGCAAAACTCTTACTCGGGTCATAGACTTGACCGAGGACTTCACCAGTTGGGTGTCGGGCACGTGGTCGCTGCCGACCACGTCGCTCGACAGTAGGAGGGCTTTTGTCAGGTCGAAGGCTAGGAGGTGTTCCTTGTCGCCTTTGACCGAAGCTGTTGCTGGGATCTCCTTACCCCGGTGCTTCAACTGGGGCTTCCAGGGCAGTGTTAGCTCGGTTGTGACCGCGGGTTGCTGGTGTTCTGCTCCGCGACGAGCTCGGCTGAGGGATCAGCGGTTCGAGGCCTTTTCCCAGCTCGGCGGGTGTCCTTGCTGACCTGTGATGGGGGGGTTGATGCCAAGGCAATGACAGCCTCAGATGTTTGCCCCGCTCTTGAAGTGCGATGTGGGATGCTCGGTAGCTCGGTGGATGTGGCGGTGATGAGATTTTTGATGTGGCTTCGTTTTGCCATCTCATCTTCTTCGGTCAACCGGATTAGGGGCAAGTCCGGTAATGTGGGGTCGGGTGGTGGAGACGGCGCGCAAAAAAAGTCGGTCACTCTACTTCGGCGGGGAGCGGAGTATCTGTAGATCGACACGTAACTGAGGAGGTCGTGGCAGTCTCGATTAGGGTACCGAAGCATGGTTTTGATGGCTGCTTTGTTGGGATAATGGTAGTTGGCTTGCAAAGCTTCGATTGCTGCAGAGAGGAGGAGAAGAAAAGATATTAAGTACAGAATATAGAAAGAAAGTAATTTGACCGAACAGTTAGCACGACTTACATGTTGAACCGAAGTTCTTGCTGATATACCAGCCCGGCACGTCGGCTGTTTCATAATTACCGGACACCCAGAAAAAGTCGTCGTCATGTATGTCTTTGTCCGGGGTGCCGGTCACTATTCTCTCCTTGCCCGGTCTGATTTTTAAATAGTAGTTGAGACCATTGCCGGTATGCCCTAGGGTGTACTGGCGAAGTATCTCGGCTAGTCTTAGGCTCAGGCCTAGCCGGTTGTTCAGCTCGGCTATCCCGTTAATTATCCTATAAGTGTTGGTTGAAACTTGCGTTGGTGCTAGCCCGGTGCGCCTCAAGAACTCGCACATGAGGGGATTGACCGGGAAACGAAGGCCACCTTCGATAATGGAAAGCACGGTGAAAGGGTACTGGTCTAGTCTGCCCCAAGGGGTTGTGTCCTCGGCACCGAGCTCTAGATGTACGTCGACGGGGACACCGTATTCTTCTCGAAACGCGGCTAGTGCGATCAGCGTGTCAACCGGGAAGCAGTAGCGCCCTATGTGTAGTTGGCTAGTTTTAGCACGGCTAGGTTGGTTTGGCAAATTTCTCGGTTGATGGCTGCTCGGCCTTAGAGAGCCTCAGTATTGGTGTGTGGTCCCCTTGGACTCTACAGTAAAAAGAAGTGTAAGTGTAAGCGGTCGCGCGAAACGAGCTTGACTTTAGCTTGGTCAAATGGAGTGCCTAACTATCTCGGTCACAAGGTTAAACCCAGAAGCTCGGTCGCTAAAGCGGACCAGATTTTAGCCCGGTTGAGCGGTCCAGCACTCTATTACCTCAGTTCCTACGTGAGTCTTGCAAACTCATAACTTGTTCGGTTTTGATGTTTTTTGGGATCAAAAGAAGACCTAGAGCCCGGTACGCCCCAAATCTGAGTGTGTTCATCACTGAAGTTGAAGAACAGTAAAGAGTGCAGGGGGAGAGGAGGTTTTTGGGCGGGTATATCCTAAAACCTATGGTTTTTGTGCTCTAGAATGTGAAATACCAAATAAAAAAACAATAAAGGGGTTCGAAGAACTTACTAGAATGAGGGCGAAAGTCCAATCTTCGAACACGAACCTTCGAGCACAAACCCAGGTGAGAGCAAGAATGATGTTTGAGTTGGGAGGTTGGCACTGCAGCTTTGGGACGTTAGGAATGGAGGAGAGAGAGTAAGAAAAAAATGTGAAGGGGAAGTGGCGTGTTTATAGGCGAAAAGAACCGCCTAAATTTGAATATGAAGAGACGGCTGGGTTGGCTGCTCGAGGCCAATAAATAATCGACGCGTGTCCCTATTGACGGCGGCGTTAGTATTGAAGAGATATGAAGGCGAGTTGAGACGTCAACCGAGCAAATCAAGAAATCGAGCTTAGGGATTAGCGCGGTTAACGTTTTGCGAACTAATAACCGAGGGAGAAGCTACCCCGGTCGGATCAGGTAATCACAGTCACGCTTGCGCGGACGGAATTAAGGGGCACTTAAGAGAGATTTGTAATCTGGCTTTGGGTCGTGGAAGAAACCGGACTGGATAGGGCTGAGCTAATTTGGGCCTGTACCGAGTGGGTTTCACTCGGTCGTGGCTCAGGCCCCTTGTTTAGGCCGAGCTAACTAGGGCTTCCCTGGAGTTGATCTTGCTCGGTCGGAGCCCAGGCTCGAGGTCCAGGTCCCATGTTTGGACTGAGCTTACTTGGTCGAGATCACCGCCTGCCAACCCGGGTTCCATGGGTTGCACGCGTAGCTCGGCGGGAAATGTCTTCTGTTTACCGGCCGACCTGTCTTGAACTCGGCTCTGCCGGAATGCTACCAAGCTCGGCCGTTATGGAGCTCGGCGAGTGGAGCACTCAGGCATGTTACGCAGCACGGTCGTGGAAGGCCGAGTTAATGCCGCCGAGCTGCCGAGTTCCCGCTAATGTTGTCTGACGGTTTGGTTAGGTGGTGTCTGCTGGATTTGTGCTGACAGATGGGAGAGCAGCTCCACGTGTCGAGAGACTAATGGGTGCAGAGTTGGGCGCATAAAGTATATAAGCATGACTGCGCCCCCCATGCTGGGGATGGAACATCATTTGGTGAGATAGACTTACATTCATTGAGTTTCTCTCTCTCTCTCTCTCTGAGTGTGTGCTAACTTGACCGTCGGAGGGGTTTCCGACAACACACCGCCAGGTAGCTCACCGCCATTCTGCTTTCAGGTTGATCAGATAGACACGGAGCTTGGACGAAAGGAGTACGGACAACGACGAATATTTGCTCCCCGTACAGTGTGTAAATTGGTTAAATCATTATATGGTTTAAAACAGGCGCCAAAGCAATGGTATAAGAAATTTGACAAAGTAATGATGTCAAATGGATTCAAAATTAATGAATGTGACAAATATGTTTATATTAAAAACACACACAAAGGTTATGTCATTGTATGTCTTTATGTGAATGATATGCTCATAATAGGTAGTAATAATGACATAATTAAAACTACCAAGAAAATGTTGAATAAACATTTTGACATGAAGGACATGGACATTACTGATGTAATTCTTGGTATGAAAATTATCAAAATTTCATAAGGTTACGCATTGTCATAATCACATTACATTGATAAAATATTTGACAAGTTTAGCAAAGATGATGATTATAACAACCCTCATCTTGTCTTAGTCATGCTTGCATGCATTGCATGATCCTTGTCTTGAATAAGCTTGCCTATTTGCAGACTTTGATTTGTTTTATCTAAGTGTTGTTTGCATGTTTTGTTCCTTGCTTGCGTGTGTTAGGCTGAGCTTGCATGAGCTGAATGGAACAAATACTCACAGCCCTAACTGAAGCAATGATACTGCAACAAAGACAACAACCTCCGCCTCCTCCAGTCCAAGTTAAACCGGATAATAATGACATCATCAATCTAACTCAAAAATTCATGAAGATGAAACCGCGGCAAAAATGTGGTTTCTCAAGATAGAAAAATTATTTGAAGTATTTCCCTACTCTGAGACTCAGAAAGTCCTTTTGGCCACTTATATACTAAAAGATGAAGCTCGAAGATTGTGTTTGTTAATTCGAACTGGCAATGGAAATATGACATGGGCTCAATTCAATGAGATCTTCTATGACAAGTACTTTCCTCAGTGCTTTCAGGACAGAAAGGTTTCAGAATTTTAGGAACTCAAGCAAGGCAACATATCTGTAGCCGAGTATGAGGCTAAATTCACTGAACTAACTCAATTTGCTCCTCATATGGCGGATACAGACTACAAGAAAGCTCGAAAATTTGAGGATGGATTAGATTTAGATATATTTGATCGGGTAGGTGTCCTAAAACTACCTTCGTATGTGGATGTTCTTAATAGGGCATTGATGGCAGAAGCCAATCTAGCAGCAAAGAAACAAGTTAAAGCGCTAATAACAGAATAGAAGGGTAAAAAATCTGGGTACGGTTTCAGGAAGGGTCATTCTTTGTAAACAAGAAGCAGAACACGGGATCTACAAGTAGTTCAAGTCAGAGCTGTGGGTCCATACCAGTTTGTCCTGAATGTGGAAGGAAACATCGGGTGTATGTTACCGTGCATCTGGTGCTTGTTTTCGATGCAGCAAGACGGGTCATGTAGTGAGATATTGCCCACTTAGATCTGAAAATGCCGACCATCTGATTACAAGTTCAGCCGGATCCGCTTCTGCAGCCAGAATAAATACGAGAGCTAACACTGGGAAAGAAACCTTGAGACAAGGCCGAGTTGTTGCACTAGTGCCTAGTGACGTATAGAACACCGAAGCTGTGGTGTCAGGTATACTCCCTATTTATTCTCAAAATGCATGTATACTTATAGATTCTGGTTCTACGCATTCTTTCATATCATATGCTTTCTCTCGAAAATTAACTAGACCACTAGAACCTATGAATTATTTGTTATCTATATCTACACCATCTGGAGGCTCTATGGTATGTGCGTATGTTTATTCGGTATGTGACATTGTGATTGGTGGCATGACATTATATGTTGATATATTGCCTTTGGGGATTGATCATTTTGACTGCATATTTGGTATGCATTGGTTAACGAAGTACTGTGCATCTATTGATTATGTGAATAAATCTGTTGTATTTTGTCCACCCGGGTTACCAGAGCTTGTGTTTGCTGGGAATGGGGTAGTTCCTCCCCCATACTTGATTTTTGCCATGAAAGCTATTAAATTGCTTAGGAAGGGATGTAGGGGTTATGTATGTTGTGTTTTGACTGAGACTTCCGCTAGTTCTAATGTGGGAACCATTCCTATTGTTTGTGAATTTTCCAATGTGTTTCTGAATGAATTGCTAGGGGACTTAATTAATAGATAAATTGAATTCATCATTGATGTAACACCCGAAACACAACCAATTTCTAAAATCCCATACCGAATGTCAACTTCTGAATTGAAAGAATTAAAAACTCAGCTCCAAGAACTCTTAGACAAGAAATTCATCCGCCCGGGCACTTCACCTTGGGGTGCTCCAGTTTTGTTTGTCAAGAAGAAAGATGGATCTTTGAGGCTATGTATAGACTATCGGGAATTGAACAAAGTGACTATTAAGAACAAATACCCATTACTCAGAATATATGACCTATTTGACCAACTTCAGGGAGCACAAGTGTTCTCCAAGATAAACCTTAGATCTGGGTATCACTAGTTAAAGGTTAAGGCAGAAGATGTAGAGAAAACAGCATTCAGAACTAGATATGGGCACTATAAATTTTTTGTCATGCCGTTTGGGGTAACAAATGCACCAACAGCTTTTATGGACCTAATGAACAGGGTTTTCAAACAAAATCTCGATGAATTTATCGTTGTATTTATTGATGATATCCTGATTTATTCTAAAAGCAAGGAAGAACATGAGAATCACTTGAGAACTACTCTAGAAATTTTGAAAGAAATGAAATTGTATGCAAAATTGTCCAAATGTGAATTTTGGCTTGACAACATGGTATTTCTAGTCATGTAATCAACAAAGATGGTATATTAGTGGATCCACAGAAAATTGAGGCTATTGTTGATTGGCCAAGACCAACCAATGTGTCTGAAGTCAGAAGTTTTCTGGGACTTGCCGGCTACTACAAAAGATTTGTAAAAGATTTTTCGAAACTTGCCATGCCATTGACACAGTTGACACAGAAAAATACACCGTTTGACTGGAACAATCAATGGGAGTCAACCTTCTAAGAATTGAAAACTAGACTGGTAACTGCACCGATTCTGACTTTGCCTAATGGAATGGATGGATTTCAGATTTATAGTGATGCCTCTTACAAAGGCTTGGGGTATGTGTTAATACAGAACGGGAAGGTAATTGCTTGTACCTCTCGGCAGCTCCGTCCACATGAAAAGAACTACCCGACCCATGACCTTAAACTTGCAGCTGTGGTTTTTACATTCAAAATTTGGCGCCATTATCTGTATGGAGTAACTTGTGAAGTATATACAGATCATAAAAACTTAAAATATTTCTTTACCCAAAAAGAGCTAAACATGAGACAGAGAAGATGGCTAGAATTGATCAAGGACTATGATTTTGCAGATGCATTGAGCCGAAAATCTATCAGGAATTTGTCATGTTTGTTCACCGGTCGAAGAGAGTTGTTGTGCAACTTGGAAAAGAATGAGATTGAAATTATGTTGCGTGAACAAGGCAGGATCTTGGTTGCCATTTCTGCTCGTCCTGCTATCATTGAAGGAATTAAAGAGAAACAATGTGAAGATGAGTTCTTGAAGAAAATCATTAAGGAGATTGGCTTAAAACCAAAGTTGGGATTTGTGACAGAGAATAGTGTGCTGAAATTCTATAATAGACTTTGTATACCGGGCCATTCTAATTTGAGAAAACGTGTTATGACCGAAGCTCACAATTCAAAGTTTGTTATACATCCAGGGAATACCAAGATGCACCATGACTTGAAACAAAACTTCTGGTGGCTTGGAATGAAAAAAAACAACGCTGATTTTGTGGCCCGATGTTTGCATTGCCAACAAGTTAAAGTTGAACATCAACGACCCACTGGATTACTTTAGCTGCTTCCAATACTGGAATGGAAATGGGAGCATATTACCATGGATTTTATTGTAGGGCTGCCTCGCTCTTCTCGAGGTATGGATTCTATTTGGGTCGTTGTTGATTGTTTAACTAAATCTGCTCACTTTTTACCTGTTAAATCTTTGTATAATGCGGATAAGTTGGCTAACTTGTATGTCAATGATATTGTGAAATTACATGGAGTTCCAGTGTCCATAATGTTTGACAGAGATCCCAAGTTTATTTCAAGATTCTGGAAAAGTTTGCAACAAGCTTTGGAGACTGAGCTGAGATTAAGCAGTGCTTATCACCCACAGATAGACGGTCAATCTGAACGGACCATTCAAACATTGGAAGACATGTTACGGATGTGTGTGTTAGACTTTCAAAGCAATTAGGAGACTGTAGACACCCCATTTTTGACCGTCCTTAAGACTTGGACGTCATCGTTTGAACACTCGATGATCATCTATGCTCGTGTTCGTTTTGAGTTCCTGAAGGTCTCGGCTATCGCCTTGCCTTGGAGCCTCTCAACTTGTCTGTTTTGTGCTTGGTTGTGGACCAAGAGCTTGTGGCTTTGTTTCTGAGGGAAGGGGATGGCCTTCTGGCCAGCCCTATAACCCATCGGCCAGACCCCGTGTCCATCGACCGTACCCTCTTTCCATCGGCCATCAGTGGTGGCCATACCTTTTTGGCCGAGACCTTTTTATTTGCTTTTGCAGATATTTTGTTGCCAGCTGTGCCAGCTGGTGAGCATAAAATTCATCCTTCATACACGTGTATGGAGGGATTGCACCAAGCCTCTAGTTTGTTCAACAAGCTTGAGACTTAGATTTCTATAAAAGGGGAGGTCCCTCTCCCTTTCCAAAGGTTCTAAAATTTGCATTAGAGACAAGATATCTCTCTCTATATATATTTTTCTCTCTCTCTACAGTTGCACTTGTTTATGCCTTAAACTGGTTTTTCTTCACACTTTTGCACCTAAGCACCTAGTGAAACACCTTCACTCTTGAGCTGAGGTTCTTGGAGGTTGTATTTGAGTGGTTTAAGATTAGTTTTGCCTCAGAAGTTGCTGCTTTGAAGTTGTTCTTCAAGGGTGAGTCTTCACCCTCTTTAAAGTTTTGTTTTGCTTCAGTCTTTGGCCCTATTTGCATGATGTTTTAGGCCTAACTTTAAACTGCAAAAAGTTTCATTTTTAAGTATTAAAAATGGTTGTTTGAGGCTTGGTTTGAGTTAGGGGTAGTCTACCCTCTTTGGTGGCTTGTTATGCTTTGTTTTATGCCACCTCTTTAGGCCTTTGAGATCACCTTGTCTTGGCCTTTTGACCACTGATTCAGTGATGGAAAGTATGTTTTGAGGACCCAAATAGGTGGGGGTGGTCCCCCCCTTTTGTACCTTATTTGCTTGTGTTGTTGGCTTACCAAGTTAGCATGTTTTTCTACCTCCTTGAGGCTCTATCTTAGCATGTTTTTGTGACTTTTCTAACATGTTATAACTCTGTTTTGGGTTTGTTTGATCACTTGTTGCATGCTTCATACCTTTGTAGTGCAACCTTCCCTATAGCCTTACCATGCATCATGCTTTGGACTATCATTTTAGCATGCTTTTGGCTTCACTCCAGCAAGCTTTTACTCATGTTTTGCCATGCTTAAGCTCTATTTGAAGTTGTTTTGGTCATGCATGCCTTGCTTTGTATAGCTATAGTGCAATCTTGCTCACTAGCTTTGAGTTTCCAAGTCACTAGCATGCATTGCTTAGGCTATTTGCATGATTTAACATCATTTGGTATGTGATTTCAGTGTATGAAGTGTGGACATACTCTCTCATGCTTTACTCTTTCAATGTTTTTGGAGAGTTATGATTTATGCCTTAAACATGAGCCAATATGTATGTCATCTTGCCTAAGCTTTTGGGCTACCATTTCAGTGTGTTTTTGGCCTTATTTTGCCATGATACAACTATGTTTTTGGTTGGTTTGAGCATCCCTCATTTGCTTCTTACACTTGTGGCGTAATCATGCTCATTGGCCTTATATGCTCTATGTTTCATCCATTTTATTCTAGCATATGTTGGCTATGTTCAAGCATGTGTTTGGCCTTGTTTTGACCTGCCTTGGGACTGTTTTGAGTCACCTTGGCCCTTTGGGGATTGCTTGATATGGCTATGGTGCAAGTACCTTTGCTAGCCTTAAGCTTTGAGCCTTCTAGCATGCATCATTTGTCATATGTGCATGTTTTGGCATCATTTGGAATGATATTTCAGAGTATATAGTGTTGTCACACTTCCATGTTTTTCACTCTTTAATTGTGTTTGAGAGTTGAGCATTGTGCCTTGTTTGTGGCCTAACATGTATGCATGTTTGTTTAGTCCGTTGAGCTTCATTTCCAACATGCTTAGGCCTTTGTCTTGGCATGCATGAGGTCTATTTGGGGATGGTTTGGTCCATTGAGCATTGCATTACATAGCCCTTGTGTTGCGTCCTTCACTAGCTTCCATGCTTAAGGACTCTAACTTGCCATGTTCATGTTGTTTGCATGTTGTTGCATTGCATTGTGCTTGGATTGAACATTGATCCAAACACGAGGAATGAGGAACGTTTCGTACCCAAAGTGATGAAACGTGCCTTATTCCTTAGGTCACCAACATCTTTGATCATTCATGATAAGGTGGAGGTTCATCGAGTCCTAGGTGTTATTTGTGCATTCATTGACATTGAAATTGTGCAAACTTGGCTTCTCGGCCATCGTGCATTGCGATGCGTGATTGGTGGCTCGAGAGTCAAGCACTACACTCCCTTGAGCATGAGAAATGATAGGGAAGGTATTTGTGCACACATACCTTGAAAATACACTGCCATGCCTCTGTTTGTACTATGTTGCAGCAAAAGGAGAAATTGCAGGAAGCAGTGGCCGACCGGCCATCAAAGTTGCCAACTAGCCACCAAGTCTACCGATTGGCTATCAAAATTGGCCGATAGCCATAAGCTCTGGCCGATGGCCATCCCTCTTGGCCGACCACCCCTCAACATGTTCCTAATGTGGATCAGAAGCATCTTGGAAGTTGGCACAATTTTCAAAAGTCCAAAAGAGTGCAAACATAGGCATCATGAGGCACAGTAGTGGATTTCCGAGCGAAGCCGACCGAGCATGCATCCCTCGTCCTGAGGCCTTTTAACTATTTTTCTTAGCTAGCTAACTATTTGGTTAGTACTTAAGTAGTTAATGCACTTAGCTATTCATTTATGTTGTGTAATAATTAGTTTAATTAGACTATTAGATTAGTTAAGTGGCTTAGCTTAGATTAGCTTAACTTATCATTCGGACCCTCCGTCGAGAGGGCAAATTTTGTAATAAGTGTGCGTGTGTGTGATGCATGTCTTCCAACCCCATTTCTTTCTCCCTTTTACTTATCAGCTTTTGATGGTTAGTTTTAGGGCATATTTCAATTAGCATACTTATGCTCGTATGCGTGCATCATTCATTTGTCTTGCATGCACTGGGCTCGGCGCATCATTCAAACTACATTGTATTTCAATACCTATTTGAATACATGTTATCAAGTTGCATTCATATGCCATTCTAGGTAGCCGAGCCTATCTTAGTTGTATTTTTGCATGTGTTGCATTAGGCATCTCAACATAAGCTAGGATTATGCATGATTTCTAACATAGCTTTTGTTTTGGCTCGGAGTACACTGTGAGTGTTTATGCTTTAGCATCCTTGCATGCGTGTAAGTGTTGTCATGTTTACCATGCTTGCCATGAGGCTAGGTGCTTAACTGCTGTAACTGCTTGAATGCCTGTGGATGAAGGCTTCATTGTTTGAATTGGAACAATTCATCAAAATGTGTGTTTTAAGCCCACTTGAGAGTGACAAATCATATTTTTCTAAGCCCACTTGAGGGTGGCAAATCCGCATCTTAGGCTACTTGCGAGTAGCACTTCCAAACCATTTTTAGAAAAACAAACATGAGATGTTTTATTCCAAATTGAGTGATTTAGTCTATACTTGTATGCTGTGCGCATCACATAGTAAGTTCGCTAAATAAATCGGAATAAGAACACATGTGTTTTCAAAAACAACATATCATGTTAGTAGAGGCCGATCCTTTGATCGGGCGAGCAGGGGTGCTCATTTCAAGATGTTCCCCTCTCGTACCCAAGTTCCCGAGCTGAGGCAACTTTGGTGATGATGGACACGTGGCCTTAGGCACGAGTCAGGGTTTCCTAAATTTTTCCAAAATAAAATATTTAGGTGGCGACTCTGAAATCTGGCAAAGCAGTCCATGTTTGGTGCTTTTTGATTCAAAATTGATTTTTCAAAACCAATTACTGGATTTGGACTCTTTGGTGATTTATCAGTCTTATATTGCACTTTGTGAAATTAGATTCAGAACCGTGACAGGAGTCCAAACTGTAGTAGCTAGAACTACAATTCGCGCCCTCTCCGAAAGGGGGGCGCGGGGAGCGAGTTCAGGTAGTCTACAGAGACCTACTTGCCATTGGCTGAATTTATGTATAATAATAGCTACCATTCAAGTATCAGTATGGCCCCATATAAAGCTTTGTATGGTAGAAAGTGTCGATTTCCAATTTGTTGGGTTGAGGTAAGTGATAGACCATTGTTGGGACTAGAACTTGTGCAAGAATTAACTAAGAAAGTGAAACTGATTCAACAACGTCTGAAAACTGTATAGAGCCGTTAAAAGATTTATGCGGATGTCCAGAGAAGGGATAAGGAATATGAAGTTGGTGACCACGTATATATAAAAGTAACTCCAATGAAGTGTCAAACACAATTTGGAGTGAAAGGAAAGCTAACACCAAGATATGTTGGCCCGTATGAAGTTTTAGAGAAAATCAATTCAGTAACATACTGAGTAGCCTTATCTCCGGTGATGGAAAATATGCACAATGTTTTTCATGTTTCAATGCTTTGGGATTACTTACTAGATCCACTCCATGTGATTGAGCCGACATATGTGCTTTTGAAAAATGATTATACGTATGAAGAGATGCCTATTTAGATTGTGAATCGTTGGATCAAAAGATTGAGGAACAAAGAAATACCATTGGTAAAAGCTAATTGGCAAAATCATGGAGGGACCTATGCAACAAAGGAAACCGAAGAAGATATGATGAAGAGATATCTTGACATGTTCCCTCTGGACTCAACATTCTACCAAAATGAAGGTAAATCGAGTTTAGAGGACCAAACTCTTTATGGGGAAAAGACTGTAATAACCCTGACCTATGATTAGTCACTAATCCATGATTAAGAGTACTTAATCAGTAATTAAGAAGAAATTCTGAATTAGTTGCATGCGTATAGCATTATTTGTATTTATACCTGTATTTTATAGGAATATATGTTAGTCTTTCTATTTTGTTTTGCAAAATGAAGGCTTATCGATATCCGATCACGAAATTGACTTGGTCTCTGTGTTATTTGGAATTTTTAGAACCATGTGGTAGGTTTAATTGAAATTCGATTCGAAGCGAATTAAATTAGATTAATTAATGTTCATTTGCTTAGTTTAATTAATTACCACTCGTCAAGCCTATATAAGGCCTACTTGAACCCACTAATTCATTTTTTTTGTACACTCATTACTTCATTTTGAGCTTCAAATGCAGGGGAGAGAGAGATTAAGAGAGAAAGTGAGATCAAGAAATAAAATGGGAGAATTGTAGAAGAATATAAGAGAATTTGGAAGATTAGACTTCAACACTTGGAAATTCAAGGCTTTAAGGTAAGAATTCAAGTCTCTAGATATAATTGAACCATTTACCTCATGAACTCAAGAAAGTTAAGTAGATTCATGCATGAAATGAACTAGTGAAGTGGGAAGAGGAAGTTTAGAGCTTCCATATGCATTTCATAGTATTTTTTTCAAGTTATTTTCAAGTAATTCTCCCATGCATGTCATGTTTTTAACTCAATCATGAGAATTCAACATGTTTTCCATTAAATTACCTTGTTTGAGCATGATTTGAAAGGTTTAAGTTTGAACAAATTACATGCATGTTTATATTATGAGTTTCAAGTTGAATTTTAGACAATTGTCATGCTATTGGGCCTTAATTTTGCGAAATGATCTTTAATTTCCCATGTTTTCCAAGTTTAGACATGTTTTCTCAAGTTTTAGAGCCCAAAGGTTGAGTTTGAAGGCATTAAATTTGAGTTTTGCAGCTTGGAGGTAAATCTGGAAATTCTAGAATTCGACCTCTCCACTCGAGCGACAGAACCTGCGCTTGAGCGACCACTCTGTGATCTTGCATTTCCGCTCAAGCGTGAGAAGTCCACTTGAGTGTCAAATGCAAGCTATTAAAAGTTTCATGTTTTTGCAGACCGCTTGAGCGACAAGAGGTGCGCTCGAGCAAGGACCTTAGTCTCAATCTTGAGCGGTCGTTGAGCGGAGAATTCACACAACCAGTAGTTTTGCAGACCGCTCGAGTGACAGAAGTTGTGCTTGAGCAATTACTCACATTTTACATATCCACTCAAGCAAAGGAAGTTGCGCTCGAACAAGATCCCTGTTTCCAGCATTTTTTACCAAGTGTTTTCAAATGTATTTTGGCATTCTTATTGCATTCTAGGCATTCTTAGGCCAAGAAGAAGACATAATATGAAGGTAAGGACTAGAAACACAATATGAATGAAACGAAATAAGTTAAGTACGACCCGAGCGTGTGTTTCAATGTGAGTATCTGTTATGTTTGTGTAGGGCACACGTCGTGAACTGTTGATCTGTTGGCTACTATCAAGTTATCTGTGCAATAATCTGTAAGTAATAACTTAGTAAAGCTATGTTCAACTTTATTTATTTTCTGTATAATGAAATAAGATCTGTTTCTTGAAATGTTATGTTCTGTACAATGAATGATTGTCCAAATTCTGACATGTATCCGTGGCATCATGTGATACATGTTAGCTGTTACCCGGTATCGGAGGTTACATTATGGAACTTATTATGTATGTTATTTGTTACCCGTACCGAAGGCTCCATCATTGGGCTCAGCATATCAGTTATCTGTTACTCGGATTTGGAGGTTGCTTTATGGAACTGGTTACTCATAACCACCATATGTTCTACATCTATTTTGTATCTATTTTGTTAGCGCTAATAAATGTACCATGTATGATTAAGCATGAATTATGATTTCTGTATATGAATTTGTTTTCTGAATCTGATATGGGACATCATTCATTAACCCTTTTACTCTTTAATTATTCACTGGGCTTCCGCTCACTCTATTATTTATGTACGTAAGTGATCAGACATGTAGCCAGGCTCAGTGATGATCACCTGGATTTTGTTTCTTCAGCCACCCTTTTGTGCCTCTCGTCAGAGGTTCCGAAAAGTCAAGTCCTGTGGTCTTGTTTAGTGAATTATGCAAAAGAATTTGTTTTATTTTTGGTGCTTCTTGAACAAGTTTTTGTCTATCTGTACTGGGCTGAGTCCCGTTTTGGTGACGTAAGATTACTGTAACCATGACGTCACTTATTATATGTATATATTCCGTTTTAAAATTTATGTCTCATGTATGTCTACATAGCTCAACAGACTATGTATGTTTCTATATTTGCTTCCGCAGCCCCTTATTATATGTTAATCTGTTCAAAGGCCTTTGGTAATCCAAGGATTACTGGCCAGTTACGACGCTAAACCTTTAGGAGCGGGTTTGGGTCGTGACACAAATAGTTAAGTTAAAAATCATAAAAGAGTGTAGAGAATCCCTACCTCAAAGCTAGAAGACGAGAAAAGTACAAATGAAACTCGAATGAAGCCGAAACTCAACTTTATTTGAATGAAAATGAAGCTCTAGGTGAGCTCTACCTTTTTTGTTTTAAGTTATACTCTAAAATTCTAAAATTAATTTTAAAAGATATAAAAAAACATTCGTCAAAAACAAGTAAGTGTAAAAAGTTTTGAAAACAAGTTTATTTCTATAAAACATTTTCAATATATAACCGTCCAAAACAGTATATATTTTGGTTGTTCTATTCACTGGTTTGTTTGATAGTTGGTGCCTTACCAACTTGGTGTTGTGCTAGCAAAATGATAGCAACTTGGTGGCTGCCCTTGTAAAAATAAAATGCACCCCAATTGGAATTCCTATTAAAATGTTCAAAAATTTGCAAAACCTAAGGCTTAATTATAGCTTGTTTGGGGATGAGATTATAAAATAGCCACCAAACCAACTAAAAATCAACATAAGCACCTCACAAAAGTCTATATGAACTTCTAGAAACAAACCAAACCCCTATTGAACTCAGTTATAAAAGTCTAACTAAATTTGGCAACTTTAATTAGAAACACTCTAATTAGTATATCATAATTTTGATAGCTTGATCCTAGGCTGCATTTGGATTAATGAAATCTGAAACGAATAGTTAAATGGTATCGGATATCAACGAAACTTGACACACACAACTAACTAGGCACAAATGACTTGTAGGAAAAGATAGGACTCGAAACCAAATCTCGATTTTGAATCTGGAGCCTAATTTCCGTTTGTAAAAACTTGTCCTTAAGAAAATCTTTTTTCGAACCAGTTGACACACTAAAATGATCAAAACGGTCGGATGTCAATGAAACTTGACACACATAACTAACTAGACACAAATAACTTGTAGGAAAAGACAGGACTTGAAACCGATTCCCGATTTGAATTTGGAACCTAATTTTCATTTGTGAAAACTTTTTCTTTAGAAACTCTTTTTCAGAACCGGTTGACATACTAAAATGGTCAAATTGTGTTGGATGTCAACGAAACAGCCGAATGTTGGTTTGGAAACACCATCCTGAGGTTTAAGAACAGTTGGAGAAGCTGTTGGAAGATACATTTTGTGGCGCTAGATTCAGGTATATGTTACAATTATTTATTTATTTATTTATTTGTTTATTTGTTTGTTTTTTGAAATAATATCAATTGTTTTACATTCTTTGTAAGCTTAAAATTAATTATATTTTAAATAATTATTTATTTTTTTGTTTATTTTTGCATATGCTACCCTTTTGAGTACGTGATGATATCTTCACATATCAATATTGGAGCTTATTGTTGATACTCAAACAAACTTTAATATATATGTCTCTTTATTTATACTATCGATACTTTTGTTTTGTTTTAGATACAAATTTGAGTTCTTGAATTATCAAAAATTATTAGTATTGTTAGAGGATGTTTTATATATTTTTGTAAGGAATGTTTGGTTGATATTGTATTGTTACAGGGTATATATATATATATATATATTATTCATATATATAATTTTGTGAATGGATATGTGTGGATGTGGATGTGGATTTATTTTATTTTAGAAAATATTAATAATTTGTACAGGGAATGAATTAATAAAATATATATTTATTTTATGAAAATAATTATTTTGCGACAGTAATAAACCGTTGCTAATGTAATCATCATTTTCTTACATTTTATTAGCAACGGGTTAACCTTTCGCATATACATATTAGTACCATCTTTAGCGATGGTTTAAACTATCGAGCCTTGCAGGCTTCTGCCAAAATTTGGGCCGGGCCAGAAAATTAGGCCCAAGAGGTATTCAGGCCTTGGGCGGACTAGTGGGCCTGAGCCTGGCCTGGGGCTCGGCCTTAAACATTTATTTTAATTTTTTCTATTTTTTCACCAAATTTTTATTTTTTTCACAAAAAAATGACACTAGGCCTCAATCGGGCTGGGATTTGAGTGGACCTTTAGCGAGTCGGGCCCATGGGCTTGGTTGGTCTTCAAAATGATGACCCAAGCCCAAATCCAACGTCCCGGGCTAGGCTCTGGCCAGTTCTAATCAGGCATAATTAGGCTAGGCACATCCCAAGCCACACGCAGATTTTGAGCCACCCACAAAACGCAAGTCATCTTTACACTTCAATATATATTATATTTGTATAACCGTCCAAAACGGTATATTCTACGTTGTCCCACACCCGTGTTGTGCATTGTTTGGTCATATTCTTAAAAAGTGAAAAAGAAACAACAGGAAGCATCACTAGGAGTCCCATCTATAAAAAAAAATTAAAAAAATAATAATTACAAAAAAAAAAGTAGCATCAAGAAGTGGGTATGTTTGGGAACATACTATCTTGTTATTGATCTAGAAGTGGTGCTTATTTTAGTTTATTCTATCTTGTTTTGGGCCTAAAAATGAGTATGTTTGGGAACATATTAAAATAGTTTTTAAAAAATCAAAAAATTATTATAAAAAAATCAATTTTCTCTATTTTTTTATATATATATTTTCATAAAAAATTAACTAAAACAACTAATTCTTACAAATGAGATGGTAGCTAGCTCTCATGAGATGTTTATATTGATTGCTAAATTAGCCCGTCCTTTATTTTAATTGAAAACATTTTTCAAAAATACTAATAATAAGTTTTTAAAAATAATTTGAGTTAATAACATTTTGGTCCTCAAAATATAAGTTGTGTCATTTTAGTCCCCTAATGTTTACATCTATACCCTTACTTTTAACTGTGTTTATACATTAAAAATCAAATTGATACAATTAAAAATTAAGAACCAAATAATACAAAGTTTATTCTTGGAAAATTTACCTATAAATCACATATTGAGAAATGGTGAACCATTTAGTCTCAAAAGTTTTCTTATAGACCAATTAGTCCAACTAATTTTAGAAAAGTAGATTTGATATATTATTTGAAAATTAAACTTAAGGTTATATCCTTATTTCTATTATGTTTCCTTTCCTTTTTTCCTTTTGTGCTAGAAAGGTAAGGTACACAATCTATAGGAATCAAATTTGGAATGAATTTTTATATGAGAATATTTTTTATTTAGAAAATATTTCAAAATGAGTATAAAAATAACTTGAAATATGAGATTCTTCAAGAAAAAAAAAAAAATCCTTAGTGTACTTTTCTCAAACGTAACACTCCAAAAAAACTCCTTAGTGTAACACTCCAATGTGACACACAAAAAAACTCCTTAGTGTATTTTTCTCAAACATAACCTTCTAAAAAAATTTCTTAGTGCAACACTCTAATGTAACACACAAAAAAACTCCTAAGCGTATGTTTTCCAAACATAACACTCTAATATAACACTCTAAAAAAACTTCCTAGTGTAACACTCTAATGTAACATATTTTTCTTAAACGTAATACTCTAAAAAATGTGGGATTCTTCAAAAACTATTTTGAAATGATTACAACAATTCCTTAGTAAGTTTTGACAAATGTATAACTTTAAACTATGAGTATTACGTTTGGAAAAATTACAATAAATAGTTTTTTAATATTTGTATGTGTGTTACATTGGAAGATGTTATATTGGAGTGTTATATTTGGGATTACATTGATTAGAGTGTTATGTTTGATTTTCGTACACTAAGGAATTTTTTACGTTTGAGAAAAGTACACTAATTAGTTTGTTTTAGTGTTGTGTTGTTACGTTTGAGAAAAATACACCAAAAATTTTTTTAGTGTGCTACATTGGAGTGTTACGGTATTAGAGTATTACATTAGAGTGTTAAGTTTTTGTTGGTAATGTGGGATTTGTTCCAGAATGAATGAAAATCTAAAACAACTATTGTACAAATTGCCCAAATGTGTAATTTTATATTTGGAGAAACCCTCTTTTATCTCTAAAAAATCAAACTCAAACATATAAGTGACTACCCTTTTGCATAATTTTCACTTTATTGGGACATTGAGGTTCATAAGAAAAAAAAGAGGACTAAACAGTTGATAAGATCACATTTTATGATTTATTACCAGATATGTAATTAACCCAAGTAATTTTAGAAAGCGTTTTTCAATGTTTTATTTGAACTTAATGCATTAATGACTGTATTAATGGTGGATGCGTGGTGGGGATGGGAGTGGGGTTGGTGGTGGAGGAGGACTTGGTGGTGGTGGTGGTAGTGGTGTAGTGTTGGTGGAAATTTGGATTGAAAAATATTTTTTACTTTTCAAAAGTTAAAAATATTTTCTATTTAAATAAGTTTATTTTCTGTTAACTAAAAATGATTTTCATTATTATTATTTTTCACTTGCTAAAACCTTTTCTAGCCCATATCTAATACGAAAAAAGGAAAGAGAAACGGGTCACCCTAACTCCACACATGAGCCTTTGCCAATCCGTTGGAGTTTGGTGAGTGATAAAAAATTAAGGACAAGATTTAGAGTCTCAAATTCAAGTCACCAAAGATTTGCCTGATTGTTAAATTTCAAAATTTTAAAATTTTGAAATTTAACAATCAGGCAAATCTTTGGTGACTTGAATTCGAGACTCTAAATCTTGTCCTTAATTTTTTATCACTCACCAAACTCCAACGGATTGGCAAAGGCTCATGTGTGGAGTTAGGGTGACCCGTTTCTCTTTCCTTTTTTCGTATTAGATATGGGCTAGAAAAGGTTTTAGCAAGTGAAAAATAATAATAATGAAAATCATTTTTAGTTAACAGAAAATAAACTTATTTAAATAGAAAATATTTTTAATAAAATTAATTTTAAAAAATATAAAAATATATTTTTCGTCAAAAACAAATAAGTGTGGAAAGTTTTGAAAACAAGTTTATTCCTACAAAACATTTTCAATGTATAACCGTCCAAAACGGTATATATTCTATTTGTATAATCGTCCAAAATAGTATATATTCTATTTTGTCCTGCACCCTTGCTGTGGATTATTTTGTCAGATTCTTAAAAAATTGAAAAAGAAACAACATGAAGCACCACCAAGGAGTCCCATTTTGAAAAAAAAAGAAAGTAGCATCAATAAGTGGGTACGTTTGGGAACGTACTATCTTGTTTTTGATCTAGAAATGGTGCTTATTTTAAGTTGAAAAATATTAGAGATTTTAAAAATTTTATTAAAATTTTTATTAAATATCTCATGTAAGTGTGAGAATCACTAAGTAAGTCTCACATCTATTTGAGACATTTAATAAAAATTTTGTTAAAATTTTTAGTGTTTGTAGCATTACTCTTTTAGTTTATTCTACCTTGTTCTTTGCCTAAAAGCGACTATGTTTGGGAACATGTTAAAATAATTTTTAAAAAAATCAAAAAGTTATTATGCAAAAGTCAATTTTCTGTTTTTTATTTTTATTTATTATTTTTTTTGTGTGTGTATGTTTTTCGATAAAAGACTAAAAAACTAACTAAAATAGCTAGTTTCCACAAATTAGATGGTAGTTAACTCTCATGAGATGTTTATATTGATTGCTAAATTAACCCGTCCTTTATTTTAACTGAAAACATTTTACAATAATAATAATAATAAATTTTTAAAAATAATTTGAGTTAATTACATTTTAGTCCTCAAAATATAAGTTGTGTCATTTTAGTCCCCTAATGTTTACATATATACCCTTACTTTTAACAGTGTTTATACATTGAAGACCAAATTGATACAATTAAAAATTAAAAACCAAAATGACACAAAGTTTATTCTATGGGGACCAAATATGTAATTAACCCAAATAATTTCAGAAAGTGTTTTTCAATGTTTAGTTTCTATTTGAAATTAATGCATTAATGATTGTATTAATGGTGGACGACTAGTGGAAGTGGAAGTGGGAGTGGGGGTGGTGGTGGAGAAGGACTTGGTGGTGATAGTGGTGTAATGTTGGTGGAAATTTAGACTGAAAAATATTTTTTACTTTTTAAAAGTAAAAAATATTTACTATTCAAATAAGTTTATTTTCTTGACTAAGAATGTTTTTCATTATTATTGTTTATTATTTTTCACTTGTTAGAACCTTTTCTAACTCATATCTAATAACTCCACACGAGTCTTTGCCAACCCTTTAGAGTTGGGTGAGCAATAAAAAATTAAGGATAAGACTTAGAGTCTCGAATTCAAGTCATCTATGGTTTGCCTAATTGTTAAATTTCAAGATTTTGAAATCAGTTGAAATACACACAAATTGATTTAGAAACTTAGTTGTCAAAAAAAACTTGAGTCTTGAATTTATAATCTCCATTCTACGAGAGTTGAAAAATATATTATTATAATATATTTTTTATTTTAAGTTATACTTTAAAATTCTAAAATTAATTTTAAAAAATATAAAAATACATTTTTCGTCAAAAAACAAGTAAGTGTGGAAAATTTGAAAACAAGTTTATTCCGACAAAACATTTTTAATGTATGATCGTCCAAAATAGTATATATTCTAGGGGTGGGCGCGGATTGGTTGCGGCTACGAAACCTCCAATCCGCCATCCGTTTGCCAGATTGGCGGATTGGAGAAAATCAATCCGCATCCGTCCGCCAATCCGGCGGATGTGGATTGAACGGATTGGTGGATGGATGCGGATCGGTTTGGCGGTTTACGATTTTATAAATTTTCAACAAAATTCAATTTGTGCACTTCCTCAAAAAAAAAAAAAAAGGAATTACAGTCAATAACTTAAAAAACTATTACAATCATTGTATATCTCATCCAAAAAAAGAAAGTTTGAAACTTTAGAATATCACAATCACTGCATGGCTCATCCACATATTACAATCACAGCATGATTCATCCACATAAAGTATTACAATCTGTGGTTTTAAAATATAATAACAATTCAAACCATCAAAACTATGAACAAGGCAGTAATAGAGATTATATGTTTTTGTATTGTTACATTTATATATGTTTTTTAAAACAAAAACCAACCAGCATATATCGTATTTTCTATTTATTATTTTTAGAGTTAAATTTAAAAATAAAAAAATATAGATAAATAATACGTTTATTTTTTTCAATTCAAAAAATATATTCAAGTTGAAAACTTTTTTTCAACAGAATATTTAAACTCTTTTTCAATTGAAAACACAAACAAAATATTTAAATAAATTGAAAACATAAAGTCTTATAAATTATTAAGGGTGCTCGCGGTTTGGCGGCATGGTTGCGGCCAAAGGAATCTCAAATCCGCCATTCATCCGCCAAATTGGCGGATTGGAGAAAATTAATCCGCAACCGTTCGCTCGTCATCACGCATCCGTCCAAAATACGATGGATCGAGTCGATTCGGTCGATTTTGACGGATCGATATATCCACTGCTCACCCTAACATATTCTATTTATATAACCGTCCAAAACAGGTATATATTCTATTTATATAACCGTCCAAAACAGTATATATTCTATCATTATTTTCTTCTTTTCTTTTGTTTTACCTAGCTGTTCTTTTCATTTGATTAGTCACTTTGGATATAATTTAATATATAAAATAAAAATTGTGTAGGAAAAACTTAACTGAACATTTTGGCAGAAAAATATTTTTGAACACATGAACAAATTATTGAGAAACATTTTTTAAAAAAAAAGATGTTTTTTGAATTTTTTTTTTTAATATGTTTGATTGCATTTTAAAAAATTAATGTACTAATGGTTATTAGGAGGGGATAAAAATTACTACAAGAATGACGTGGATTCCAACATTATCATGTATAAAACGATTGTTAAATCCTAGTCAAACACTACACTAGTATTTTGGAAAATTCTTCAATATGCAATGCACATCGTATATATCCCCTAAATACGTAAATTGAATACAAATTCAAATAATTACATAAGTTTTTAGAAATTTGTACATTTTTGTGAGATCACTTGTCTAATCCCGTGTCAAAAATTTTACTTTTTAAGACAAATTTTGATCCCAAAAAGATTGGAATTCATTTCTAAATGTCAAATTTTATTGTTAAATATATAATAAACGATATTTTTGCCAATTAAAATATTTTGTCTCTCAGAAGATCTACATAATAAAATGTAGCCTGCGTGACAAGGTCCACTTCTAGGGATATGATTCTACTTAGGTCTCATTTGGCAATTCAATGTTTCAACTTAAAAGTCAAAAAATTATTAAAAAAATTAAAAAGCCAATAACTTATATTAAAAAATCAAAAATTTTCTTTTCTCTCTACTTTTTACATATCTTTTCGTAAAAAATTAAAAAAGTCATTCCAAACATATTAATTTTTTTTACCTCAAATTTTAGTTAAAAAATTTAAAAATTACTAAAGTAACCTATTCCCAAACGAGACCTTAATAGTCAAAAAAAAATTGCCTTCTTGTTGGGGTGGTAGCAAGGTAAAGGAGAAGGTGGAGGTAAAGGCAATGGTAGTGGCGGAGTAGTAGGAGTAGTGGGAAGCCATGGTTTGGGTTTTTTTGGCTATTTTAGCCACAAAAAACAAAATAGGTTATTTTAGCCATAACAAACAAAACATCATATCCAACCCATAATCATTACATTCTTCTCTCACAAAAAAACTCAAAAAAGCCAAAAAACCAAAAACCCATTCCCAAACCAAGCTTTTAAGCCCAGGCTAAAATAGCCAAAAAAGCCAAAAAGCCAACCCACTTCCCAAACGGAGGCAAAGTGTGGTCACATTGGTTAGATTTTAATTTGAAATTTTATTTTCATATTTTAAAAATATAAAATATTTTATAGCTAAATAAATTATTTTTTATTGATCATGAAAAATATTTTTTACTAACTTTCATTTCTATTATACAAAATGTTAAAAAATAAAAATATTTTGTATCCAAACAAATAGAGCATGGATGTAGAATAAAATTGAGGCAATGAACACAATAGAACCTCTCTTAAATGTTTGCTTCTTACAAAATCAGGTTTGGCAAGAGCTTCCTGCATAATGTGTTTGCTGAAAGCACTTTAATGCTAAAAGTAGATACTATACATCATTTGATAGATGTAGTCAACTGTAAATGAATTATACTATAAAAAATTAGCAGTTACTTGGGATAATTATTTAATAGTATTGAAGTATCACATGCCATTACTGATATGGTGTTCTATTCTAGTATAGTTTTGATATATTAGCTTATCTTTATTAAATAGTTAAAAGATAAATATATAATGACTATATTGATATGGTCTTGCTAAACAAAAGGTGTAAGTGTAAGGTGTAAGTGTAAGGTATAAGGTGTAAGGTGTAAGTTGCACACCATAACCAAACCCATATAGCATTTACCTTTCATTTGATAGATGTAGTCAACTGTAAATGAATTATACTCTAAAAAATTAGCAGTGACATGGGATAATTATTTAATAGTATTTAAGTATCACATGCCATCACTTATATGGTGTTCTATTCTAGTATAGTTTTGATATATTAGCTTATCTTTATTAAATAGTTAAAAGATAAATATATAATGACTATATTGATATGGTCTTGCTAACAAATACCCTAGAGGCACAAGAAAAAAACAATATAGGATAGTTCCAGATGAAACTCAGTTTTATAAAATAAATGATTTAAATTTAAATTTATAATTGTTGTCCGTTTGAAAATTGTAACAACCCTCGTCACTGTTTACCGAATAACCACTGATTACCGATAAACTGAAACTGATTATGATTGATAATTGAACTGATTGAAATACTGAACGGACTGACTGAAATATGGAATTGAATTGACTAAGTATATCTGTTTAACTGTATGTCTATCTGTTGACTGTTTAATTATCTGTTTAGTTTTTATGTTTAAACTACTAATTGAAGGCCTTATCGGCAGCCGAACCGGAAATCGATTAGTGTTTTATGATCATCGTAATTTATGTGATTTTATGGTATAGTTACCTGAAAACTGATTAGGTACGATTAAATTAGATTAAAATGAGCTAAATTGCATTGTTGGCCTTATTTACCATTTTGCCACATGAGTGGCCTGCACCATGATCAACATTTGAGCCTTAGTATACACCTAGGCACACTTTTGCTCAGCTCATTCCTTGCCTTTGCCGACTAGAGAGAGGGAGATAAGGGAGAGAGTTGGATTTCATCTCACTTTAGCTTGTGAATTGCTTGGAATTGAAGAAGAAATTGCATATTTGAGCTTCCCTTCCTTGAATTGGAGACTTAAGGTAGAATTTCATCTTCTCATTCTTGTGTTTAAATTGTTTCTTGCATGGTTTAGACCTAGGTTGGAGACTAGAGCCAACTTATGGCTCAAATTGTTGCGTTGAAGCTTAATTGTTGCATGCATGTATATATATTGAAGTTTTGAGGTTGTAGTTCACATTCCTCACATGCATGTCCATGTTTTAAGAGTAGTCCATGATTTCATCATGTTTTTAGAAAGAATTGGCTCAATTGAGCTAGCATTTGAAGCTTTGAAGTGTTTAAATTCATGCATGTTTGCACGTTCTTCATATTCATGAAAATTGGTTTGAATTGGATTTAGTTGAAACACCCTTGGGCTTTGATTTTACAAATTGAGCTTTGAATCATGTTAAAGTATGAGTTTTGATGTGTTTTCTAAAAAATTGGCCCAAGAGGATCGAAATTTAAGGTTTAAAACTTGGTTTTGAGCTTGAGGTTCAAATCTGGAATTTCCAAAATTTGGACTCACGCTCGAGCAGGGCGACTGGCGCTCGAGCGTGGAAATCGTGCTCCCAGCATTTTGTTCTGTTTTGAAGTCCGCTCGAGCGGAACAATTGACGCTCAAGCGGGGAATTGTGTCTCATGCTCGAGCAGGGGTCGAGTGCCCAATCGAGTGTGATTTTTGCCTATCCAGCACTTTTGACTGTTTTGCAGAACGCTCGAGCGGGTAAGTCTACGCTCGAGCGGAAACCTTCGTCTGCATGTCCGCTCGAGCGGAGTAAACTACGCTCGAGCGTGACCCCTGTTTTCTGAAAAGTCTGAAAATGCTTTTAAAGTGCATCTTTATATCCTCATCTCATTCTAGGCATTCTTAGGCCTAGTTTAAGACATCTTAATGAGGATATAGATGTAGAACCACACCGAGGCAAATTAGGGATTAAGCTGTTATCTTTCCTAACTGTGTAGCTTAGTGTGTGTTCGATCTGTAACTGTGTAAGGTTGGCGACGGGGGATGCACTCTAGCTTTACTGTAGCCCAGAACTCTATGAGTAACAACTGTGTAAAGATATGTTCAAAAATGATTATCTTCTGAACAATTGAACTGTACTGTTTCTGAATTGATACTGTTAATAGAATGAATGTATATCCGCTATTCTGAACTGTATTGTGGCATCCTTAGTAACTACTGTTACTGACTGTTACTATTACAGAGATCTCTGTCGGTTCCCTTGTTGGAACCACCACTGTTTACTGATTGATGGCCATCATTTACTGTTCGGTCTTTTAAGACCTACTGTTACCTGTACTGTTATGCTAATGGATGTACCACATATGACTGAATAACTGCTAAATGTACTGACTAAACGACTGAAATACTGGTTTAATGAACTGTTTTCATTACTGTAAGGACATTCTAAAAGCCCCTTTAACGCATTGTGTTATGTCACTGGGCTTTAGCTCACTGCTTATATATATGTAGGTGTTACAGGCACTAGGGCCGCAGCTAGGAGCGTCGGGGATAAAACTCTAGTTTTGTCGAAGCCAACCCTATGTGCCTGCAAATGTGAGGTTCGCGAGCCTGTCAGTTATGGTTAGGGGTGTTTTAGTTCCCCTTCCTGTCTCTGTAACTATTTGTTTACTGTACTGTACTGTTTAATAGTGGATTAGGTCCGCTGACTGAATGAATTGTGATATATGTACATACTGTTTTTGTCTGATTGTATATATTTTGAATAGAAAAGTCTTTTTGCATACAGATTATCACAGCTCATTGACTTTGTTTTATTTACTGTATTGGCTTCCGCCGCCGCCCTGTACTCTGTATTACTGTAATTATTGGTTAAGCAGGCCTTCGGTAATGCTCGGATTACTGGCCGTTACGGGTGCTTAAGCCATAGAGGTGGCGGGTTTTGGGTCCGTGACAGAGTGGTATCGAAGAGTGATACTTAACCACGAGTTATACTCGCACACAGTAGTGGGTGCCAATATGAGCTTATAGGGTGTCCTAGAAAAGTAAATAGGGGCATCACAATGAGCATGATAAAGTGTGTGGCTATGATATGACTGCAATATATGCTAATGTGTTTAACCTGTTTAAATGAATGACTGCCTATGTTGTACTGTTTATAACTGACATAGTGAAAATAGATAATGCGAAGAACTGCAAATGAATCTGAAAACCTGCTCCTCTTGAGGCAAGAATGGCAAGACTAGAGAGAATGATGGACTAATAACTGAAAGGTAGGGCAACAACAGAACGCAACAGCCCGCTACCTCCTCCAGTAAGCAGAACTACCTGTTAATGAGATGACATAATTGCTCTTACTCGGAAGTTGCAGCAAAATGAAACTGGCCATCGTTTCAGGGAGGCCTTGAAGCCGTTAA
>NW_021024896.1:1454841-1465821 GCF_004153795.1 Camellia sinensis | reverse complement strand
AGATATGTTCAAAATGATTATCTTCTGAACAATTGAACTGTACTGCTTTCTGAATGTTTACTGTTAACTGAATGAATGTATGTCCTATATTCTGAACTGTATTGTGGCATCCTTAGCACCTACTGTTTACTGTTACTGTTACAGAGATCTCTGTCGGTTCCCTTGTTGGAACCACTACTGTTTACTGATTGATGGCCATCATTGACTGTTCGGTCTTTTAAAACCTACTGTTTACTGTACCGTTATGCTAATGGATGTACCACATATGTCTGCACTGACTGAATGACTGGAATACTGATTTAATGAACTGTTTTCATTACCGTAAGGACATTCATTCTTAACCCCTTTACGCATTGTGTTATTCACTAGGCTTTAGCTCACTGCTCATATATATATATATGTGGGTGTACAGGCACCAGACCGCAACTAGAAACGTCGGGGTAACTCCAGTTTTGTCGAGCCAACCTATGTGCCTCAAAGAGAGGTTCCGAGCCTAGCAAGTTATGGCTTAGGGGTGTTTTAATTCCCCCTTCTGTCTTTGTAATCGTTTTGTAGACTGTACTGTACTGTTTAATAGGGACTAGGTCCCTGAACTGAATGATTGTATATACGTACATACTATTTCTGTTCGACTGTATATATTTGAATGAAAAGTCTTTTTGCATACAGATTATCACAGCTCATTGGACATTGTTTATTTACTGTATTGGCTTTCGCCAGCCCCTGTACTCTGTATTACTGTATTACTGTTATGTAGGCCTTCGGTAATATCGGATTACTGGCCGGTTACGGTGCTAAACCCATAGGGGCGGGTTTGGGTCGTGATAGAGTGGTATCAGAGCGATACTTACCATGAGTTATACCGCACACACGTGTCCAAATGAGCTATAGGGTGTCCTAGAAAAGTAAATAGGGCATCACATGAGCATGATAAGTGTGTGTGGCTATGACATGACTGAATGTATGCTAATGTGTTAATCTGTTTAAACAAATGACTGCCTATGTTGATAACTGTTATAACTGCCTATAGTGAAATAGATAATGCGAGAACTGCAAATGAATCTGAAACCTCATCCTCTGAGGCAAGAATGGCAAGACTGGAGAGAATGATGGAACTAATAACTAAAAGGTTAGGGCAACAACAGAACCAATAGCCCCCACCTTCTCCAGTACAACCAGAACTACCTGTTAATGATGACATAATTGCTCTCACCCGGAAGTTCAGCAAAATGAAACTGCCATCGTTTCAGGGAGGCCTTGAACCGTTAAAGGCTGAAGCTTGGGTGCTTGAGACAGAAAAATTGTTTGAAGTCTTTTCGTGCTCTAAAGCACATAAAGTACTGCTAGCCACCTTTACACTACAAGAAGACGCCAGAAGGTGGTGGATGTTAGTCCGCGACACCAACACCGTTATGACTTGGGCTCAATTCAAAGAAGCCTTCTTCGAAAAGTATTTCCCTCAGTGTGTCAGAGATAGAAAAGTAACTGAGTTTGAACAGCTGAGACAGGGCACAATGTCTGTTGCTGAATATGAAACAAAATTCACCGAACTTGCTAGATATGCACCACACATGGTGGACACCGAGTACAAGAAGGCCAGAAAGTTCGAAGGTGGCCTTAATGTTGCAATTCTTGACAGAATTAATGTTCTGAAGCTACCAAACTATGTAAATGTTCTTGACCGAGCCTTGATGGCTGAATCGAACATCGAGGCACTGAAAACTGAAACACCAGCGTCTGAATGGCGTGGGAAAAGGCAGGGTTTCAAATTCAAGAAAGGCAAGCATAACCTAGTGAACGAGAAACAGAATGCGGGGTCAACAACTAGCCCCAGCCAGGGGAGTGGTTTCATACCACCCTGTTCTGAGTGTGGCAAGAAGCACAAATGGGTCTGTTACAAAATATCTGGAGCTTGTTACAGGTGTGGCAAGGTGGGCCACATGGTTAAAGACTGTCCCTCTACTCCGCAGGCTAGTAATAAAGCTACACCAAGCGTGGTAGCCTCAACTGTTGCACCAAAACCGAACCCCAAAACTACCGGGAAAGAGCCTATAAGGCAGGGCCGAGTGTTCACCCTAGTACCGGGAGACGTACAAAATACCGAGACCGTGGTGTCAGGTATCCTCTTTATTTGTACTCAAAATGCATATGTACTGATTGATTCGGGATCTACCCATTCGTATGTATCGCATGCTTTTTCGCGAAAATTGAATAGACCCTTAGAACCCATGAATTACCTGTTAGCCGTATCTTCACCTGTTAGGGGATCTATGACCTGTGCATATATGTATCCTGCTTGTGAAATTATTGTTGGAGATGCACATTTGTTTATTGACTTACTACCCCTGAACATTGATCATTTTGATGTAATATTGGGAATGAACTGGTTAACAAAATACCATGCTACCATAGACTGTGTAACGAAACAAGTAGTTTTTCGTCCACCGGGTTTATCCAAATTTGTATTTAATGGGATTGGAGTGGTACCTCCTCCGTATTTGATTTCGTCTGTAAAAGCTGTTAAATTGCTTAGAAAGGGGTGTAACGGATATCTGTGTTCTGTATTGACTATATCTACCGCTGATAGTGCTAATGTGAACAGTATTCCCATAGTCAGAGAATTCCCAGATGTTTTTCCAGAAAAGTTGCCAGGGGATTTGATTGACAGGGAGATTGAATTCACCGTTGATGTGATTTCGGGTACCTAACCAGTATCTAAAGCTCCTTACCGAATGGCTCCAACTGAACTGAAGGAATTGAAAGTGCAACTGTAAGAACTGTTAGATAAGAAGTTCATCAGGCCTACTACTTCACCGTGGGGCGCACCTGTTTTATTTGTGAAAAAGAAAGACGGCTCACTGAGACTATGTATTGACTACCATGAACTGAATAAGGTAACTGTGAAAAATAAGTATCCCTTACCGCGTATTGATGACTTATTTGATCAGTTACAGGGTGCTCAAGTGTTCTCTAAGATTGATCTCAGATCAGGATACCATCAGTTGAAAGTTAAACCAGAAGACATAGACAAAACTGCTTTTCGAACGAGGTATGGACATTATAAATTTTTAGTTATGCCTTTTGGAGTTACCAATGCACCTGCTGCATTTGTGAACCTCATGAACAGAATCTTTAAACCGTTCCTCGATGACTTTATCGTTGTATTCATTGATGACATCCTGATTTATTCTAAGACTAGAGAAGAACATGAACAACATCTTAGACTTGCCCTACAGACCCTAAGAGAACAGAAACTTTATGCTAAACTGTCTAAATGCGAATTTTGGCTTGATCATGTTATGTTTTTGGGGCATGTTGTTAGCAAAGATGGAATTTCTGTTGATTCGCAGAAAATTGAAGCTGTAGTGAACTGGCCTAGACCAACAAATGTGACAGAAGTTCGAAACTTTTTGGGACTAGCCGGGTATTACAGAAGATTTGTCAAAGACTTCTCCAAAATTGCCTTACCATTAACTGACACAGAAGGGGATGTCATTTGACTGGACTGACCAAAGGGAATCAGCTTTCCAAGAGTTGAAGACTCGACTCGTGACTGCACCAGTTCTTACCTTACCTTCAGGTGCGGATGGTTTTACCATATTTAGTGATGCTTCTCATAAGGGTTTGGGGTGTGTTTTAATGCAGAATGGGAGAGTAATTGCCTATGCTTCCCGACAACTGAGACCGCATGAAAAGAACTACCCGACCCATGATTTGGAACTTGCTGCAGTAGTATTTGCACTGAAAATCTGGCGTCACTATCTGTATGGGGCGACATGTGAAGTATATACCGACCACAAGAGTCTGAAAAATTTCTTCACGCAGAAAGAACTGAACATGAGATAGCGGAGATGGCTAGAACTAATTAAAGACTATGACCTACAGATTTTGTACCATCCGAGAAAAGCCAACACCGTTGCCGATGCACTGAGCCGGAAATCGATTGGAAATTTAGCCTGTTTGCTTACTGGGCAAAAGGAATTACTTTGTGACCTTGAAAAATATGAAATTGAAATTGTTTTACGAGAACAAGGTGGAACAATAGCTGCTATTTCTGCTCAACCAGCACTGATTGAAGAGATTAAAGAGAAACAGCAACTGTATGACTTCTTGAAGAAGATCATCGAAGAAAGGGAATCCAAACCAAGACCGGGTTTCAAATTTGAAAGTAATGTACTGAAATTTCAAGAAAGACTGTGCGTACCAAATGATTCTGAATTGAAAAGAAGAGTTCTGCAAGAGGGCCACAATTCAAAATTTTCTATCCATCCAGGGAATACGAAAATGTATCAAGATCTGAAACTGAATTTCTGGTGGCCGGGAATGAAGAAAGAAATTACTGACTTTGTATCGAAATGTCTTCATTGCCAACAAGTCAAAGCCGAACATCAACGACCCGCAGGCTTATTGCAGTCCTTACCGATACCGGAGTGGAAATGTGAGCATATCACCACGGATTTCATTGTGGGATTGTCTCGCTCCAATAAAGGTATGGACTCAATTTGGGTTATCATTGATAGACTGACTAAATCTGCTCACTTCTTACCTGTTAAGACAATTTATAATGCGGATAAATTGGCTATACTCTATATTGATGAAATTGTTAGACTGCATGGAGTGCCTGTGTCCATTGTTTCTGACAGGGATTCGAAGTTTACATCGAGATTTTGGAAAAGCTTACAGACTGCATTGGGTACTGAATTGAGACTGAGTAGTGCCTACCATCCTCAAACAGATGGTCAATCAGAAAGGACCATCCAGACTCTGGAGGATTTATTGAGAATGTGTGCCCTTGATTTTCAGGGAAACTGGGAAAGCCATTTGCCCTTAGCTGAATTCGCCTACAACAACAGCTATCATTCGAGTATTGGTATGGCGCCTTTCGAGGCACTGTATGGCAGAAAATGTAGATCTCCGATTTGCTGGGCAGAAGTTGGAGATGGGCCTTTGCTTGGGCCCGAGATTGTATACGAAACGACTGAGAAAGTGAAACTGATACGACAGAGACTGAAAACCGCGCAGAGCAAACAGAAAAGTTATGCTGATGTTAGAAGACGGGATAGAGAATATGAAGTGGGTGATCACGTGTTTGTGAAAGTGACACCGATGAAAGGCTAGACTCGTTTTGGAGTCAAAGGCAAGTTAGCGCCGAGATACGTCGGACCATATGAGATTATTGAGAAAATCAATCCGGTGGTGTATCAAGTTGCGCTTCCTCCTGAAATGGAGCATATGCATAACGTCTTCCACATTTCTATGTTGAGGGATTACCTCCGGGATCCTTTCCATGTGATAGAGCCTGCTCGAGTAGTGTTAAGTGATAACTACACTTACGAGGAACGGCCTATTCAGATTGTAAACAGACGGATCAAGAAGTTGAGAAACAAAGAGATCCCATTAGTGAAAATTGACTGGCAGAACCATGATGGCGTGTATGCCACTTGGGAAAGGGAAGATGACATGGCTAAAAGATATCCTGAACTGTTCCCACTGAATCCTGTCTTCTTCCAGAATGAAGGTAATTCGAGTTTAGAAGACTAAACTCTTTTTAAGAATGGGAGACTGTAACAACCCTCGTCACTGTTTACCGAATAACCACTGATTACCGATAAACTAAAACTGATTATGATTGATAATTGAACTGATTGAAATACTGAACTGACTGACTGAAATATGGAATTGAATTGACTAAGTATATCTGTTTAACTGTTGACTGTTTAATTATATGTTCAGTTTTTATGTTTAAACTGCTAATTGAAGACCTTATCGGCGGCCGAACCGGAAACCGATTAGTGTTTTATGATTATCGTAATTTATGTGATTTTATGGTATAGTTACCTGAAAACTGATTAGGTACGATTAAATTAGATTAAAATGAGCTAAATTGCATTGTTGGCCTTATTTACCATTTTGCCACATGAGTGGCCCGCACCATGATCAACATTTGAGCCTTAGTATACACCTAAGCACACTTTTGCTCAGCTCATTCCTTGCCTTTGCCGACCAGAGAGAGGGAGATAAGGGAGAGAGTTGGATTTCATCTCACTTTAGCTTGTGAATTGCTTGGAATTGAAGAAGAAATTGCATATTTGAGCTTCCCTTCCTTGAATTTGAGACTTAAGGTAGAATTTCATCTTCTCATTCTTGTGTTTAAATTGTTTCTTGCATGGTTTAGACCTAGGTTGGAGACTAGAGCCAACTTATGGCTCAAATTGTTGTGTTGAAGCTTAATTGTTGCATGCATGTATATATATTAAAGTTTTGAGGTTGTAGTTCACATTCCTCACATGCATGTCCATGTTTTAAGAGTAGTCCATGATTTCATCATGTTTTAAGAAAGAATTGGCTCAATTGAGCTAGCATTTGAAGCTTTGAAGTGTTTAAATTCATGCATGTTTGCACGTTCTTCATATTCATGGAAATTGGTTTGAATTGGATTTAGTTGAAACACCCTTGGGCTTTGATTTTACAAATTGAGCTTTGAATCATGTTAAAGTATGAGTTTTGATGTGTTTTCTGGAAAATTGGCCCATGAGGATCGAAATTTAAGGTTTAAAACTTGGTTTTGAGCTTGAGGTTCAAATCTGGAATTTCCAGAATTTGGACTCACGCTCGAGCGGGGTGACTGGCGCTCGAGCGTGGAAATCGTGCTCCCAGCATTTTGTTCTGTTTTGAAGTCCACTCGAGCAGAACAATTGACGCTCGAGCGGGGAATTGTGTCTCATGCTCGAGCAGGTGTCGAGTGCCCAATCGAGTGTGATTTTCGCCTATCCAGCACTTTTGACTGTTTTGCAGAACGCTCAAGCGGGTAAGTCTACGCTCGAGCGGAAACCTCGTCTGCATGTCCGCTCGAGCGGAGTAAACTACGCTCGAGCGTGACCCCTGTTTTCTAAAAAGTCTGAAAATGCTTTTAAAGTGCATCTTTACATCCTCATCTCATTCTAGGCATTCTTAGGCCTAGTTTAAGACATCTTAATGAGGATATAGATGTAGAACCACACCGAGGCAAATTAGGGATTAAGCTGTTATCTTTCCCAACTGTGTAGCTTAGTGTGTGTTCGATTTGTAACTGTGTAGGGTTGGCGACGGGGGATGCACTCTAGCTTTACTGTAGCCCAGAACTCTGTGAGTAACAACTGTGTAAAGATATGTTCAAAAATGATTATCTTCTGAACAATTGAACTGTACTGTTTCTGAATTGATACAGTTAATAGAATGAATGTATGTCCGCTATTCTGAACTGTATTGTGGCATCCTTAGCAACTACTATTACTGACTGTTACTGTTACAGAGATCTCTATCGGTTCCCTTGTTGGAACCACCACTGTTTACTGATTGATGGCCATCATTTACTGCTCGGTCTTTTAAGACCTACTGTTCGCTGTACTGTTATGCTAATGGATGTACCACATATGGCTGTACTGACTAAACGACTGAAATACTGGTTTAATGAACTGTTTTCATTACTGTGAGGACATTCATTCTTAACCCCTTTACGCATTGTGTTAGTCACTGGGCTTTAGCTCACTGCTTATATATATGTAGGTGTACAGGCACTAGGCCGCAGCTAGGAGCGTCGGGGTAAACTCTAGTTTTGTCGAGCCAACCTATGTGCCTCAATGCGAGGTTCCGAGCCTGTCAAGTTATGGCTTAGGGGTGTTTTAGTTCCCCCCCTTCTGTCTTTGTAACTGTTTATTTACTGTACTGTACTGTTTAATAGGGATTAGGTCCCTGACTGAATGATTGTATATATGTACATACTGTTTTGTCTGACTGTATATATTTGAATGAAAGGTCTTTTTGCATACAGATTATCATAGCTCATTGGACTTTGTTTATTTACTGTATTGGCTTCCGCCAGCCCCTGTACTCTGTATTACTGTATTATTGTTAAGCAGGCCTTCGATAATCTCGGATTACTGGCCGGTTACGGTGCTTAACCCATAGGGGCGGGTTTGGGTCGTGACAAAAATACCCCCAATAATTAAAGACTCCAACTATTTAAGATATTTCGATTGATAGAGGGCCATGGGGTGTAATGCTTGTTGTAATGCAACGAAATGATGTCGTTTTAGTGCACATGTCCAAAACTAAAAAAACACGTTGAATAGAAAGAAGGTAGTAAAGCACTGGTAGTCTCCACTCTTCCAGCGACCTCCATTCCTGGCGGCCCCCTCCGAACTCTTCATCTTCCCCTTCCCTTCTCCCTCCTCTGGCCCTTTTGCCCTGGCTGTCATTAACACAACCTCTAGCAACCTATCCACTCTCCCCAACAACCCTTTAAATCCACCTCATCTACCTATCCTACCCCTAGATCCGGCTCTTTTCTCTATGGCCTCCTCTCCTTTCCGGCAATTCCTACCATTACCGTCACAACTTAGCCCTCCAGCGACTTCAGTACTCCCCTCCAGTAGTCCCTTCCTCCCATTCCTACACCTTGTTCTTCTCTTATTTCACTTGATCTCTTTCTCTCTCTGTCTCTCTCTATCGTATAACCTAGAGGCAATGAAGGCAATGGCAATGGCTAAGGTGGCGTGAAATCTGGCAAACGAGGTAGGGATTAAATCTAGGGTTTACAGATTGCTAAAACCCTAGATCTAGGTTTGGAGCTGGCAGTGGTGAGAAGGTGGTGCTGGTAGTAGGTAAAGCAGAGGTAAATAGAGAAACAGATGGAATAAAAAGAAAAAAGAATAGAAAGATGAAAGAAGAAATGTATGGGGGTTGCCGGAGTTGGGATCACCAGAACGGTGGAGGGAGAGAGGTCACTCAAAAATATGAAAAAAAAAAATAAAGAAAAAAGCAAAACGACACTAATTTGGAATAAACAATCTCAACCTTTCATTCCTCTCACTATTGACGTGGCACACCCTCAGCAAAAGCACTACAAATAGTCCCACACACATAGCATTACAGAGGATCTAAACTCACAGGATGATATTATTGTGGTGATGACTTTGGTGTCAATCATTGTTTACAAACCCGGACTAGACCGGCTGGTCGGACCTGTTAGACCGGGAACCGGGCCTTGTTCCGGTCCGAAAAACCCTCTAAACCTGGACTTAGGAGAAAATCAGTGTAAAATTGAAAAACCAAAAGACCCGGTAGTCGAATTGGTAGAACCGTCGACCCGAACCGGGTTTTGAGGGTAGGCCCTTTTTTTTTTTTTTTAAATTCTGTCTTTAACTTTTTTTTTTCTTCTTCTTTTCTTTCTTTCTTTCTTTCTTATATATACATTTCAAAATTTTGACTAAAAATTCTTACTTCAAGAGTCTTCTCTCATAAGGAGGAGTCTCATTGAAAGTTTGAGGAAATTATGAAAGTCTATTGCTATTTATAGGAAAATATTTTTCAAAGAGAACCTATAAAATTCTATGTGAGATTCAATCAAATTATTTGAATCATATTGATTGGAGGGAGAGTTGAAAATTTTATTTCCCTCAAAAATTAAATCTAACATTCAATCAATTTGTTCAGATGGAATGTTAAAAAAATTTAATTTCTTTAAAACAAGTGAATTTTTTTTATCAGTTATGATTTTATTAAATGTGGGTGTTGATTTTTGACCACACAACCAAACAACGAAACTCAGCAGGAGAGCACCAGCAGAATAGATTAAGCCCGAACAACCTGTTACAGAAAGATAAGAATCGGGCGGTGGTTCGTCCACCCGGGGGCACTCCGATGATCAAGTCAATAATTATCTCTCAAAGATAGCCAAGTGTGCTTAACTCACAAGAAAGAACTTGCTACTTACAGTATATCACACATGCTCGAGACCCACGGGGGTGCCTTGCTTTTATAGCCAACACTGACCTGATTCCTGTAGAAGTCTAACCTCAATGGACTCAGGCTCAATATTCATCTTAGGCTCCCAGCTAGATAGGGATAAACTTCTTAAGAGTTCTATCTTTATGTAGACCGAGATCCTTCACAGTTCTAGGACTCTTGTCCCTTATCTACTTACCTCAAATTCCGATATCTCCGTAGATAACCTCGGCCTAGCCGAGATCACCTTAGCATCAAGACCAAGGCACGTGGCACCTCGGCCGATACTTTGGCATCACCTTGGTCACGTTCTGTTAATTAAAAAAATATGTCCCAAAAACTGTCCCCTAGGTTCTATTGCCTCGGCAACTTGAGGTGATAGAACTTACACTACTTATTCATACATTATGTCGGCCAAAATTCATTATTTCCTTCGACTGAGATGATGACTCGTCGGCTTTAAGTACCCAATTCTTAACTGTCCATTTTTATCAGGGATCAAGAACCAAGTTCTTTAAGTATCTTAACTGAGATCATTCCTTTAGGCGAGGTTTTTGCTTCATTAAATCAAGAACTCCAAGAGTTTTATCTGCCCATGAGCTGTCACGCACGATTTTCCTAATTGTTTTCACCACGCATCATTCTCTCATTAGTTCGTACCTGGCACGCGCTATCAAGACGCGTCACTTCTGCGCACGCCGCCTGACAGACACGTCGTCCAAGGCACATCATTATGGTTTGCTGTCTTTTCGCAATTTTGGCAAAACTTCTCATTCTCTCTCCATCTCTTCACTTTTGCAAAAAATAATCTCCCTCGTTTCGCAAATTTTCTCTCTCTAAACTTCCACTCTTGAACCGCCATTACTGTTTCTCCAAAGCTCTGCAACCATTTCATTTGTCTTCTCTGGCGAACTTTTTACCATCGGGCTCTAGACAATACCATCGTTGGACTCCGGCGAATTTCTTTCTAGCCTCGTTTTCTCTGCTTTATTTGGTAAGTTCTCAATTTCTGTCTTTTCAAATCTCAGTCTTCCACTGTTCTGAATATGTTTTTTTCATGAACTCGCCATTTACTCTTTTTACTGCATTGTTGTTTGTTGAATCTCGCACTCGTTGTATCATGAGTCGATTCCGTGAATCTGCTTTATGTTTTGAAGTTTGTCATTGTGCCTTTTGATTATCAATCACATTTGTCAACTATTTTAAGCATGCAAA